>CM056608.1:12687466-12892466 GCA_029721355.1 Tegillarca granosa
CAAGACAGTGTTTGACTCCATGTGTTTAAATGATGTTAATCATGCCAATGGCAGTGTTTTATATGATGCTGATGATCATTCCAATGGCAGTGTTTTATATGATGCTGAGGTCATGCCAATGGCAAACATTTGACTCAGCGCTCCAGAAATGCCGGCAGTGTCAACCGGCGATTTTAGAAAATCAGTAAAACAAGATTTTTAATGCCAATATTTGGCGTCCTTGGTAACAACTCCCCCTCCCCCTCCTCTCTCTCCTTCCCGACCGTTGCACGATCTCGTCTGTGTTTGGTAATGTCAGTGTTCTTTAATCGTTAACATTTGATAGTTTACCATTTATAGGAAGATTTGAATAATATAATTATCTATAACCTAATGTATAATGAACATTTCAAGTCATTAACTGTATATAATAAAGATCAGAAACACCTAAATGGTGGTCTTACCGTCATTTCCGGTTGATTTTCTTTCTCGTGGTATCTATCCTTCAATGATCAGAGCAACATCATGATATAAAACTGTTTAGGTAGTTATAAATTATGAGTAAAAAATTCGTTTGTTTAGAAGAATTTCAATAAATCTATCGCCTATCAGGACTGGTTTTTGTTTGAAAGCAAAAAAAAAAAAAAAAAATAAATAAATAAATAAATAAATAAAATTTAAAAAAAACTGTACTACTTTCCGGCGAACCTCGTTACTTTCGATCGATGGCATGCAAATGAGAGGCTAAGCATAGGGGTGAATTTTTATTCTTTTTATAATAAACATTAATAAAAAAATATTAAATTTAAAACCTGTTTTGACCTCATTGGTCTCATCAGTCGGTGATAATAAACAATACAAATGTATTGTCATGGTCATTCAAGCCATGTAACACATGTCCTGGCTAAACGATGCGTGTATATTGATCACATAATTACAGGTAATTAATGGATTAAAATAATTATCGATCTATCGGAGCATAAGCCCATACTTCTGTTACGTGATTGATATTCATCTCAATTATTAAGGGTGCAGTAATAATTTATTTTCGCCGGTTGGATATTTTCACAACCGGCATTTTTGCTTGCAAACCGGCGTTTTTTGCCAAAAAAGTGCCGTTTCTAGAGGCCTGATTTGACTACATGTGATTAAAATGATGCTGATGATCATTCCAATGCCAGTGTTATATATGATGCTGATGTCATCTTCCAATGGCAGTGTTATATATGATGCTGATGATCATTCCAATGGCAGTGTATATATGATGCTGATAATCATTCCAATGGCAGTGTTATATATGATGCTGATGGTCATGCCAATGGCAAATGTTTGACTACATGTGTTTAAAATGATGCTGATGATCATTCCAATGGCAGTGTTATATATGATGGTATGATCATTCCAATGGCAGTGTATATATGATGCTGATGATCATTCCAATGGCAGTGTTATATATGATGCTGATGGTCATGCCAATGGCAGTGTTTTATATGATGCGGATGATCATACCAATGGCAGTGTTTTATATGATGCTGATGATCATTCCAATGGCAGTGTTTTATATGATGCTGATGATCATGCCAATGGCAGCGCTTTATATGATGCTGATGATCATTCCAATGGCAGTGTACATATGATGCTGATGATCATTCCAATGGCAGTGTTTTATATGATGCTGATGATCATTCCAATGGCAGTGTTTTATATGATGCTGATGATCATGCCAATGGCAGTGTTTTATATGATGCTGATGATCATTCCAATGGCAGCGTATATATGATGCTGATGATCATGCCAATGACAGTGTTTTTATATGATGCTGATGATCATTCCAATGGCAGTGTACATATGATGCTGATGATCATTCCAATGGCAGTGTTTTATATGATGCTGATGATCATTCCAATGACAGTGTTTATATGATGCTGATGATCATGCCAATGGCAGTGTTTTATATGATGCTGATGATTCATTCCAATGGCAGTGTATATAGATGCTGATGATCATGCCAATGGCAGTGTTTTATATGATGCTGATGATCATGCCAATGGCAGTGTATATATAATGCTGAGGATCATTCCAATGGCAGTGTTTTATATGATGCTGATGATCTTTCAATGGCAGTGTTTTATATGATGCTGATGAATATGCCAATGGCAGTGTTTTATATGATGCTGATTATTATAAAATTGCAGTGTTATATAGATGCTGATGATATACAATGGCAGTGTATTTATGATGCTGATAATTATTCCAATGGCAGTGTTATATATAATGCTGATGGTCATACCAATGGCAAACGTTTGACTACATGTGTTTAAAATGATGCTGATGATCATTCCAATGGCAGTGTATATATGATGCTGATGATCATTCCAATTGCAGTGTTTTATATGATGCCGATGATCATTCCAATGGCAGTGTTTTATATGATGCTGATGATCATTCCAATGGCAGTGTTTTATATGATGCTGATGATCATTCCAATGGCAGTGTTTTATATGATGCTGATGATCATTCCAATGGCAGTGTTTTATATGATGCTGATGATCATGCCAATGGCAGCGCTTTATATGATGCTGATGATCATTCCAATGGCAGTGTACATATGATGCTGATGATCATTCCAATGGCAGTGTTTTATATGATGCTGATGATCATTCCAATGGCAGTGTTTTATATGATGCTGATGATCATGCCAATGGCAGTGTTTTATATGATGCTGATTGATCATTCCAATGGCAGCGTATATATGATGCTGATGATCATGCCAATGACAGTGTTTTATATGATGCTGATGATCATTCCAATGGGCAGTGTACATATGATGCTGATGATCATTCCAATGGCAGTGTTTTATATGATTGCTGATGATCATTCCAATGACAGTGTTTTATATGATGCTGATGATCATGCCAATGGCAGTGTTTTATATGATGCTGATGATCATTCCAATGGCAGTGTATATATGATGCTGATGATCATGCCAATGGCAGTGTTTTATATGATGCTGAGATCATGCCAATGGCAGTGTATATATAATGCTGATGATCATTCCAATGGCAGTGTTTTATATGATGCTGATGATCATTTCAATGGCAGTGTTTTATATGATGCTGATGATCATGCCAATGGCAGTGTTTTATATGATGCTGATTATTATTAAAATTGCAGTGTTATATATGATGCTGATGAATATTACAATGGCAGTGTATTTATGATGCTGATAATTATTCCAATGGCAGTGTTATATATAATGCTGATGGTCATACCAATGGCAAACGTTTGACTACATGTGTTTAAAATGATGCTGATGATCATTCCAATGGCAGTGTATATATGATGCTGATGATCATTCCAATTGCAGTGTTTTATATGATGCCGATGATCATTCCAATGGCAGTGTTTTATATGATGCTGATGATCATTCCAATGGCAGTGTTTTATATGATGCTGATGATCATTCCAATGGCAGTGTTTTATATGATGCTGATGATCATGCCAATGGCAGTGTATATATGATGCTGATGATCATGCCAATGGCAGTGTTTGACTTCATGTGTTTGAAATCTTACTTAAACACTTTCAGGCAAGAATGTTCGTACCAATGACAATACTGGATTGTACACTACCATTGATATGATATTGACTTCTCTCTGCTTGAAACAGACGAGATAAGAACAGCTTTGAGTGGCAGATCATACCTTGATAACCATCTAAGTTAATATCCCCAGCCTTGGCGATGGTATGTCCAAATCTAGCTTCCTCACAATGAAACAGCTCACATTCATCATTGCTCATTCCACGACTTAGAATCTTTTGTGGTTTGCTGAATCTATTAATAGCTTCTTTCTACAATTAAATTAAAAAACAATGAAAATTGTAATGAGTAAATATTCACCTACATTGACTAATGAGTTGAGT
This sequence comes from Tegillarca granosa, assembly GCA_029721355.1. Taxonomy (NCBI): domain Eukaryota; kingdom Metazoa; phylum Mollusca; class Bivalvia; order Arcoida; family Arcidae; genus Tegillarca; species Tegillarca granosa. The sequence goes on from CM056608.1 coordinate 12,691,370, forward strand.
AATGGTATTTAACGTTCCAGTCAAGAATATCCCATTTATATCAAGACGTCACCAGCTATAGGCAAAAGTACAGAAATTTTGCCTGTGCATTACACTGATGGCATTATACAGCAGGGTTCTTTATTGTACCATGCCTACTGTGACACAGGACCTCATTAATTTTAAGTTCCCCTATGAAAAAAACTGTGACTTTCATTTTTTAATGCTGAGTGCTTGGCGAAAAAACATTACCCACTTTCAAGTCTTGGGTCAGACCTGGTTGGGGTTCAAACCCATGACCTCCCACTAATGGAGCAAGCACTCTACCAACTCAACTACCCCAGTGGTCTTACATCAATGATGATTTGAAACATGGGCAAAGTGGCTGAAGTTATAATTTTAATAAAAAGGCTGAGGAGTTGCTACAAAAAGAGAAAATGTTTATTTTGTTACCAGCATCAAAAGCTACCTCTATCTGACAAAACTGAACACTCTTGGCTTCAACTCCAATAATTTAAATTTTCACATGCTATGCTTAAAACTGTCTTTTTTCAAAGCTAAGATTTCACCACTTATCTTGATATACTTTGCATTTGGATCATTATTCATTTTTAAAAGATTATTTTGAATGACTCCTATTCAAATTGGAAAAAATGTATTTGGGATTATAAATTTAAGGTAAACAAAATCAATGAAATTAGACTTTCTATGTAGTAAAAATTAAGAAATTATGACTTTGAAATATGAAATATATAATTTTCAGAAATTAACAGGAAGACTTGCATCTCTGAGTGCAGTCTCACTAACATAAAAAGCTTATCCTTTTCTGTAAAGATAGTAGAATATATCCATTTGTCCAAAACCAAACATGTATTTCTTTAAATGGTGTTTTACATCAAATCAATATCAATCTTATCTCACTAACAATCTGGGCATCATCTTAAAACAGAGAAGAAAACCTGAGTTTTAACACAATACCACCCTCAGATGTAAATGAGCTTGGGAAAAAAATGAAAATACCAGTGCAAAAAAAAAAAAAACAAGCAAAAAATCAAACACTATGATCTTCATTAACCGAGGTTTCCTGAACCAGACAAATTTTCAAGATACTTACCTTTGCCCCTCCCATGTAGACATAGATGGCGCCACCAGTTTTCCGACTTGTATCAATTAGATTGCTATACATGGGACTTCCTACGACAAGATCATCATAACTGTAAAAAGAAATTATTTCAGGAGGTGAATGATAGCTATTAAATCTTTAATGATAAAGTACACGTTATTCTTTTTTGACATGTATTAAATTCAAATAGGTTAATTTAAGAAACAGTATTAATAAGATGTCCTCAAAATAATTCAGATGAGACAGGCATTCCGTTAACATTAATTATTTTTACAAACCATATTACTGGCAAGCCGGTGAAAAGTAGTTCAGTGAAGATAGATGTTTAGTTTACATAGGATTTTATAATCACCAATTTAAATCATAACCCAAGCATTAAGAGGCACTGAAATTTTCTTTCAAAACAGAATTTCTTAAAATGTCGAAACCATAAAAAATGTTAACCCCAAAAATATTAACAATATTTTTATTATTTATATTTGTTAGGCCTAGGGGTCAAGTGGTTTAAAGCTTTAGCAATTTACAGATCACAGTGCCTCTCAGGGCTTGGGTTATGATTTAAATTGGTGATTATTTTACCTCATAAAATGAAAGTAAATCTCATTGGGGGAGTGGTGATTAAAAAAATATCAATGACATTTAATTCGATGATTTTTACTAACCTACCAAGATAGCAGAATTGTACCCCCCACAAACAACTATTTGTGATTTTACATTATTTAATTACCCATCATTATTTATATCCAAGGCAAGCAATTCATATCCAAACTGAGAAAACGGTTCTTCTCCAGAAAGAATTTGGCTCGGTTTATAATCTAGCGTGTCTCTATTGGTAACCATTGAATCTCTATAGAACAGGACCACTTGACCTGTGAAGTTTGATCTTGGAGCTCCGCCTACATATTTAATCCCTGGGTTGTCGTTATCGAACTTACCAGCAGCAGTGGAAAAACCTGAAAACATTAAAAATACTTCAAGGTTAAGCAAAGGGATCTGCTATTTGTTATAATTACCTGTCTTAGATGCTACCTAGGCATTTAAGAAAATATAATGTGGATGTATCCAAAATTACCATGGATATTTTTGACATCCCATAGTTCCATGTTCCATCCATTCTCAATACTACCTAGGCATTAAAAAAGTATATTGTCACTGTATCCAAAATTATCCTGGATTTATTTGACATCCCATGGTTCCATGTTCCTTTTATTCTCAATTTTTGTTTACACTTGACTGGGTGTAGCTAGCTAGACATAAGGTGCTTACTTCTCCCTAGGCACATGGCATCACTTCTCAACTTCTCAGGGGTGTTTCTGTACCTACCTAGGGGCCTTGATGACTTACTGGTCAGTGCTCAAAAGTGCCATCTAACTAATAATAGCACATCTTAACACCTATTTAATACCTACCTAAGTCTGTACCCTACCTAGGTTATAAGCCCACTCAAGGAAGAGTTTGTGAGAAAGTTTGCCAGTTTGTTAGCTGAAGGTTGGGTATTCTGGTTTCCTCTGGTCACCCAGAACTGACCATCTTGCTATAAATGAAAGAATCTTGAATGGAGTGTAAACCACGATTACGTCAATCCACTCTATCTACCTAAATAAGAGGTATAATCCACTGGTGGAGGGGGCGTCTCCGTCTTCTTCATTGGTGTGTAATACAATGTCTTGTCAACTCCTAACTGATTGCCAACATACAGCTTGAAAAATGTTCCTGTTTTCAAAAAGAAAAAAGAATTATTACAAGAAATAAACAGAGATTAATTTTAATCAACTTTCGGTTTATGTAGAGGTGTGATTTTATTGAGTTTTAATGAAAAAGTAAATACATGGCACATCACCTGCATTGGTTACAATAAAACAGTTCATCATGACAATACACAAAGAAAAAACGCAATGAAAACAAAAAAAATGTGTTACCCCCCCCCCCCCAAAAAAAAAAAATAAAAAAAACCCACCACACATACACAAACAAAACAATATGTAATCAATCATTATTAAAAGCTATCTGTGTCACAAGCTTTGACTGAGTTCTAGCAAATTATTGTCTGGAAATAGAGAAAAACAACTGTCATCCGAAATAAGAAGAAATATATAAAGTATTAAAATTTCAAATAAGGGTGTACAAAAACATAGAGGGTCCAAAAACATAGAAGGATTACAGTAACTTCTTGTCAATTAGACAGGTAATTTCAGGGGAGGAGGAAGGTTATACATATCAACAACCACAGGTAATTTACACCTTTTCAAGAGTAGTCGCTATGGTAACCTTTTATTTACCTCTCTTTTGACACAGTCTGATGCTTTTCTAATCACAAAATTAATCATTGTATGCATGTCCTAACTTTTTGAAAGTCATAAAATATAACCTAGTTATGTTTCTAAAAATACCATAAAGCTATATTTAACAGCTAACCAAGACATTGTTTTAAAACTACTCTTCTTGCTTACTCACTCATTCAACTCATTTACTCATTCCTGCACTCACTCACTCATCCACTCAATCAATCAATCAATCAGTGAATCAATCCATCAATTAATACATGAACAAACCAATCAACTCACTCATCCACTTAATCAATCAATCAGTGAACCAATCCATCAATTAATCCATGAACAAACCAATCAAATGATAGATCAATTAACCAATCAGTCAACTTACCTGTCCAATGTACAGCACCTGGTGCACCTATAACCACATTGTCATCCTAAAATTACGTAAAATAGTCAAATTAGCTGTATGAATACTGTTAATCAGGAAATTAATGTGTCATGAAATTAATGCAAATTGCCGATTTTGAAGTAAAATGTGTATTGAAATTAATGTGAATTTTTTAAATTCCATTTTTTTTAAACAATTTTGCCCATCTTTTATCTTACAATTATAAACAGAAAATTATGGACTCGGATATTATTATCTTATGTCTTCTTTAATTTATTAACAGAAATCCGAAAATAAATGTGACAAGAAATACAACCCAAAATACAGATGTTTGAGTCAAGCTTGCTAATATTGATATATAGAGACCAAGTTGTTTTGGATTTTAAATTTTTACATAAATCGGCTTATCCGGAAATCTGAATTATCAAGATTTCACTTAATAATTTTAAACTCTCAAAAGAAATCTGTGTGCTACACATACTTCTAAAAGCAACCCTGAAGTTCCTGCTTGACAGTAACCATCCCCCTTATGTCCTAGATTCTCGGTATCCGCACATGGGCTAATCTGTTCTGCTTCCTGTAGATTTTTATTTGTTACCATACATGTACCTCTGCCATCATAGTTTACTGTGTGTCTATGGGCACAGACCTGAAATAAAACAAATACACAAGAATTTTTTTTTGTGATCATGTAAAGAACCCTAGCTTTGGTGAATGGACAAATAAATAAAGCAATGGGCAGCTACTAAATAAGCTTTCACTGTTGGTGATCCATAAGCCCACATTTTAGACCCCTAGACTTGACCCCCTAGTTTAGATGACATGGACAGGGAAAAACTCCACCCTATATGTAGTAAACCTGTAGCTAACAAACATAATAATAAATTATGAGAAACACTCTAGTTTGAAGGTTGAACTTAAACTGAACCAATAGGCTGTATCTCCCCAATTATATTCTTAATATTGGATATGTATATAACTTAACAGTACTGCTGATTCCATGAAAAAATCAAAGAAGGAATTCAGAAAACAAAATAAATGTCCCAAAATAAAAAGCAGAGCCCAATCCATTAAAAGAACAGAGGAGAAATAAGGAAAACTGGAGGAGACAGCATAGTAATAAAAATTAGTTATAAACACATTCTATCATAATGAATACACATATTATTAATTCGTGTTATCTATTACACCTGTTACTTTATACAAAAATGCCAATCAAAGTACCATTGGTGCTGATGGAATATGCAGCCATAGCAAATCAGATTGAACAATCTTAAAGGATTTACCAAAATGAAGATGGGGATACTATCAATAACACCTGTTGATGTTAATCAAAGTACCTTTGGTGCTGACTGAAGTCTCTATTTCATATTACATAACTCAATGCAAAGATGAAAATCAGAAACAATTACACAAAATAATTCTGGATCTTTAGAGAAAGTCTGGAAATGTTTTTTACATAGTCTGTTATCAAAATCAAATTGAATTGTATTATTATTTTCTTCCATATCTAGGGGGGGATTTCTTATAAATTTAAATAATTTTTGCTGCAGTGGAAATGTTGAAATTAAAAAAAAAAACATTGCAAGGCAAATTTTAACTCTGGCCACATAAAACTTTGTGCAATCAGTCTCCCATTAAAGTTGTCATCATCACAACTAATTATTTTGCTATAGCTATGTAATTAAAATTTTTCCTAATTTCTATTTAATTAAACAGTTTTATAATTTCTGTATGTATTATCTACAAGTTAAAAACAACTACATTTGCATAAATTTGTCAGAATTATGACTTCAAGGGAAATAACTCTATCTTTATTTATTCAAAAATCACTTACCATAACTTTTTTATCTTTGCCCATACTTTTAACTGTAACTCCCAGCCATTGGTTAATTCTTGATCCTATGTTATCATTGTTAGCTTCTGAATAACAAAATATAAAAAAGACAGAAAACATTTAATAAATTTAGCAATTAAACAAACAGATAATAAGAAGTGTTAAATCTCCACATAAAAGCAGTTTATCAATGAAGGGGTGGAATGGAATGGATTAGTGGAGTTGAACATTCCACTTAAGATTCTTTCACTTATATCAAGGCAGTTAGTTCTGGAATGGTAGAGAAAACCAGAATACTTGGAGGAAACCAGTGACCTTCAGAAGGTGAATCGACAAAAGTGAATCAACAAACTTCTTGTCTGAGCAGGACTGAGCATGATTGGTACCTGATTGGTGAGAGGTACTGTGATCTGTATGAGCAGGATTGGTACCTAATTGGTGAGAGGTACTGTAATCTGTCTGAGCAGGATTGGTACCTAATTGGTGAGAGGTACTGTGATCTGTCTGAGCAGGATTGGTACCTAATTGGTGAGAGGTACTGTAATCTGTCTGAGCAGAATTGGTACCTAATTGGTGAGAGGTACTGTGATCTGTCTGAGCAGGATTGGTACCTAATTGGTGAGAGGTACTGTGATCTGTCTGAGCAGGATTGGTACCTAATTGGTGAGAGGTACTGTGATCTGTCTGAGCAGGATTGGTACCTAATTGGTGAGAGGTACTGTGATCTGTCTGAGCAGGATTGGTACCTAATTGGTGAGAGGTACTGTAATCTGTCTGAGCAGGATCGGTACCTAATTGGTGAGAGGTAATATAATCTGTACGTGTGTAATTCAGACCACTAAGTCACAAAAGCCCATCATAAAACAAGGGATATCAGAACACAATGCATACTTGCACATCTTGTCCAATTTTTTTAAAGCTATGGTTGACAATATGAGTTAAACCTGACCTATTTGTGGCTGATGTAGACACTGTTAGTAACAATTGTATTTGAGGCTCTGGTAAAACCATGAGTAAAATTTGACTGATTTGTGGCTATAATAGGCAATAAGTGAAGATTTACATATTTGTAGCTGTGGTAGAACTGATTGTGGCAGTTTAACCTTACCTATTTGTGGCTGAGGTAGACACCACCAGTAAAGCCTTATCTATTTGTGGCTGTGGTAGACACTGTTTGTAGTTGTAGTAGATACCATCAGTTTAGCCTTACCTATTTGTAGTTGTGGTAGACACCATCAGTTTAGCCTTACCTATTTGTGGCTGTGGTAGACACTGTTTGTAGTTGCAGTAGATACCATCAGTTTAGCCTTACCTATTTGTAGTTGTGGTAGACACCATCAGTTTAGCCTTACCTATTTGTGGCTGTGGTAGACATTGTTTGTAGACACCATCAGTTTAGCCTTACCTATTTGTGGCTGTGGTAGACACTGTTTGTAGTTGTGGTAGACACCATCAGTTTAGCCTTACCTATTTTTGGCTGTGGTAGACACCACCAGTTTAGCCTTACCTATTTGTGGCTGTGGTAGACATTGTTTGTAGACACCATCAGTTTAGCCTTACCTATTTGTGGCTGTGGTAGACACTGTTTGTAGTTGTGGTAGACACCATCAGTTTAGCCTTACCTATTTGTGGCTGTGGTAGACACTGTTTGTAGTTGTGGTAGACACCACCAGTTTAGCCTTACCTATTTGTGGCTGTGGTAGACACTGTTTGTAGACACCATCAGTTTAGCCTTACCTATTTGTGGCTGTGGTAGACACTGTTTGTAGTTGTGGTAGACACCATCAGTTTAGCCTTACCTATTTTTGGCTGTGGTAGACACCACCAGTTTAGCCTTACCTATTTTTGGCTGTGGTAGACACCACCAGTTAAGCCTTATCTATTTGTGGCTGTGGTAGAAACCACCAGTTAAGCCTTATCTATTTGTGGCTGTGGTAGACACTGTTTGTAGTTGTAGTAGACACCACCAGTTAAGCCTTACCTATTTGTGGCTGTGGTAGACACTCTTTGTAGTTGTGGTAGACACCATCAGTTTAGCCTTACCTATTTGTGGCTGTGGTAGACACCACCAGTTTAGCCTTACCTATTTTTGGCTGTGGTAGACACCACCAGTTAAGCCTTATCTATTTGTGGCTGTGGTAGACACTGTTTGTAGTTGTGGTAGACACCACCAGTTTAGCCTTACCTATTTGTGGCTGTGATAGACACCACCAGTTTAGCCTTATTTATTTGTGGCTGTGGTAGACACTCTTTGTAGCTGTGGTAGACACCACCAGTTTAGCCTTACCTATTTGTGGCTGTGGTAGACACTGTTTGTAGTTGTAGTAGACACCACCAGTTTAGCCTTACCTATTTGTGGCTGTGATAGTCACCACCAGTTTAGCCTTATTTATTTGTGGCTGTGGTAGACACTGTTTGTAGTTGTGGTAGACACCACCAGTTTAGCCTTACCTATTTGTGGCTGTGATAGACACTCTTTGTAGTTGTGGTAGACACCACCAGTTTAGCCTTACCTATTTGTGGCTGTGATAGACACCACCAGCTTAGCCTTACTTATTTGTGGCTGTGGTAGACACTCTTTGTAGTTGTGGTAGACACCACCAGTTTAGCCTTACCTATTTGTGGCTGTGATAGACACCACCAGTTAAGCCTTATTTATTTGTGGCTGAGGTAGACACCACCAGTTTAACCTTATCTATTTGTGGCTGTGGTAGACACTGTTTGTAGTTGTGGTAGACACCACCAGTTTAGCCTTACCTATTTGTGGCTGTGGTAGACACTCTTTGTAGTTGTGGTAGACACCATCAGTTTAGCCTTACCTATTTGTGGCTGTGGTAGACACCACCAGTTTAACCTTATCTATTTGTGGCTGTGGTAGACACTGTTTGTAGTTGTGGTAGACACCACCAGTTTAGCCTTACCTATTTGTGGCTGTGGTAGACACTCTTTGTAGTTGTGGTAGACACCACCAGTTTAGCCTTACCTATTTGTGGCTGTGGTAGACAATCTGATGAGCTTGGATTTGTAGCTATACATCTATATAAGGCACCAGGTTTTTCTCCACTTAATAACGGATCTGCTACAGGTGCTCCGATTAATAACCTGAAAAAAGTGAAAAAACAAATTAAAGCTTTTTTATTTAATTCTATTTAATTTTTGCAATCGTGAAAAAAATTTGGATATGTTGTAAAAGTTAATTAAATTCGGTCAATTAAACCTTATGAAATAGCCAAGGATATTATTTTTGAAAACAGAAAAATGACTTGTTTTGAGATTCACATGTTCAGCATATGAGACCTGTAACCATTTGTGTTTTATATCTTATATCTAATCTTTTTAGATACAGTTCCTGATATGGAGTTGAAATGATATATTTCACTGTGTACACTCAGTATTCCACCAACAACCTAGAACTCTGACAGCCTTCATATATGCGAAAGAATCTTGTTGACATGATCATTATTTCTTCACTTTCAAATGTCAAAATTGTTTTGAGGTGAAACCCCCCCCCCCCCATTTTTTTATCTATTACACATAAGATACCCAATAAGCACTAAACTCTCCAATATTTGTACGCTTATTTTATCTGATAAAACAAAGGAACTACATTCTGATGCCTAATGATCTTAAAAGCATTAATGCTGATAATAAAATGACATCTGTTGATTTCCAGCAAAATGACATCATTAAGGTAACATGGTACTTGAGATAGAGTTTCATTAAATTTCTCAAGCAATAAACTACAGTTATGGAAAAGATGACCCTGAACACATAACCCTTTTTAGAATATGTATCAGGTCACAAAATGGAATCAAAAATAGAACTTGAAGCCTGTTTTAGACATTTTAAAGAAAAACTTCCTTTTGTACCCTCCAATAAAATTTTAACTGTGACTGAATAGGCTTTAAAATTATGAAATCAAACTATTTCAAACATCTCTGTATATTAATAATTTTTTACACAGAATTGAATGGACGAAGGGTAGAAAAGGAAGTATGACCAAGTTTGACAACTGAGATCTTACATTTTGGGCCATCAATGACAGTATAAAACCTGAAATCTGATGTCCCTCTAGATCCCCAAATATGCCCTAAGAGAGAATCAACTCAATGAGGCACTGTAATCCACTGGTTCATGTTTGAGAACTCTTGGCCATTGAGGTGCCTCTTTCCGGAGCCATAAATTATATTGCTTGAATAGCTAACCTTAAATATGTAGTCCTACTAAATTCTGAAATGCATTTAGTATGATATCAAACCTAAGCAATGATGTACTGTAATCCACTGGTTTGTGCTTAAAACCTAATAGCCACTGAGATACCTCTTTTAGGGGCCATAAATAACATTATTGAACAGCTCACCTAAAGTACTTTGCCCTTTCTAGAACACTCAATATGACCTTAGCAGAAAACAACCCAAAGCAATGAGGCACTGTAATCTCTGTCTGTGTTCAAGACCTCTTGGCCACTGAGGTGCCTTTTTCTGGAACAATAAATTACAGTGCTCGAATAGCTGAACCAATTATTTGCCCTTTTAGAACACCAAATATGAGCTAAGCAGAAATCAACCCTAAGCAATGAGACAACGTTATCCATTGGTTTATGTTTAAAGACCTGTTTGTCACTGAGGTTTCTCCTTCTGGGGTCATATAATATAGTGACTAGACAGTGAGCCTAAAATATCTTCTATTGCTAGACAACTAAATATGTTCTAAGCAGGAATCAACCCTAAGCAATGAGGCACTGTTATCTATTGGTCCATGTTTAAGACCTATTGGACAGCAAGGTGCCTCCTTCTGGGGCCATGAATTACACAGCTTGAACAGTTGATCGAAAACAGATTAACCTTCCAGCATATTTAGATAACACATCAAAAATACTCTCATCAATTGGAAACAAAATTCATCAATATACAACTATATATTATGTACATGAGTGACATTATCCATGTATATTTATAATCCCAACCCAGTGGTGTAATGTAAACCCTGGGCGTGTGTTGTTTGAGTTACAGCTTTTCAAACAGTGTAGCTCAACTACTCATAAGGAACTCTGAAGGTCAGTGGTTTTCTCCAGGCACTCTGGTTTCCTCAACCATCCCAGAACTGACCATCTCGAAATAAGTGAAAGAATTTTGACTGGGTCATAAAACACTGTTACTCCACTCCACTCCATAACGGACTTGATAGATGAGTGGTCTAAATCAGCAGGCTAAAGTTCAAATCCCACCTGGGCTATTTCTAGTCAGTAAGAATTTTTTTCAGGTCTGCTTACATCCTGATCAAATAATTTACACATGTAAATTAAGGATGCCTTACCACAATGACCATTATGTGGGTACCAAGCCAACCAGTAAAGGAATAAAACCCTGCATTATCAGATCAGAGAGTCACTACCCTAGATTTAAGGCTAATTATATTAACCGATTGAGCATCACAGCTTTTAGACAGCCTCAGTGGACCAGTGCCAATTGATCATAAAAATGTTCGTCACCTAGGTTCAAATCCTATGTTTATAGATCATTTGTCACTTCACTTTCCTAAGAATGGTGATTTACCTCTAGAATCCAAGAACTGACCACCAGAAAGAATTTTGACTGGACCATAAAATATCAATACTCAGATTCACCCATTAACAGCCTCAAATCAAGAGAGAGACAGTTTGAAAGTGTCCCAAAAGACCATACCACAATTTACATTATACCTTTGATCGGTATATCTGGTATTTTGTAATAACATATATTATGTAGAGAACAGTCACAACAATAGCAGATAATAGAGTATATATATGTGTATTATTTTACACTTTATCTACAGTAATTACTCAGACTTCAATACATCACTGATAACTTTTAGGGAGGGGTCAAAAACAACATCATGAAGTCAAAGAAAATAAAAGTTTTCATATGATATGTGTACAAGTCAAAGACCTTCCCACGACAAACCACAAACTCAAAAACTACACACATATAACTGTGTACTACACAGGCTTTTCTGCTGATGATTTTATGCCCCCCCCCCCACCCACTTTTTAGTGGTCACTGTAGTCTTAAAACCAGGTTTACAGATCTAAAACCTCTCACCCACATGGTTTCCTCACCCCTATCTCTTATTTAACAGTCATTATGGCCAAGTAGTCTTAAGACCAGGTTTACAGATCCTGAAACTCTCACCTACTAGATTTGCTTCCCCCTTTCACTTATTTAGCAGTCATTGTGGCCAAATATACTTAAAACCAGACTTACAGATCGGGAATCTCTCATCCACTAGGTATGCCCCCCTTCCACTTATTTAGCGGGCATTGTGGCCAAAGTATTCTTAAGATCAGGCCTACAGATATAGAATCTCTCATTCACTAAGTTTGAATTCAACACTGAGTAGAACCTAGTGCGGGAATATTTATCATTTTGTTTGCCAATGTTCTATGCACATGCACACTCTGCTTTACTTCTTTTACTGTCCCAGACCTGGACACTTTGATAAGAACCTTGAGTTGTGAGAGACCTCAATATCGAATCTGATATCCCAAAGTGCTAATTGTAAATGTGTTTTAATACTTTATAGTATATATTGTATAAATAATTGAACAAAATACTCTAGTATCTGATAAAAAAGAGATAAAACTACTGTTTTTAATATATATATATAAATTATAATTTTTCCTGCTCTTGTGAGATAATTTTATGATTTGAAAAGAAACCTTTTTGTATAGATCTATAGGCATGTATATTAGACTATTGTAGTTATTGACATGACAATCATTTTGATAAATAAATAAATAAATAAATAAATAAATAAATAAATAAATAAATAAATAAATAAACTAGATATGTTTCTTTGAAACAGATGTGTCGCCTGACACTGCATAAAAATCAATCAAAGGGAAATAACTCAAAAACGGAACAAGACACCAAGTTTGGAGTCATTTGAACATACTACACCAAAGTTATGCTCCAGACAAGAAATGCTCTATAAAAATCAATCAAAGGGAAATAATTCAAAAACAGAAAAAGATAGAGTTGCAGTTCTTGTGCACTGCACTTCGAGTCATTGCCAGAAACATGCACACCAAGTTTGGAGTCATTTGAACATACTACACCAAAGTTATGCTCAAGACAAGAAATGCTCTATAAAAATCAATCAAAGGGAAATAATTCAAAAACGGAAAAAGATAGAGTTGCAGTTCTTGTGCACTGCACTTCGAGTCATTGCCAGAAACATGCACACCAAGTTTGGAGTCATTTGAACATACTACACCATAGTTATGCTCCAGACAAGAAATGCTCTATAAAAATCAATCAAAGGGAAGTAATTCAAAAACAGAAAAAGATAGAGTTGCGGTTCTTGTGCACTGCACTTCAAGTCATTGCCAGAAACATGCAAACCAAGTTTGGAGTCATTTGAACGTACAACACCAATGTTATGCTCCGGACAAGGAAATCCGGACGCCACAGACGTCGACGACGACGAAAGTAATCCCTATATGTCGCCTAGTCAGGCGACACAATAAATAAATAAATAAACAAATAAATAAATAAATAAAATGTGAATTTCCATGTTTGACTGATAAGTCTTAAATCTTCAATTTTTTGCTAATAAAACCCATGGAAATGGTTCAAACTATCCCCCAAACACCCTAAAACATGTGACAAAGCAAGAATAGTTTTACCCATTCCAAATTTTTAAAGCATATGTCATCATCAGTAAGTTATGTATATATGTAAATGAATACTCCACGCAGCTGGGGCAAGACTTCCTTTTGTACCCCCTCTACTCTCCATTTCATACATTAAACTCTATGTAAAATTTCTGAAAAATTATTTTTCACAGAAATGTTAAAAACGGCATGATTTCAACATTTTAAGGTCATTTTACCAGTTGATAAAATTAATATTTAAGAAGAAGGTACAAAAGGAAGTCTTGAATGAAAAAAAAAAACAACAACAAAAACTTGTGTATTTGGAGATACCAGCTTGATTTAAAGAATGTTACAGTACCATACAGATTTATACCACATTTCTCTATTTACTGTCTAACCAATAACAATCACTGTTACTTATCTTAGGCTGTGTCACATCATAACTATTTTACCGGCAGATCAGATTCTTATCAAAAAAACATTAACTGACTTGTATGTCTAACAACATCCACTTCAAGATGGATTAAATTAGGCTTACAAACATGGGAGGTCAAATTTACTACTATTGTAAGCATGGCAGGTCAAATTTACTACCGTTGTTTAACGAGAATGCATGCTAAGATAGCACGTGGATGATGTTTTGTCGGCATATACATGTACGACAGTTTTATCAAAGTAGATTGTATGTATAATAAAGTAAAGAATTAATTTTCAGTCTTGCTTACTAAAAAAGTATTTTGTCAAAAATCTCAAAACTTAAGGGTCGGGTATTCACCACAAATGTACCAACTCTTTATAGATAGGGGTACTGATAATGAAAAACTTAAGGGAGGGGTATCTAACATCAATTTTTAAAGACAGGGGATGTCATTAGAAAAAAAATTAGGATGGAGTATTTTAACATTTTTTAAAGATAGGGACAATTTAATAAGAAAAAGAAGTGATCTTCACATGTAACACCAAATCTGTGAGAAGTAAAATTCCTTTTGTACTGTATGGAATCTTAATTGTTTTTTGGCCTGAAACTATAAATGAAGGAGAAAGGCTTGTAATTCTAATGTGCCAATGTCAATATTTTTGTAGATGGTGAAAAATGCTAAAAATGCAACAAAGAGTTTACTGAAAAAATAGGGTCTACACAAATGCCACAATGTATTAAATAACAAACTCGACATTTTTATACAGACAAGCCCCTAGCTAATGGATTTCAACTTCTATATAAAATCTTCTAGGTAGGGCTGGATAAAAATATTCTTATAAAAATTTCATGGTTATACTAGTCATGGTAGGCTATGTTTCTTGAAAAGTAGGAGCTATCGAGCTTCAGAAACTAAAAGCTTATATTAGTCAAACCACTAGTTATACTAGTCAAGGTAGGCTATGTTTCTTGAAAAGTAGGAGCTATCGAGCTTCAGAAACTAAAAGCTTATATAAGTCAAACCACTAGTTATACTAGTCATGGTAGGCTCTGTTTCTTGAAAAGTAGGAGCACTAAAAGCTTATATTAGTCAAACCACTAGTTATACTATATATAGCTAGTCATGGTAGGCTCTGTTTCTTAAAAAGTAGGAGCTATCGAGCTTCAGAAACTAAAAGCTTATATTAGTCAAACCACTAGTTATACTAGTCATGGAAGGCTCTGTTTCTTGAAAAGTAGGAGCTATCGAGCTTCAGAAACTAAAAGATTATATTAGTCAAACCACTAGTTATACTAGTCATGGTAGGCTCTGTTTCTTGAAAAGTAGGAGCTATTGAGCTTCAGGAACTAAAAGCTTATTTTAGTCAAACCACTAGTTATACTAGTCATAGTAGGCTCTGTTTCTTGAAAAGTAGGAGCTATTGAGCTTCAGAAACTAAAAGCTTATATTAAAATTGATGAAAATTTTGGAGCAAAAATATTAGTCAAAATCAATATTTTGGAGCCAGAAATTAGAAAATTACCACTTGCCTAAATTGGCAAAAGTTGGCAAAAATTGGCAGAGCAACCCCTGCTTGTATATATATACAATTTTCAAAATTGGTGGTTTGACTCAAAACACCAGGATGAAAATTGGTTTAATGTGTTATCGTAATTTAAAAATATTCTTAACTGACAAAAGAGCCATGAAAATTGATTCAAATCTGATTTTGTAAAACTGTAAAAATAGTACCGAAGTTTGAAATATCAAATTTCTTTCAAAATCCTACAGAAAACTAAATAATTTTAAACAGTATACTTTAAGTTTAAAACTCTATTTTATCAAAGATGAAGGCTACTACGCTTTAACTTATAAACAGTGCAATGTCAGTTAAAAGCAGTAAATATTTACAGATTTAGTATCCGAGTTAACAACCAAGGCATTACATATTAGCTTCATCTTCTTTTGATTTTAAAACGACGTAAATAGATCATAAGTACTAGGAATAATTCTTTCCACATTTGAGTTTAAATGTTGATATTATGCATAGCAATAATTTAGGCATTTGTATTCAATTCTTATTTCATACAAGCATCATGAAAATTATGGCCTAATTACTTAAAAAAATTATGTTAAAAAAAAAAAGAAAGAAAAAATCCCAACTATTGAGTTTAGATCAAGCCTTTATGTTTCACTGTGTGTTATTACAATACAAGAATAACAATGATTTTCATCCAGTAAATAGAACCATCTGACATGCTTGGGAAATCCCCAACATCAGATGATAAAACATGTTTCATATAAAGTCGATCACCGATCACCGTGGAAACAAGCAATTGCAATTTGTTATTTCCAATCATTCAACAGAAAAAAAAATGCCCTCGGAAAATCTACATATGAATTATATCTTAGAAAGAAATATACAGATAAAAAATATTGATCAAAAGTTACTGTCGGGATTTTTAGATTGGTTTTCCGATTGTAGTGTACAACTTTTCGTGTATAGATCTATGGTAGTGATATTGGTAACAATGATTTATTTTATGTAGTTCTTATCAAGTTATATGTTCGTTGGACAAAATCAATGAACAAGCATAATTATGTTACTGATTGCAGCCATTTAAATTAGTTAAAAGTGTCTGTACAATGGATAATTTGATAATTGGCAAAAAAAAAAAAAAAAAAAAAAAAAAAAAAAAAAAAAAAAAAAAAAAAAAAAATTGGATGGTTGTCAGTTAAAATGTTGTTAATGTCACATCAGCAATTTTAAAGCATTTCAGGATGATGAGAGCAAGTTTATTAATCTCTAAGGATTAATATAAGAATAAGTTTGTGTATGAGTGAGATGTTGGACTGTGCTTTATGGTCAGTTTCTTGCCAGCTAACGACCAAATGACTGACTAATAGATGGATGTATAGATCAACTGTTGACTGACTGACTGGTTAAATGACTGACTGACTGATAGATGGATGGATAGATTGACTGTTGACTGCCTGACTTCCTGACTGACCAAATGACTGACTACCTGCCTGAATGACTGACTCACTGATGGACAGACTTACAGATTGACTGACTAACAAAATAATTGACTTTTTAACTGACCAAATGAGTGACTTACTAACTGACAGATGGATGGGTAGATTGACTGTTGATTGCATGATTTACTTTCTGACAGACTGTTTGACAAAATGACTGATTGACTTATGGACAAATTTACAGATTGATTGATTTACTTAATAACTGACTACCATAACTAACTGACCAGATGACTGACTAATTGACTGACTGGCAAAATGACTGAACAAAATAATAACTTACAAACTGACCAAATGATTACTTATTGACTGACTGACTGACAGACTAAATGACTGTCAGACTGTTTGACCAAATGACTGATTGACTTATGAACAGATTTACAGATTGATTGCAATTGACTGATGACTGCCAGAGTGACTGACTTACTGATACAATCACATACACACATATACTAACCATGATCATTCAAACTGATTCAAACATAATTTGATCTGATCTACCAGACTGACACAAAATCAGAAAATAATGAATCTAATAATTTTATAATAAAATGGAAACAAACACTGTCGACAACAGTGAATTAATTCCAATAGGACTGTGTAACAATACATTACAAGATTAATTAATTTCATTGTAAAATGGTGCCTGGTACATTGCCAATGTATATATCCTAACCTATTTACAGCAACATTATGTACACAGTCAACACAGTCAATTTTAATAAACTTATTCCAAGCCTAATTGTATCATCAGACTTTTTCAAAGTCAAAGTTGTGAATTTTATATGAAGCTTGGTTACAAATGTACCTTATACAGTAATCTGGGATAGCCAGATAATTCATCCTTCTGATGAGGTCCATAAATTCTTCTTAATCACTGTTGGGCATCCTGGGTCATAATTTTACTTTCAAAGTTCTATTTTTGGAATTTAAAGAAATAAATTCAAATAAGAAGATATCTCTAGAAAAGTGAAGTGAAGTAATGGTGTGTTAATCCCAAGTCTTATCTAGGCAGCCATTTTTTTTTAACTCATTAACCTTTGGCAAGTGAGCTGATGACTTCCTCAGACTAGAGTTTGTCCCGAGTGTAATATAAACTTAGATGGTGTGGGACTACTACACAATCTGTGTACCCATCTCCAGAGAAAGGGGTAGCAGAATGGTTTAAAGCACTGATCATGCAGCGCCACTCACCACCTAAGTTCAAATCCAATTTGGGCAGATCCTAATGTTGGGTGTTTTCTCTGGGCACTCTGATTTCCTCCATCATTCTAGAACTGACCGCCTCAACGTAAGTGACAGAATCTTGACTAGGACATAGAACAAATTAATTAAATCCAATTTTATTCCAGAGGACAATGTCTGACTAACCTACAAACATTCTTTGGTAATGTTACGGTGTTGTATAGTCTTATACATTTCTTTTCATGTGAAGTACAATTTATGATGAGAAAACCAGTAAATCATGCTGCTGCTAATGATGATGATGATGATGATGATGATGATGCCATCACTAGTTTTCATTCATGAAATAATGCAAAAAATAAGTACTTAAACTTTATACATGGGTTTCTGAGTACATCTGCACTATGCGTAGTTCAAGTTTATTAACAAATGTAAACCTGTTGTTTGAGCTGTAGAATTTTTACAATAATATGAAAAGAAAACAAAAAACAATTTATATACATATTATGACGCCAAAATGGAAAAAAAAGTGCATTAGAAAAAGAATCCCTTTTTTAAACTTGAATAAAAAGTAAAATTCTTGGTTTTATTGAGCAAAGTGAAGTACAAGTAATTGTTTTATATGCCTTAGTCAAGAGTACATGTATTTTAGTAATTTTTACTTTTTATTGAACTAGTCAGTTCCGAGTCAGCAAGCAGACTGTAGTAGTACATGTACATGTAAATTTTTGCAATAGAAATACTAAGCAAATTAAGTACTTATACTTTTAGCGGAGAAAAACGGGGTCCCAGTTGTTTACAAGTCCACTGCATTTTGAGAGTAACAATATTAATTCTCAACTGACATTTACCCTTCAGCATACATAAAATTAATTTGATTTGATTTAATTTGGGTCAAGAATATTTCACTTAAATATCCAGTCATCACCAGCTATAGGTGAAGTTGCAGAAATTTTGACCTTTCCCAGTTCCAAGGGCAATGTGCCTGCTATGACAGGGGGAGTCAGTTTTTAAAGTCTCCTCCGAAGGACCCCTATGACTTTGATTTCTAAATGCTGAGCGCTTGGCAAAAGAACAGTCACTTCCTAATGTACTTTCAAGTCTTGGTCAGACCCAGCCTAGTTTGAATCCCGGCGGGGTTTGAACCCTGGCCTCTAGCTGGTCAGAGGCACTATGATAAGCTTTTAAAGTATCATTGTAACTTTAATTTGTATTTATTTTTAAAAATAATTTCTTGACAATAAATAAATCCCCTTATCTACTAGGTTCAACACTGAAATGTGTACTAGGCACTTAACAATAAACTATTAAAGTATCTTTACGGGGAAAAAAAATTCTAGACAATAAACAAATCCACTCATCTATATGAATCTACACAAAAACTATACAGGTCACATTTCAATATATAACACTGAAACAGGAAATATCACAAGAATGGGCTCAATTACAACTCAAGTAGATGAAAAGTACAATATTACTCAGAGACAACTGTATTAGAGTAGGATTTACATACTTTGGTCAAATTTAGTAGCCAGTGAACTGCACATTAACAGTGGCAGATTTATCAAGGCAAAGGGAGGGGAGGCAGGACTCTCACAGCTTATTTTGGAACAGGGCCGGGACCCTTGGAATTGGGAAAATTAGTGTCGTTTAGACTGATTTTGGAAAAAATCAAATAGAGTTTAAAAACTATTTAATAATTGCTTTAATAACTATATTTATTATATTAAAGATTATTTTATTTAATAATTATCTTTCTGAACAAACTTTTTATGTATGAATGTTAACAAATCGGTATGATATCACAAAAATTCTTTTTTATTTTTTTTTGGAATTGGGAAAAATCAAGGTTCCAATTGGGGAAAAAACAGCCTTTTTTGCATTGGGAATGGGCCAAATTTCTGCTCCAAATCAAGCCCAGTAAGGGAATACTACAATGTATGATTCAAGCACTCTGAATTCGGGATTTTTTTCTTTTCACAAAGCTCAGATTTCACTAGAAAGCAGGATTTTGTGCCATCAACAATGTTATGTTATATGCTTCTTATTCCTCTAGAAGCTTTAAACCTTTGGCTGGATCCTACATCTACCCCTTGTTCTGTGAGTCATTAAGTAGTTAACACAGCTTATACTGATAGCCTTCTCTTTTAAATCTTTATACATGTATATGTATATGCGACCCACTTGGTGGCTCAGAGGTAATTAGTGTCTGCCTTGACATTTAGAGCCATGGCTTCAAACTCCAGAAAGTCATAGATAATAATTTTTCTTAATTCCTCACCCAATGCCCTACATTACGAATACATAATATCTACTGGTTCACTAAGTGTCAGGAATATGACTATAGGAGTAATAAATTCATCTAACTGAGGCATGTTACAGTTGTCATAAGTGCATGCTACATTGACGTACACATTCAAGACAGACCATAATGCACACTCTCAATTAGTTTTTTTTAATAATTCCACATACTTTCAATAATATTTTCATTGCCAAAGACCAAAAATATTCTGTGAAAAAAAAAGATACCTACCAACCCCCTTTCTTTTTTTAATTTTCAGAGTGAACCCTGAAGCAAACATATTTTTTTGTTTGGCCTTAAGTAAATCAGTGTCTGCTATGTAATTCAGGTCTGGCGTAGCATTTTTAATCAAAGTTTTAAATATCTGACAAAAACTTGTACTTGTAGGCAGAAGTAAAGAAAAAGTTTCACAAGCAATGCAAAATCAAGGAGATACTAATACAAAAAAAAAAAAAAAAAAAAAAAAAAAAAAAAAAAAAAAAAAAAAAAAAAAAAAAAAAAACAACTTGTCTGATTATCAATCTTCCTGGTTGTACAGAAAAGCTAGGTTGGATTGAATCAGTTAGGTGTTTTATGCCCCAGTAAAGACTCTCTTTTCACTTATATCAAGGCTGTCAGTTCCATCCCTGAGAAATGAAGTGCCCCAAGAAAGTGAATGACCTTTGGCAAGCAAACCAACATTTTCACACTATGATCTACCTGGGTGGGATTCAAAACTAGGCAGTGAGAGGCACTGTGATCTGTTAGTTTGCACTTTGGACAACTCAGCCACTAAGGCCCCACAGAGAAGCTACAATTTAGGCACTGTAACAGCTAATCTGGAGTATTAAAATACAAAAAAACATGTTATAACAAAGACATTCTTAGTGACAAACTAGTAGATAACTAGATGATGGTTAAATCACAAGCTTCTTGTTAAAGGGCAAATTAGCTTCAAGGGGTCTTGGTGGTAAAAAGGTCTAAAGCATGTGCTTACAGATCGAAGTGCCTAAACAAGCCTTGGTGGTTAAGTGCTCTAAAGCATGTTTAAGATCACAGTTCCATATCACTACCTAGGTCTGAATCAGGCTTGGGCATATCCTTGTGATAAAGTTTGTCAGTTCCTTTGTTGTAGGTGAGCATTTTCTCCTGGTTCTCTGGTTTCCTCCACCATTTTAGAAACTCAATATAAATGAAATAATCTTGACTGTTAAATACTATGACTCCACTCCACTTCTACCTAACTAGTGATTCTTGACTACCATATATTGGAACTTCTGTCTCTGTTTTTTTTTATGCATACATTTTAACTCCCCTACAAATTAAATCATTTGTTTCCCTTTTCACACCTTATGACAGGTGCTCCGACTACCAAAATGACCTAATGACCTTGTTTAATTTATCTTACTGTCCCTATTGCTAACATACACATAAAGATTGTGCAGGTAAATTTTTTTTATTTCATATTAAATGCCGACATATATACATAAGTACATTTAAATATTTTTATAAATTTTTGAAACAAGACAAATTTTTGTACTTAGAGAGTCTTACACAATCTGACAATAAAAGTGAAGATAGAGCAAAAGGCCCATAAGCTTCAAACTTGTTCAATTATCTCTTGCACAATGTTCATAAAATGCAAGGTTCTCAATAAAGTTACCCCTTTCAGAGTCCAGATAGTAAGACTTGTGCCAGCTTACTGTGTCTGTATGTCACAAAAAAGCATACCATTCTCCAAGTCTGATTATCTGGACATCAACCGAACAAGTCAATACTCTGTCCCCCCTAATGCTGATCACTAGGTGAGGAAGCACTACCTCAAACTTCAAAATCTTATGTTCGATCCTGCCAGGGTTTATACACATGTCCTCTCGCTCCCGAGGCAGACACTACCACTAAGTCACTAAGGCAGCCTTATAATGAAACATATAACTAATCTTAGGTCCAATTATTGTATATTTGTATAACCTGCATTAACAAAGGTGTGTAATATAATTCATATATACAACTACCTAAAGCTCCATCCATTTCATGACGGATATTTCACGAAAACACCAAAGCCAAAAGTTTACCCGTTTTTATAACAAAAGCAAAGACCCTACAGAATGAAAATATGACACATAAGATCCCCTTCCAGTCTTCAGTCATTACTAGAAACACTTTAGCATCAGGCTACAAAAAAGCGTGGAGTGGAATAATGGTGTTTTAAGCCCCAGTCAGTCAAGATTCTTTTACTTATTTCGAGGCGGCCAGTTTAGGGAAGGTGGAGGAAACCGCAGTGCCCAGAGAAAACCACCGACCTTTGGCAAGCGAACTGACAAACTTACACACACTACGATCCGTCCTGAGAGGGATTCGAACCCAGGCGGTGAGAGGCACTGTGATCCGTAAGCCTGCGCTTTAGACTACTCGGCCACCGAGGCCCCTACTACAAAATATATATATATATAATGGGTATTACATGTACCAGCCCCCTCCCTTTCCTTAACCACCTGTCCAGAATTTACTTTTGCCAACACAATGATGCAGCATAATGTGCTGTAGTGGTATTTATCTATTTTAAATAACTTATCTTAATATGCCATATTTAACCAATTATTTCCAGGGAATCTGAGACAGCATGCATTAAAACAATAATTGATATTTAACAAATTATCTTAAATTAATGAGTTAACAAACCAGCAGAGATTTTTATAACCTTCATGCATGTGTGTGTAACATATACATATATATAATTCTGATAGGCATTTGTCTGATTCTACTACCAGTAAAGAGTGCCTTAAATATATCAAACATAAAAAGTGATAATTTTGTACATATATTCATTACTGGTCTTTAACCATGTTTCCATTCCTGGTAGCCAAAATCACCCTTGGTTTCTAATTTCTGAGAAATTCTTTCAAAAAGCTGTTTTAGCAAATTTGTGAAAAAATACTTTAAAAAGGACTATATTTTCACAAATTTGGAGATTTGGCTACTAGTAAATTTAAATTTGTGGAAACTTACCAGTTACCAAATATGGCGCTAAAAAGTATAAAAATACATGTATTACGAAAGATTTGTTTTCAAGAATTTCTACTGCAAACTAAATACTGGTATATGTTCCTATAAAGAGTGCTTTACATGTGGGAGGTTGGGGTTCAAACCCCTGTCAGGTCTGAAAGACTTGAAAATAGGTAGTGGCTGTTTTCCACCAGGTACATTCGGCAGTTAGAAATTAAAATCACAGGATCCTTCGTAGGAGACCTTAAATGGATGCTGTGTGTCGTGGCAGGTGTGGCACACTTAAGAACCCTCACTTCACAGGGTCCTTCGTAGGAGACCTTAAATGGATGCTGTGTGTCGTGGCAGGTGTGGCACACTTAAGAACCCTCCCTTCACAGGATCCTTCGTAGGAGACCTTAAATGGATGCTGTGTGTCATGGCAGGTGTGGCACACTTAAGAACCCTCCCTTCACAGGATCCTTCGTAGGAGACCTTAAATGGATGCTGTGTGTCGTGGCAGGTGTGGCACACTTAAGAACCCTCCCTTCACAGGGTCCTTCGTAGGAGACCTTAAATGGATGCCATGTGTCGTGGCAGGTGTGGCACACTTAAGAACCCTCCCTTCACAGGATCCTTCGTAGGAGACCTTAAATGGATGCTGTGTGTCGTGGCAGGTGTGGCACACTTAAGAACCCTCACTTCACAGGGTCCTTCGTAGGAGAACTTAAATGGATGCTGTGTGTCATGGCAGGTGTGTCACACTTAAGAACCCTCCCTTCACAGGGTCCTTCATAGGAGACCTTAAATGGATGCTGTGTGTCATGGCAGGTGTGGCAAACTTAAGAACCAGAAATTAAAATCACAGGATCCTTCATAGGAGACCTTAAATGGATGCTGTGTGTCATGGCAGGTGTGTCACACTTAAGAACCAGAAATTAAAATCACAGGATCCTTCATAGGAGACCTTAAATGGATGCTGTGTGTCATGGCAGGTGTGGCAAACTTAAGAACCCTCCCTTCACAGGGTCCTTCATAGGAGACCTTAAATGGATGCCGTGTGTCATGGCAGGTGTGGCAAACTTAAGAACCAGAAATTAAAATCACAGGATCCTTCATAGGAGACCTTAAATGGATGCCGTGTGTCATGGCAGGTGTGGCACACTTAAGAACCAGAAATTAAAATCACAGGATCCTTCATAGGAGACCTTAAATGGATGCTGTGTGTCGTGGCAGGTGTGGCACACTTAAGTACCCTCACTTCACAGGGTCCTTCGTAGGAGACCTTAAATGGATGCTGTGTGTCATGGCAGGTGTGTCACACTTAAGAACCCTCCCTTCACAGGGTCCTTCATAGGAGACCTTAAATGGATGCCGTGTGTCGTGGCAGGTGTGTCACACTTAAGAACCAGAAATTAAAATCACAGGATCCTTCGTAGGAGACCTTAAATGGATGCTGTGTGTCATGGCAGGTGTGGCAAACTTAAGAACCCTCCCTTCACAGGGTCCTTCATAGGAGACCTTAAATGGATGCTGTGTGTCATGGCAGGTGTGGCACACTTAAGAACCCTCACTTCACAGGGTCCTTCATAGGAGACCTTAAATGGATGCCGTGTGTCATGGCAGGTGTGGCACACTTAAGAACCAGAAATTAAAATCACAGGATCCTTCATAGGAGACCTTAAATGGATGCCGTGTGTCATGGCAGGTGTGGCACACTTAAGAACCCTCCCTTCACAGGGTCCTTCATAGGAGACCTTAAATGGATGCCGTGTGTCATGGCAGGTGTGTCACACTTAAGAACCAGAAATTAAAATCACAGGGTCCTTCATGGGAGACCTTAAATGGATGCCGTGTGTCATGGCAGGTGTGGCACACTTAAGAACCAGAAATTAAAATCACAGGATCCTTCATAGGAGACCTTAAATGGATGCCGTGTGTCATGGCAGGTGTGGCACACTTAAGAACCCTCCCTTCACAGGGTCCTTCATAGGAGACCTTAAATGGATGCCGTGTGTCGTGGCAGGTGTGGCAAACTTAAGAACCAGAAATTAAAATCACAGGATCCTTCGTAGGAGACCTTAAATGGATGCCGTGTGTCATGGCAGGTGTGGCACACTTAAGAACCAGAAATTAAAATCACAGGGTCCTTCGTAGGAGACCTTAAATGGATGCCGTGTGTCATGGCAGGTGTGGCACACTTAAGAACCAGAAATTAAAATCACAGGGTCCTTCATAGGAGACCTTAAATGGATGCTGTGTGTCATGGCAGGTGTGGCAAACTTAAGAACCAGAAATTAAAATCACAGGGTCCTTCATAGGAGACCTTAAATGGATGCTGTGTGTCATGGCAGGTGTGGCAAACTTAAGAACTAGAAATTAAAATCACAGGGTCCTTCGTAGGAGACCTTAAATGGATGCCGTGTGTCGTGGCAGGTGTGGCACACTTAAGAACCAGAAATTAAAATCACAGGATCCTTCGTAGGAGACCTTAAATGGATGCTGTGTGTCATGGCAGGTGTGGCACACTTAAGAACCAGAAATTAAAATCACAAGGTCCTTCATAGGAGACCTTAAATGGATGCCGTGTGTCATGGCAGGTGTGGCACACTTAAGAACCAGAAATTAAAATCACAGGATCCTTCGTAGGAGACCTTAAATGGATGTTGTGTGTCATGGCAGGTGTGGCACACTTAAGAACCAGAAATTAAAATCACAGGATCCTTCGTAGGAGACCTTAAATGGATGCCGTGTGTCGTGGCAGGTGTGGCACACTTAAGAACCAGAAATTAAAATCACAGGATCCTTCGTAGGAGACCTTAAATGGATGTTGTGTGTCATGGCAGGTGTGGCACACTTAAGAACCCTCCCTTCACATTGTTCTAAGCCCCTGCATACTAATTATACATCTTTAATTTCTGCCATTTCACCTATGGCTGAAAACATCTTAATATACTGGTAAGTGAAATATTCTTGACTGGGGCATAACAATCAATTAAATCAAAAAATCAAATTATATAAAGTGCTGCTGTAAAATGATTTGAATATCAACCATATATACATGTATATATATATATATATATATTATATATATATATATATATATATATATATATATATATATATATATATATATAGATATGGTATGATATACATATATATATGCATTTAACAATTTTTTTTTCTTTAAGACAGAAATGTACTTTTTATTTCATTGTAAACTTATAAAAAACTTATGTAGAAATGACAGTGTAATTCAATGCCTTTTAAGCTTATCCCCCCTCTTCTCTTCCCCCCCCCCCAAAAAAAAAAAAAAAAAAAAAAAAAAAAAATTTACAAATGCTGAAAGTGAAATATTACAAGTCCAAGCATTAACTAACTTGCAGCTTACAGATTACAAAATTTTAACCACTATATAGGAACATGCTTCTAACTATCCAATCAAAACATTGCCACTGACAGTCACTGGCATAGACATGGTCTAGCTGAACAATACTGGGAATGATTACAACCAATTAGTGACACTGACAGTCACTGGCATAGACATGGTCTTGAACAATACTGGGAATATTACAACTAATTAGTGACACTGACAGTCACTGGCATAGACATGGTCTTGAACAATACTGGGAATATTACAACCAATTAGTGACACTGACAGTCACTGGCACAGACATGGTCTTGAACAATACTGGAAATATTACAACCAATTAGTGACACTGACAGTCACTGGCACAGACTTAGTGACACTGACAGTCACCGGCACAGACATGGTCTTAAACAATACTGGGAATATTACAACCAATAAGTGACAATGACAGTCACTGGCACAGACTTAGTGACACTGACAGTCACTGGCACAGACATGGTCTTAAACAATACTGGGAATATTACAACCAATTAGTGACAATGACAGTCACTGGCACAGACATGGTCTTGAACAATACTAGGAAAAATTAGCTATGTATACACACTCTAATTTAACTGTTTTTAGCAGTTAAAAACTATTTTTCTATATAAAAAGAATTATGCACTTTCTTTTTCCTTCTTTCTTTTCTAATATGATCATCTCAATGTTGATTAAATGTAAACATAAACAGGTGCATTGAGTTACATAATGATGTATTTTTGGCGAATTATACATGTACATATAACTTCAATTTACTATCATACCAGCTAACATACGAATCCATTTAAACATCAATGGATTCATAAGGCATGAAATATGTTTTAAAACTGTTTATAATATTTATGAAAAGAAACACCCAAATTCTTGAGAGTTATAGTAAACTGATAGGCAATATGTCTTATATATACCTTAAAGATAAAATATTTAAAATTTTACAGAAGGGTGACTATCCTTATTACTATATGATATACATACATATATATATATATATATATATATATATATATATATATATATATATATATATATATATATATATATATATGAATTAAATATATTACTAGTGAAAATATTTACAAACTTGTGTTCACTGGGACTTCTTTAGACATAAATATCACTGATACATATTTACTTATAGTTTATTGCCAGATTCAGAGAGAGAGAGAGAGAGAGAGAGAGAGAGAGAGAGAGAGAGAGAGAGAGGAGAGAGAGAGAGAGAGAGAGAGAGAGAGAGAGAGAGAGAGAGAGAGAGAGAGAGAGAGAGAGAGAGAGAGAGAGTTACTTGCAACCCCCCTTTGAAAAATTCCAAAAGAGAAAGAAAATAGGAAAATGTCCAAAAAATGTCCCCAGAAATATTAAAATTCATTTTTTGTTATTTAAAAAATAATGTTGTGGGAAAATTTATAGAACTGTGTTTTGTAAAAATATATCTTATTAGGAGCCTCAGTAGTACAATGTATATGTATCTTCACACCAGGAAAGATTTTTTATATATTTAACAAGGAAATGTCAGTTCTAGGAGAGTAGAGAAAACCAGAGTACCTGAAGAAAACCAGTTACACTGCAACGGAAAGAGTACCTGAAGAAAACCAGTTACACTGCAACATAAAGAGTACCTGAAGAAAACCAGTTACACTGCAATGGAAAGAGTACCTGAAGAAAACCAGTTACACTGTAACGGAAAGAGTACCTGAAGAAAACCAGTTACACTGCAACGGAAAGAGTACTTGAAGAAAACCTGTTACACTGCAACGGAAACAGTACCTGAAGAAAACCAGTTACACTGCAACGGAAAGAGTACCTGAAGAAAACCAGTTACACTGCAATGGAAAGAGTATCTAAAGAAAACCAGCTACACTGCAACGGAAAGAGTACCTGAAGAAAACCAGTTACACTGCAATGGAAAGAGTACCTGAAGAAAACCAGTTACACTGCAACTGAAAGTACCTGAAGAAAACCAGTTACACTGCAACGGAAAGAGTACCTGAAGAAAACCAGTTACACTGCAATGGAAAGAGTACCTGAAGAAAACCAGTTACACTGCAACGCAAAGAGTACTTGAAGAAAACCAGTTACACTGCAACGGAAAGAGTACCTGAAGAAAACCAGTTACACTGCAACGGAAAGAGTACTTGAAGAAAACCAGTTACACTGCAATGGAAAGAGTACCTGAAGAAAACCAGTTACACTGTAACGGAAAGAGTACCTGAAGAAAACCAGTTACACTGCAACGGAAAGAGTACCTGAAGAAAACCAGTTACACTGCAACGGAAAGAGTACCTGAAGAAAACCAGTTACACTGTAACGGAAAGAGTACCTGAAGAAAACCAGTTACACTGCAACGGAAAGAGTACCTGAAGAAAACCAGTTACACTGTAACGGAAAGAGTACCTGAAGAAAACCAGTTACACTGCAATGGAAAGAGTACCTGAAGAAAACCAGTTACACTGCAATGGAAAGAGTACCTGAAGAAAACCAGTTACACTGCAACGGAAAGAGTACCTGAAGAAAACCAGTTACACTGCAACGGAAAGAGTACCTGAAGAAAACCAGTTACACTGCAACGGAAAGAGTACTTGAAGAAAACCAGTTACACTGCAACGGAAAGAGTACCTGAAGAAAACCAGTTACACTGTAACGGAAAGAGTACCTGAAGAAAACCAGTTACACTACAACGGAAAGAGTACCTGAAGAAAACCAGTTACAGGGAAATGACGAATTCTCCTTTACAGCAGTAAGAGGTTTTCAGTGTTATAAACAGACAAATGGCTGAGTGGTTTGAAATGCAGCCACAAGGCTGAAAACATCAGTGGCACATGACTATTGTCTAAACCACACGCTTATTAATCACAGTGCCTCTCACCCCCTAGGTTCGAATTCCACTGAGACTAACAGTCCCTTGTGTAAGAAAGTTTATCTGACCACAGCCTGAGTATGGGTTCTAGCATTCTCGAGTATGGGTTCAAGCGTCCTCAGTAAGATCTAGACCAGTATGGGTTCTAACACCCACAGTAAGACCCTTGATTAATTCAATTAACTTTCCAAAAGGTCACCCACAAAAAGATCAGATTCCTTGTCATAACTCAAAAATGTGACTTGCGTCTAAATCACAATAAAATTGATACACCTGAAGAAATATACCTAGCAGGTACAAAAAAAAAAAAAATACCTGTGACATTGAATATAATATAATTTACACGTACAAAAAAATAGCTGTGACATTTGATATAATACAGTTTCTTCAAGTACCTGTTATATTGGCCTATGGTATACCATATAACAGAGCACCCTACTGTGGGATTAAGATGATTTTCATTATACTTTATTCATCTCATTCAAGTGGATATCCTGAAATGATAGAATTCCTATTTATAAAATATATATCAGAAAGTAGAGTATTATTTACAAGATTTAAATCTGGTAAAAAATATTATAAATGGGAGTTAGATCATTTTAGATGGAAGATTTGGGCTATGCCTGACCTAGTTGGAATTCAAATCCAAACTCTCACTCCATAGGATACATTGCAACATGCAGTTTTTTTTTTGTTTTTTTTTTTTTCATTAAAAGCTGTGTAAAAGAGTATACCGGTAAATCTATTGAAAATTAACATCTTCAAAAAAGAAAATTATTAATAATCTCAAATTAAAATCATATACAATTTTTGGATTAATGGTAGCATGCCAAAAAATCCACGAAAACAGCTGCATGACACACAAGGAAGCAATCCAGTCATACTTGCTGCAAGTACACATGGGACACTAAAGTTGAACTTCAAACAGTTTAACACACATTCATTCTAAAATAAGTCAGAAAATAAATTATTCACAAGGATATAATTGGAATAGATAATTAGATTTAATGTGATGTATTTCCTCAATTAAAAAAAAGTTTTCCCATTATTTTATTTGCGAAATGGAATTATTTATAAAATTATACTATCCATTCCTGAATCTATAGAGGTACAATATAAAGCAATATATTTTTCATTACTGCTAATTTTCATTTCACTTGTGCTACAAAATCCTTCATTTGTGATGCAACTTAGTTAATGCAAGTGCAGCACTGTTTTTTTTTTTTTTTGTTGGTAATTTATGCTCTAGTTATGCATAACATATTTCACTTATACTCATATGGCTAGTACAGAGATTGTGGAGGAAACTGGAGTGTCTGGATAAAACCATTGATATTCAGCAAGGGAAATGACAAAACTTTCTCACACAATGATCTGCCAAAGTGGGACTAAACTTTGGCAGTCAGAGGCACACAAACACCCACTCCCTCACATATGCAGCATATACCGGTATATAATATATATACTCAATCACCTCACCAACACCTCCCACAACCACACACAAATTATATATATATATATATATATATATATATATATATATATATATATATATATATATATAAAATACATGTATATATATATACACTGATTTTGTACAATCAACCCTATGTTCAAACATACACACATGTTTAGACATTATATCACATTGAATAAATGAAGGAAACCATAACCAGCTGATTGTTAAATGACACAGTAGTCATTTTATATCAAGGAGGATACCAAGTGGGTTTTTGTGTGGGACACCCCCCCCCCACACACACACACACATACACACACACACACAATATATACCGGTATATATATACATCTACATGTACACTGATTTTGTACCAAAGCTATGCTCACACATACACATGGATTTTGTCATTAACATCACACACATTTTATCTCTCCTAATTACATGTACCACATATAAATATACCACCTGAGTACTATTAATGAGAATACTATAATGTTACTTTACATTGTTGTTATGTACCAGAACAAATCATGTCTTACCGGTTCTTTATAACATCTTGTACTTCTTCTGTATCTAACAACAGATCAAATTAATTGACCAAATAGCTACATCTAAAACACCCCCTATCTTATACAAATAAACAAGGGCTACTTTGACCCTTCTAATCTGGTCAGATCTAGACTGACCATACTTAAGCCAATCACAATTACAACATCATACTGGACATGTCTGTTCAGTCACTTGTAGGTTTTATTTTAAGTCAATATGATTAATCCAGTAGAAATTTTGGAACTTGTGAAATTTCCTGACTTTAGTGAAAAAGGTCCCATTTGGCAAATTGAAAAAAAGTTTTTAAATTAGAAAAAAAAAAACAATATTTTATTCACAAGGAAAAAGATCAAACATATAATAGTTTTCTATTTAAAAAAAGATTCTTGATTCTCATAGAAAAAGAGAAATATACTATATATATATATATATATATATATATATTTAGTGTGAAAAGGATTTGACAACAGTACCAAGGTCTTATACAAACTCAGTCTCGACACACATATCTTGAAGATAAAGGAAATTAAGCAAACAAAACTTCAGATAAAGTATATTTTTGGCAGTTATATTTAACTTATCAAATATGGTATTTTACAACTGTTCTGTTATCTTATATTTGAATAATAAATCCTTTATATAACCATTAAAGATTAAAGACAACCATCCCACCCCAATATCACCCCCCCCCCCCCCCAAAAAAAAAAAAAAAAAAACAAAAAAAAAAAACTTTCAATTGTTTGGGGATTGTTTTTAAAGCAGAAAGTGTAAAAAGTAGGTCTATAATTCAACCCTTGGGATATATGCAAGAAAACACCCAGATTCTTTGGGGAAAAAAAACTTTGAGACACTTATTATCACATGTATGGTAACTTTTTACAATCAATATGTACACATACTGTTATAATATATCCAACTTAAACCGATGTCTTATCTATTTATTACAAAAAAACTTTCTTATTTACTAGAATTTATTTATTACTTATTTATTTGTGAAAATTTACCACAGATAGAGTGATAAATAACAACTAAATATCTTAATTCACGATCATTTATTACTGTGTATACGGTAAATTTTCACAATCATTGTATACATACTGATTAAATATGTCCAACTTAATACAATGTCTTGTCCATTTATTAGAATCAAATGTGTCTTTGATAATCCAATTATAGAGAACTTAATCTTTAGACATGATAACTTACAGATATAATGACCTCTGTCCAGTCAGATAGGATTAACCCTGCCAATTTAATCAGGATAGTGGTCAAAGATATGTCCCTTACAATAAATTTGTATATATTCATTTCCAGTCTAGGTCAATTCAAGAGATAATTAAAATACATTGTATATGTTTGACGAAAACATCCTTATTCCTGGGACATTAACACATTGAAAGACCATAGGCTACTAGGTCCCTTATAGCTTCTATCCCATAATTAAATGGGGCTTCTTGGTGACCAGGTGGTCTAAAACGCATGCTCACAGATCACAGTGCCTCTTTTTTCTAGGTCTGAATCTCAATCAGGCAGAATCTAGTGTGAAAAAAGATTGTCGGTGTGCTTGCACTCTGGTTTCCACCATCCCAGAACTGACCATTTTGCCTTGATATCAGTGGAAGAATTTTGACTGGGGTGTAAAACACTATTACTCAACTCCACTCCTAATTTAAATAAGTTTGTCAGTTTCCTAGCACTCTGGTTTTCACCATCCAAGAACTGACCGTCTCTCTCAATATCAGTGGAAGAATTTTGACTGGAGTGTAAAACACCATTACTCCACCCCACTCTAATTTAAATATAATAACGTAAGGTATAATTATAAATCACCAACTAAACCTTTAAAGCTAAACAATCTACATTATATATATATATATATATATATATATATATATATATATAAATAACTGTTATCTGTAGACAAACAATGATATAGTATTTATGTTTATATAGTAAGTAATGATACTTACTGTATATCTACATATCCTTTATATATATTTATTTTCATTTTGGTGTGTTAAGTGTCTATGTGCTTCCAATTACAATGTAATTGTGATGAAGGTTTTTAATTTACACATTTACATTTTTTCATTTATTTTTGTGGAATTTTGCTATGGAATTAAATTGCAGAAACCAGTAATTATTATTGATCAGTAAGGTCGTAATTTAAAACAGTAAAAGTACCTCTCAATCTACTGCAAAATTGGAAGGGGCCTGGGTGGCATGCACTTACAGATTAAAGTGCCTTTAAGCACCTAGGTTCCCTTGCTGAAGGTCTGTGGTTTTCTACAGGCACTCCGGTTTTCTCCATCATGCCTGAAATGACCCCCTCAATATAAATGAAAGAGGTGACTGGGTTGTAAAACATCACTGATCCAATCAATCCAAAATTGGAGTACTATATGCTCATGCAGTAATTATCATCATCCATTTTTGGATTAAATTGGTCATTCTTTTTCCTTAGTTTATTTTGTTGCTGTATTTTAATTCAATCTGAGTAACTATATCGAAAAGAATGATATTTTTCTAAGATTTCACCATGGCATCAGGATTTTTAGAGCATAACAGGGAATAATGAGGGTATCGGATTGACCATTGACTACCAACATGTTTTCACTCTATTTAAAATTTTAATGGCACATCATATAAGATAAATTCTTTTTTTTCCCACCACAGTGGAAAGTAAATGTATAACCAATGAATAATAACCTCTTTGTATTATTTGTTTTAAAATGTAGTTCATGTTATGACAACTTTAAACATTGTGCCCAATGTTCTTTGTTTTTTAATGAGTTAATTTTTATTTATTTCATTGCATGCTGCTATGAATTATTTTTTCCATTTAATATTATTTTTCAAAATGAAAATTTAATGAGAAATATAAGTATTTTATTTTTAATTTCACAATTTTCAATTTCTGGATGCAATGCATGATAGGACAATTCACTCCATTTTTGAAACACCACTCTGGTAATACTCAATTTAGGGTATGGATTTTGTTGTACATGTATTAATTTTGGACCATCCTGAGATTACATGTTAATGTACTTTCTTATCAAACATTTTTAGTATTCATTAAGTCTGACAAGAAGAAAAATGATCATCTATATAATATTCCAAAAGACCTTGACATTTACCATTCATCATTATATTAAATGTCCTTGACATTTATCATTCATTATTTACAACTATTTCCAGAATGTATCAATGTATGAAAGCAATACACACATGCATGTGCAGAGTGTCATTCATTATAGATCCTAAGCAACCATGTAATAAGCTCTGCTTGAGTTACAACATAGTTATGATACAGCTAATTCACTGACAATTTGTTACACACTCTAAATAACCATGTCTATTACTAATGATTTACCTCACATTATAATTTAAACAATGGTTTTGACATGTACAAAACACAAATTTTAATTAGCAAATCCAAGATATAAAAATAATTAAAACTCATCAATGACTTTTTTTTTTTTTTTTTGATAAATAGAAAATTTAATTTTTCGTAGCACCATCAAGGCTGTCTAAGACTGCATAATTGTTCAAACTGAACACCCTGCCTCACATGTGTAACCAACACAAAAAGTGAGATGAAATTGGTACTCCTTCACACAGAAAACTAACATTAACATTATCACAAGTATGGTGAAATGACTCTCATTCTTAGTTATTTAATAAATTATCTGTACCCTGTTTACACCTTTTATTTTTTACACATTCAATTATGAAGATTATCTACTTTTACCAATTATTTTTCAAACTGATGACAGTCCGTAAGATTAAATTCTTAAATTATAAATAAACATTAGAGATAAGTAAATACATAATGAATCATCATCTTTTACGCAATTCCTATACAACAATAACCATCCTTAGTCAGGCCAAAAATGGGGGGGGGTCGTTCAGGTGAGGCATCATTACTTACTGATTTTCTTGTTGTCCTGAGAGACTTGTCACTTGATGTTCTGCGACAGAAAATCCAAAATAACTATTACTTGGTCCTTGTTTTATGACTGGTATTTTAGTGTCTATATTAATACACGATATACATCCAAATGACACAAATAAACACAATATAAAATTACAGATCCTATTCGGAACAGCCATTGTTGTCCCTTGTCCTATTTGTCTCGTCTCTCGCACCTGTCCACGGGAAATTACGAGATCGCGTAAGAATTACAATAGGTATTGTTTTTTACTTTGTAAACAATATTCCTGATGTTCTTGGTTATCAGTTTTAAAGCATCCCTGACTCAGTACACGCTGTGATAACAAGTATTAATCACATTACCTTGCACTTACTCGTATCTCAAATTATGCACATTCCATGCGTGAACTATTTGCGACGAGGCGATAAGAGACAATTTTGAGGTGGGCGTTCCAGGTCACTTCCGGTTTAACAGGACAATCGTCTGGAAAATATCTAAAAGAAATTTGTTTACGGCGGAAGAATTAAACAATGGTGAACGATTTATGGTGAAGATTTTATCGTCAAAATGTTGTCAAATCTTGTAAAACAACACCAGAATAAACAACAAGCTCGTAAAGAGCGCCAAGGTTAGATATAAACATCGTTTTTACTCTGTAGGGCTAGTTTCACTTTCACATCCTTGTGTAGGCAGCGATGTAACCATATTGAATATGAAAGTCATGA
This sequence comes from Tegillarca granosa, assembly GCA_029721355.1. Taxonomy (NCBI): domain Eukaryota; kingdom Metazoa; phylum Mollusca; class Bivalvia; order Arcoida; family Arcidae; genus Tegillarca; species Tegillarca granosa. The sequence continues at coordinate 12,727,425 of CM056608.1, forward strand.
TTCTACAAAAGATTAGATTAGTCAATAACTTTACAGTCATAGTTTATGGTATTGGTGTTTTTGCAGAACACATATCAAATATAACGGTCTTATCTCATGGTAGGTTTGTGTCAGTCCCACAGTGTTGGTATATGTAATATATGTTTTTGGAAGATTGCTCAGTAATTACAAAAACAGTTTGTTTTCAGTCACAAATGAATGAGATATTGTAGAAGAAAAAGGTCATGATGAAATAATAATTACATTGTATCTCTCTGTAGAGGTCAGATTATTCAGCATTCACATTTCACACAGATGAACATTTGTTCTTAAAATTAACAGATTATGACTGGCATGTAAAATATGATTTTGTGTATGTGGGGCAATAACATTGTATATTTATGACATCACATGTATTGAAAATCTTTTGTTGTTGAATATGCATCAGATTGTATAATTAAATTTAAAGTTTATTGGAATATGTGTATTTTTCATAGGATAAGTGTTTAAACATGTAAAAATAGGTCAGATTAGTTATTAAAAGTTTGTATGTGTTTGACAGCCTCAGCATGTCATGTTTAGTAAATTATATTCAAAACGTTGTTATTGATTTGATATGACAGTTTCATCACGCACACACACACACATGCACACAGGCATGCACACACACACACACACACACACACACACACACACACACACACACACACATATATACAGTCAAACCCGGTAACTGCATATCCTCCGTGATTCAAAACTATATGTGATTAACTGATATATGCGATTAAGTGGGTTTTACTATTTTACACATATTGACAAAGTTCCTGCATAGATGGTGTCAATTAAATGATTATTTATGTAAGAAAAGTCGTTTTATTTTTTTGTGTGAAAAAAAAGAGAAAAATCTGATTAATTTCCATCCTACAACTAGAGAACGATTTTGTACAATAACATTGTATATTTATGTCATCACATGTATTGAAAGTCTTTTGTTGTTGAATATGCATCAGATTGAAAAATTAAATTTTAAGTGTAATAGAATATATGTATTTTTTATAGGATAAGTGTTTAAACATGTAAAAATAGGTCAGATTAGTTATTAAAAGTTTGTATGTGTTTGACAGCCTCAGCATGTCATGTTTAGTAAATTATATTCAAAACATTGTTGTTATTGATTTGACAGTTTCATCACACACACACACACACACACACACACACACACACACACACACACACACACACACACACACACACACACACACACATGCACATATATATACTGTGTAATATAGTCAAACAATATCAGCGGATATAATATATGAAATATTATTCATAAAACTTATTTTTAACAAGAAAATATAACCATTGTTAAAACTTTTGTAAAGAATTAAATAATCTATTACATATTTACTTGCCACGGGAGAAGTTTTTCCATAAATCAAAACTTCCAGTTTCTACCCATGACCCAGGTTGTTTGTTATACAGCTAAGATATAACTTCAGTATGGGGGTTTGTATTATGAATATAGAAGAGTGGATTTAAATGATATTTTATAATGCATGGTAACAAATTATTTTATATTTGATAGAAAAGAAAAAGAAAGAAGCAATAGTTGCAGCAACAGCTTTAACCCATGCACTGGTAGATCATTTAAATGGAGGGTAAGTAAAGGGAGTTAACCCATGCACTGTAGATCACTTAAACAGAAGGTAAGTAAAGGGAGATAACCCATTCACTGGTATATCACTTAAACGGAGGGAAAGTAAAGGGAGTTAACCCATGCACTGTAGATCACTTAAACAGAAGGTTAGTAAAGGGAGATAACCCATTCACTGGTAGATCACTTAAACGGAGGGTAAGTAAAGGGAGATAATCCATTCACTTCATAAATCACTTAAATGGAAGGTTAGTAAAGGGAGATAATCCATGCACTGGTAGATCAATTAAATAGGTACCCATTCACTGGTAGACAACTTAACCAGAGATAAAGTAATTGGAGATAACTCATGCACTGGTAGATCACTTAAACAGAAGGTAAGAAAAGCAGGGCTTTGATTATTCACTCGTCCACTCGTCCTGACGAGTGAAATGTGTACTTGGACGAGTGATATTGTTACTACCACTTGTCACGGTGCCGAGTTAAATTTATCAGAGATATACATCCAGGGGCTTGTTGGAATTAATAAACAATAGATATTATAGTGTTTGTCGGAAAATCTTGTAAAAGGAGGTCAATTGTAACGACATCGGCCGTTCTTTTACAAGCGTCAATCAACAAAATCATTTAAACGTTTGCATCACATGCGAAACCTATTGTATTGCATTCGGAATTTACTTAGTGTAATGTAAAATCCAACCGATGTTCCGAGTGTTTATATACTTGTCTGTCCGTTAAGTGTGTCAAATAAAAGTAAACAAACTGTTTTGTATAACTTTCTAAAGACAAACAAGGATGAAACAGCTGATAAAGAAGTTTTCGAAGGCACTAATTAGACTACCGCTGATCCTGATGACAAACCAGTTGCAGGTGGAAGCATTTCTAAACCTGCGACTTCAAAACAAAAGTTACTGGTTACTTAAAGTGGAAAATCCGAAGTTCGTGATAACCTAAGAAAAAGTCAGAAAACATTATTTATTGGTACAAACTCTGACTGTACTTAAAAGAAGAAATTCTCGTTTTCATGTAGTGAATGTGCCGAGTTAAATTTCAAAGTGACGAGTGGTTTTCTTCTTTAACTAGGCACTGTGCCAAGTGGCATTAAAAATTCTATCTAAGGCCTGAAAAGGGAGGTAACTCGTGTACTCACTACTGCTAGATCACTTAAACGAAGAAAAAAGTAGATAACTTACAGTTACATCACTGAAACAGAGGGAATATGAATGAAGATAACTCATATATGGTAGATTTCTTAAATAAGGTATTTGAAGGGTAGTAACTCATGTACTGGCAGATCACTTTATGTTAAATTGAGGGAATTATATTTACTGGTAGATAAATTAAATATAAGGTAAGTCCATAGAGGTAAATCAATTATTACACTTTCATAATTATAGGTATATTATATGGCTGACCTGTAGTAAAAGATGATCTGGTTAAACCAACACTGATACTTTATTCTATATAGTGGATATAATTATGAGAAAACTTGTAGTGAAATAGTCTAAAGTGACAGATTATGCTCACATCCATATTTCATGTCACATTGTGACAAATTCTACTGAGAGAATATTTTCAAGCTGACTTCACGTTTTTTTTGTTTTTAGCTCACCTGAGCACAAAGTGCTCAAGTGAGCTATTGTGGTGGGTCATTGTCCGGCATGCGTCGTGTGTCGTGCGATGTGCGTCATGCATCAACTTTTGATTGTTAACACTCCTGAAGCCACAATTTAATTGCAATCTTAATCAAACTTTCTCAGAATGATCCTCTTGACAAAAGCTAGCTCAAGTTCGTATATGGGCCATGTTGGGTCAATAAGTAGGTCACTAGGTCAAATTGTAGAAAAACCTGGTTAACACTCCTGAGGCCACAATCTAAGTGCAATCTTAATCAAACTTAGTCAGAATGATTCTCTTGACAAAAGCTTGTTCAAGTTCGTATATGGGCCATGTTGGGTCAATAAGTAGGTCACTAGGTCAAATTGTAGAAAAACCTTGTTAACACTCCTGAGGACCCAATTTCAGTCCAATCTTCATCAAACTTAGTCAGAATGATCATCTTGACAAAAGCTAGCTCAAGTTCGTATATGGGCCATGTTGGGTCAATAATTAGGTCACTAGGTCAAATTGTAGAAAAACCTGATTAACACTCCTGAGGACCTAATTTTAGTCCAATCTTCATCCAACTTAGTCAGAATGATGCTCTTGAAAAAAGCTAGCTCAAGTTCGTATATGGGCCATGTTGGTTCAATAAGTAGGTCACTAGGTCAAATTGTAGAAAAACCTTGTTAACACTCCTGAGGACCCAATTTTAGTCCAATCTTCATCAAACTTAGTCAGAATGATGCTCTTGACAAAAACTAGCTCAAGTTCGTATATGGGCCATGTTGGGTCAATAAGTAGGTCACTAGGTCAAATTGTAGAAAAACCTTGTTAACACTCCTGAGGACCCAATTTTAGTCCAATCTTCATCAAACTTAGTCAGAATAATGCTCTTGAAAAAAGCTAGCTCAAGTTCTTATATGTGCCATGTTGGGTCAATAAGAGGTCACTAGGTCAAATTGTAGAAAAAACCTTGTTAACACTCCTGAGGACCCAATTTTAGTCCAATCTTCATCAAACTTAGTCAGAATGATGCTCTTGACAAAAGCTAGCTTGATTTTGTATATGGGCTATGTTTGGTCAATAAGTAGGTCACTAGGTTGAATTATATAAAAACCTTGTTAACACATATGAGGGGATCCATTTTAGACCAATCTTATCAAACTGTCTCAGAATGATGCTATTGACAAAAGCTAGCTCAAGTTTATATATGGGTCATTTTGTGTCAATAAGTAGGTCACTAGCTTGAGATATAGGAAAAAATCTCTTTTAAGAATAGAAGCTCCAGTTTGCCAAAATCAAGCTGAGTGTACATCATTTCAGGTGAGCGTCCAGGGTCTTCATGGCCCTCTTGTTTTTTTTTTTTCTGGAAACTCTGATCCTAGTTTTCTCTACCATGGTAGACTACCTGTCCGGAAACAAGCACAAAAACTTTTTTCTGTCATACTATATATATTCAATTATTCAGCTATGCAGTTTTTACTTTTATACATTAATATGCATTTGATTAGTATTTACCCCTCTTTGGTTGTCAAAGGGTCTGCTACGTTAAAAAAAGCAGTTAAAGAAATGTCAGCAAAGTGGAGGTGGTTATTGTAGAGAGCAGACAAGTTTATTATAAGTTATATTAAGTGGTAAAATGTTCATTTATCTTACCCAAGTGTCAATGGAAAGGATTAAGGTGTTAGAGATAAGAAGTTGAGGAAGTACACATACAAAACAGACCATAAGTAATGGTTTTCATGCCCCAGTCAAAATTCTCTTACTGTTATTGAGGCAGCCAGTTTTGGGATGGTGGAGGAAACTAGAGTGTCTGGAGAAAACCACTGACCTTTAGCAAGAGAACTGACAAATTTCTCATGCTAGGTTCTGCCCGAGCACGATTTGAACCTAGCTGATGACAGGCACTGTAATCTGTAAGGTCAAAGACAAGGAAGGGGATAAAAAGAGATAAGGGTTTTTCCTGTCACTTTAAATTATTTCTGTTATATAAAGTATTGCACTTAAAGGATAAGCACATGTAACAGGGAAGTTTTTTATTTTCATACTATTAATGTTGATGATAAGATCTAACAATAAATATTTTGGTATTCATTTAAATATATAGAGTGCTTAGTATGCATTACATACCTATTTTCAAGTGTCATATCTGGCTGGGATTGTATCCTCCACTACCTAGGTCATATCTGGCAAGGATTGTATCCTCCACCACCTAGGTCATATCTGGCAAGGATTGTATCCTCCACCACTTAGTTCATATCTGGCTGGGATTGTATCCTTCAATACCTAGGTCATATCTGGCAAGGATCGTATCCTCCACCATCTAGGTCATATCTGGCAAGGATTGTATCCTCCACCATCTAGGTCATATCTGGCAAGGATTGTATCTTCCACCATCTAGGTCATATCTGGCAAGGATTGAATCCTCCACCACCTAGGTCATATCTGGCAGGGATTGTATCCTCCACCACCTAGATCATATCTGGCTAGGATTGTATCCTCCACCACTTAGATCATATCTGGCTAGGATTGTACAAGTACTTACACCTAGGTCACTTCTGGGTAGGATTTTACATGTACTACAAACTTCTAAGTCTGATCTGGTTAGGACTCCTTACAATCTATGTTTAATCTAGCTAGGAGTGTTGGCCCCACCTCCAAGTTCTGGTTTTGCTATAATTGTATGCTCCAACTCTTAAAGCTGATCTGGCTAGGGTTGAATGTTCCACTTCTTAGGTTTCATCTAGAATTGTTTTCCCTACCAAATAAGTTTGGTCTGGCAAAGATTGTTTGCTTCACTTCCAAAGCCTGATCCAAGTAGGTTAATGTCAAGGCATATACTTATTTATAAATAATTCTTGCTTTTATATAGAGTAGCACAAGCCTATGTCAATCAGAAAAAACTGGATACAGAAACAAAGATATTACAAGCCAATGCAGCTCATTTTTCCAAACAGACTGTACAGTGGATGAAATTAGTGGATGATTTCAACACAGCTTTAAAGGTGAGCAGGTTGATTTTGTTCAGTGTCACCAACTAGTGAACACTAACAATAAGCACTCACCCAGAATTTGTGACCCTGCCAAATTGTGTTGAGATTATTCCTCAAGCTACATGCTTTTAGAGAAATTTTCTGGTCATAAGTGGCTGAGAATTTTTTGATGAGACATAAAAAAGATTGTCAGCCATCAATTTTCCAGAATGTTTTTAAAAATTCCATGTACATGTTCTAATGATTGTCAGTGGTCATGCTTAGTTTCTCTGTTTTTTTTTTTTTTTTTTTTTTTTTTTGTGTACATCCATTGTACATGTAATTATGCTAATGGTTATTTTTTAGCTCACCTGGCAAAGCCAGGGTGAGCTTATGGAATGGTAAAGCATGCATGTGTGCATGCATGCATGCGTGTGTCCATGCGTCCATAAACTCTAATCTTCTTCTCTGAAACCAATAGGCCAATTCAAATGAAATTTGGTATGAAAGGTCCTTAGTTGCTATAGATTAAAAATTGTATCCGACATGTCTGTCCTAAATCCAAGATGGCTGCCGTTACTATAAATATCAAAAACCTATGAATGGCCATTATGGGTTTATTTATGTACGGATTTTGTTGAAATTTGAAACATAGAAAATAAAAGTCGGGGGATAAAACATATATAACGGGTTTTTCCGTACATTTTTTCGTTTTTGCAATAATTACTTAATATGCAAATAAGGTCTATTTTAAGCTTTGAAAATCTTCTTCTCTGAAAGTACATGGCCAATTGAAATGATATTGAGTGTGGAAGGTCTTTGGGTGGTATGGATTCAAAATTTTATCCGACATGTCTGTCCGAAATTTAAGATGGCTGCCATTACTATAAATAGCAAAAATCGAAAAATGGCTATTATGGGTTTATTTATGTGCCGATTTTGTTGAAATTTGAATCATAGAAAATAGATGTCGGGGATAAAACATATATAACAGATTTTTTCCGTACAATTTTTCGTTTGTGCAATAATTACCTAATATGCAAATAAGGTCTATTTTTAGCCATTATCTTTGAAAATCTTCTTCTCTGAAAGTACATGGCCAATTGAAAGGATATTGAGTGTGGAAGGTCCTTGGGTGGTATAGATTCAAAATTATATCCGACATGTCTGTCGGAAATCCAAGATGGCTGCCATTACTATAAATAGCAAAAATCTAAAAATGGCCATTATGGGTTTATTTATGTGCCGATTTTGTTGAAATTTGAAACATAGAAAATAGATGTCGGGGATAAAACATATATAACAGATTTTTCCGTACAATTTTTCGTTTGTGCAATAATTACCTAATATGCAAATAAGGTTTATTTTTAGCCATTATCTTTGAAAACCTTCTTCTCTTAAAGAACATGGCCAATTGAAAAGATATTGAGTGTGGAAGGTCCTTGGGTGGTATAGATTCAAAATTGTATCCGACATGTCTGTCGGAAATTCAAGATGGCTGCTGTTACTTTAAATAGCAAAAATCTAAAAATGGCCATTATTGGTTTATTTATGTACCAATTTTGTTGAAATTTGAATAGTGAAAATAGATGTCGGGAGATAAAACATAAATCACGGGTAATTCCTTACAATTTTTCGTTTGTGCAATAATTATGTAATATGCAAATTAGGTTTATTTTTAGCCATAATCTTTGAAAATCTTCTCTGGAAGTACATGGCCAATTGAAAGGACATTGAGTGTAGAAGGTCCTTGGGTGGTATAGATTCAAAATTTTATCTGACATGTCTGTCAGAAATCAAAGATGGCTGCAATTACTATAAATAGCAAAAATCTAAAAATGGCCATTATGGGTTTATTAATGTACTGATTTTGTTGAAATATGAAACATAGAAAAAAGATGTTGGGGATAAATTATTTTTAACAGGTTTTTCTGTACGATTTTTCGTTTGTGCAATAATTACTTAATATGCAAATAAGGTTTATTTTTAGCCGAAATCTTTGAAAATCTTCTTCTCTGAAAGTACATGGCTAATTTAAAAGATATTGAGTGTGGAAGTTCCTTGGGTGGTATAGATTCAAAATTATATCCAACATGTCTGTCCGAAATCCAAGAAGGCTGCCGTTACTATAAATAGCAAATATCGAAAAATTGCTATAATGGGTTTATTTATGTACTGATTTTGTTGAAATTAATAACATAGAAACTAGATGTTGGGGAAAAAACATATGTAATGGGTTTTTCTGTACAATTTTTCATTTTTGCAATAATTATGTAACATGCAAATAAGGTCTATTTCAGCCCAAATCTTCTGAAAGTACATGGCCAAGTGAAAGGAAATTTATGATTAATAGTGCTTGAAATAATAGAAAATAAGGATATTGCTAGTGAGTTTGTTTACATTTTACTGATTGAATATATTTAAAAAGAAAAGGCAAAGAACAAATAAGGATGTGCCAGGTGAGCGATACAGGTCCTATTGGGCCTCTTGTTAATTACAGACATTTCATTTTACTGGTATTCATTACTTTTTTAAATTTACCCCTTAATGACGATGACTTCCTATTGGCTCTATATTTTGAAGATTTACTGAAATCCTGATCACTGGTACCCAAGGTCAGTAAGGTCTACAGAGTTATCTCCCTTTACAATGATTTTTTGTACTTTGTAACTGAATAAAGTTAATGTTGCATTAACTATGAACACGCAACAGCGGAACAAACAATACACAAGAAAAGACAGAAAAATTACAGTTTTTTTTTAATTTTAAAGAAATTTTATATTGAAGTTAGCTAGTTTTATTCTGTCCCCACAGGCTTGTGTTTGTTCCAGTTTCAATGGTATGAAGTGGCTTGGGCTTCAAGACTTCACCTTGCATTGGACACAATTCATCACAAGGCTAATCTCTACTAATTCTCCAGCATTTAGCAGCAGAGTGAACTGTTATAACAATGGGAAATTTATGCGAAATTTAATGTAAAGCTCAAAGACACACCACACAGGCTGTCTGAGTCTGAAAAAAACAATTGCTTAGTGATATGTCTTGAGTCTTGGTACTGGCATATACATTTTCAAAAATAGCTACAGCTTTTATTTTTCAAACTTATATGCCTTTGGACAATATTTTTCCATCAGTATGAAATATTTGTTCCCTATGACCTTTACCTTGGGTATGCATTTAATGTTTGAAAACTGTTTACACTATTCTATGTCCTACTTTAAATATCCTATGCCCTACAGCTCTTGTTCGACATATGCTTATGTAACCTTAATCATATGCCAGGCCCCAGTTTCACAATCATTCCTTAACTAAGATTTTCTTTAACTTAACTTTAGCAAATTTTGGCAATCTCCTTTTGAATTACTAACAAATTAATCAAATTATTAAGATTTCAAATTTGCCAGATTTAAGTTAAGGAAAATCTTAGTTAAGGAATGATTGTGAAACTGGGGCCAGTTAACTTATCTTATGATAATCATATGCTAGTTAGCTTATCTAACCATAATCATATGCTAGTTAACTTATCTAACCTTAATCATATGCTAGTAAATTTATCTAACCATAATCATATGCTAGTTAACTTATCTAACCTTAATCATATGCCAGTTAACTTATCTAACCTTAATCATATACTAGTTAACTTATCAAACCTTAATCATATGCTAGTTAACTAATCTAACCTTAATCATATGCCAGTTCACTTATCTAACCATACTCATATGCTGAATGTTAATATGTAATCTGTTTCAAGCTTTGTTTTATTCTGAAACGTCATGGTAATTTCACCGGTATTTCAGGAATTGGGAGATGTTGAAAACTGGGCAAGAAGTATAGAAACTGATATGAGAACCATCTCCAGTGCTCTGGAATATGCTTACAGGAAAAGTAAGTTATATGAAGAATAATTTTATTGTATGTATGAGGAAGAATAAAATTAATTTTATGTTGTTGTTGTAATGTAGTGTAATGTATCAGCAATTTTTCAGCTATTTGTGACCAGAGCAAGGTTATTTATCTCTTAGCATTATTTAAGAACAAGTTAGTGTATGTGTGAGATTTGCAGGCGTGTATAATGGTCAGCTATGTACTAGTACATACTCGGGGTCACTTTAAGTAAGGTGCTAGCTCACAAAGTCAGTATGCTGCAGACAAGCATAATACTTCCAGTCCATTATCCTGGTACCAGTTGTTATCCTGGTACCAGTTGAACCAGTCAGTACTCTGTACTCCTAATGCCAAGTACCAGGTGAGGAAGCAGTATCTCAGATTTTTAAGTCTTATGTAAGACCAAGTCTGGATCAATTTTTGTATAAAGATGTGTGGTCAAGTGGTCATGGTTTATGACTTGGATAGATGTACAAAAATAGGGGACTGACCATCCATCCCTTGTGTACTATTTACCGAAATATTAAATCTTAAAGATGCATTAAGTTTTCCTGGGAAAAAATTAAAACGGTGCTGTTCTACTTAATTAATTTCCAGCAAGATGAAGACCTGTGGGATCTAATTTTAGAACATGGTTACATCATAAAAATAAACCAGGTCGTGTAAATACAACTTACAAAACAGTGAAATAGGATAAATTAAACAGAATTTTATTAAATTTGTGACTTTGTAAGGGATAAAATAACACCATTGCAAATACATTTTGATATTAATGACGGACAATTAATGCAATTTGTCAGATTTCGTCTTTGATTCATTCGAGTCTACATACATCAGGTCGCATGCTCCAAGCTTATAATAATCATCATTAAATATGTGACCAACACATTAGAGGATTTCTTATATTTACAGCAACTAGGAATGAAATTGTAGAAAATGAATCTCACGGGTCGAAGATTGAAAATTAGAAGTTATCTATTTTTTTTTTTTTTAAAAATGTATTTTTTAGAATATCAAAAAAAAAAAAAAAAAAAAAAAAAAATTCAAAAAATTGAACAACTAAATGCTGCTATAAATAGTAACAAAACTACCGAAATTAGGTATTTTTTAAAGTTTATTTTTGAATTAATAATATACCGAAAAGGAATCTTACATTTACAAGTGGAAGTTGTGGTTGTCATCCAGTCCTTAAAACTTACAACTGTCATTAAAACCAACAGTCAGAATAGTTGTACATATAAATTATTACATGTTAGTTTTGATATCAGCCCTGGTATCTGAGTAGAGTGTATCAGCCTGAGTCCATTGTCAGAATATATGTAGTTCCACTTTTACACCAAGGTTTTTGTCATATAACATTACTTTCATTTTTTTAAAAAATTAAACATGATTTTGTACTTTTGTTCTTTTTCTCTTTTTTTGATAAATGTTATCTTGTGTAGGGTATTTATTTAACACTTAGTTTGTTAAATTTCCGTAACTCTTTTTTTTCAAGATTTAAGAATGATGAATGCCTTTCTGTATAGTATTTTGAGATAAACATGTGAGTTTACCACATTTTCAGTGATTTTTTTTTTTCCTTTTTTTATTTTTTTATTTAGGTGAATGACAGCACGTAAGTTTTAAGTTTTTTGCAGACTAAAGAAACAGTTCAGTGTATATGAAGGATAACAGCTTAAAACTCAAGAGTGGAAAAAATGTCTTTCTTTGTTACAAGTGAAGAACAAGTTGAATTTTAAGTATACACAAATTTAAAACGCAACAGAGTATTAAAAAAAAAAAAAAAAAAAAAAAAAAAACGCTCTCAAACACGCCAGAAATAAAATGTTATGTGTCATGGAATTTTTACCAAAAGATGGAAGGGTGCAGAATATTTTGCTTGGGAGAAATTGAAACTTATAAAGTGCTTCCTGACATATTTCTGTATACAGCTTTCTGTTTTTCAGTTTATGTTTTGGTATAGTGAAGAGTGAATTATGGAACAAAGGGAGATAACTCTTGTTTGCAATATTGAAATGAGTGTTGTAAACTTTTATTTATGTGTTAAAGTCTTTGTTGTTGTACTATGTTTTATTGTAAATTAAATGTATAATATAATGTATAAATATATTTATTTACACATTTAACATAAAGTTTGTTGTTATGTAAGTTAAATTTAAAAAAAAAAAATCATTTTTACCTGTGTGAACAGAATGGTTTATCAGTGCCAAGTGGTCATAGTATTTGACCTGTAAAAATCAAGTTTTGCACCCATCCAGGTGGGCTCTAACTTCACTGGTTCAAAAACATGACAAAAGAGATTAAAGATGCAAATGGGAATATGGCTGAGAGGTGGGGGGCAGCCTACATCTATCATCTTTGAGTTGTGTAGGTCCTGAGGGGTCGAAAGCTTAGCTTACAAATCACAGTACATCTCACAGTCTAGGTTTGAATCCTACTCAAGACAGATCCTAGTGTGAGACAATTTGTTACTTCTCTTGCAGTCTGTGGTTTTCTCTGGACACTCATTTCCTAAATATTCCTTTTTAAAAAACTATAAAACAATGATAAATGAAAGTACTTTATTTTCCATTAAAGCTTTTCTGCTGAAACAAAAATGTGGCAATAACTTCGCATTGGGGTTATAAACCCACAAAAGAGGGAGATTTACAATGTTAAGTGATACATGTATTACACATGATTATCATGTGGTATACTTAATCTATTCTCATAGCAGCTGCACATAGGATCATAATATGCAGAAACATAAAGGTTTTAGTTGAATTCAGGGATCATGTAGATTTGTCCTAAAGTTGGGCCCAGTCGTTTTTGAGATGCAAATTGAGATTAAGTTAAATGCATACTTAGGTCAAACAGTATTTAATTTGCACTTAAGAGGGGTCCTTTAATACATGGAATTTGACTAAAAACTGCTGCAAGAGATTTTAAACATCTTCTTTTGTTATTATTGACTTGCATGCTTGTTGCTTGTTATGCACAGTGTATTAAATCAAGAGCACCTCAAAGCCGGGCAATATATGCACTTCAAGAACTAGCACATGATATCACCACAAAAAATGGACCGAGAGCATTGTAACATTATACAGATAGACAATACCATAACATAATATGTAAATGTCTATTTTTACAGGCATATACTAAAAGTATACTAAATTTTATTTGAATCTATACATATTTGGTGACGTTCAAAGTACAAAAAAAAATGGACCATAGATATTCATAAAATTATTCCAGTCAAAATATGAACTTGTTTAGATGTTACCATGGTAATATATTGTACTATATACCAAATTTTGTTGTATATACCAAACTTCATTGGAGTCGTAATTTTCCTAGTACTACGTTGGAGAAATTTCAATCTGACATCTGTTAACCTTTAGTTTAAATGCACAGAAACCAAATTCCACTTTATAGTAACTGTAACATTGACCTTTAACCTTGTGTCCTGATTTGGTCTACTTTCCACTCTTACATAATAAAGAAAACACAATTATGCTTTGTGCCAGGTGAGCTATAATAAGTGGGCAAAAGTGGTATTTATATAAAGACATTTATAACAGAAGATGTAATATGACATAAAAATTTATGATACGTATTTCGCGTTATATAAGAATTCACTTAGTAAACTTTTGAGATAATGAAACATTAAACTTAACAACTGGTTCAAGTCAAACATTCTCAGATAATAGACAAGAAAAGGGATTTTTACAGCCGATCTTCTTTATGTGCTGATTTTAGGTGGAGCAGAGGAATGATGTCTTACTCACCAGTCAAACATTTTTGGTTATATTGACACAGCAAGTTTTAAAATGGTGGAGAATACTGTATTACCCAAAATTCCACCAAATTTTGAAAACAGAAATGACAAACTTTCTCACACTAGAATATCTCCTAAGTGGAATTTAAACCTAGACAGGTAGAGGAAATGTGATCTAAATGTATAGGCAGGACTTTACTGGACTGGACTGGACTGGATTGGATTGGATTGGATTGGATTACATGTACCGTAATTGGTGTTAATGCCCTGGTGAAGATTCTTTCACTTCTATCCAGGTGGCATTGGTTCTGGGTTGTGGGACGAAAGGAGATTGCTCTTAAAAAACCTCACATTAGGCAAGCAAACTGAAAAAACTTTGTCCACTAGGTTCTGCCCAAGTGGGATTTGAAACTAGATGGTGAGAAGAGCAATGATCTCTATGCTCGTAGGGCTTAAGATCTTGACCACTGAGGCCCAAAGCAAACATAGTGAATAAGGCCTTTGTAGGCTGAAACTTTGAGCTTTGCTTCTGAAGCCCTGAAACAGACAGTGAAATTATTACATGATCATTACAACTCATATAAGATATTCAACTCATATGAGATCATTACGACTCATATGAGATATTCAACTCATTTGTGATCATTATGACTCATATCAGATTTTCAACTCATATTTGATCATTATGACATATGAGATATTCAACTTATATTTGATAATTATGACTCATATGAGATATTCAAAACTTGTGATCATTATGACTCATACGAGATATTCAACTCATTTGTGATCATTATGACTCATATGAGATATTCAAATCATATTTGATCATTATGACTCATATGAGATCATTACAACTCATGAGATATTCAACTCATTTGAAACTATCATTAAGAATGCTGTCAATTCAAGTTATAGAAAAATTAGAAAATGTATTATCGACAAAATGCAAAAAATCATGTGACAGAAAATGAATTAGAGTTCAATAGTAATAATAATAATAATAATAATAATAGTAATTGTAATTAATAATATAAACAAATTTCAAGTAGATCTTCATTTTCAACATGTTTCATTTGCTTGAAATTAGTAAAATTGGCACGGATGGCCAAATATACTGGTATAATCAATACTAACGGATCATTACAACTCATATGAGATATTGCTTAGGGCAATGTGCAGGGAGCGTTCTTTAGCGTGCCATGACACAGAGCATCAGTTTTTAATGTGTCGTCAGAAGGACCCTTTCGTTTCTTTCATTTCAAAATGCCTGCTGCTTGGAGAAAAAAAGGTCATCGCCTATTTTCAAGTCTTGGTCAGATCCAGCCAGGGTTCGAGCCTGACCTCTCTGTCTCTTTGAAAAAGGTAATTCAAATTTTTATTGATGGTTTCAGTGTGACGTCACAGGTGAAGATGGCTTTGATTGACTTTTACACCTTGGATACGGTGACACCAACTCTTTAGAGACTATAGATTTATATATAGGGTTTTGTAGCACTGCGGTAGCTCAGTAGGTAGAGTGCTTGCTCCGTAAGTGGAAGGTCGTGGGTTCGAACCCTGGTTGGGTCTGACCTAAGACTTGAAAGTGGGTAGTGACTGTTCTTTCGCCAAGCACTCGGCATTACGAAATGAAAGTCATGGTTCTTTCGGATGGGAACTTAAAATAAGCATGGTCCCGTGTCACGACAGGCGTGGGATGATAAAGAACCCTGCATGTATAATGCCATCAGCGCAACACACAGGCAAAATTTCTGCACATTTGTCTATAGCTGGCGACGTCTCAATATAAGTGAAATATTCTTGACTGGGATGTTAAACACCATCACTCAACTCAACTCAACCATATATAGGGTTTTCAGGGGTCCGGAAATGGTCATATTTGCAGGACATGTCCGACAAAAAATATTTTTGTCCGATGTGAAAAATCACTTGTCGGACATTTTTAGTTAATAATTGAATTCAGTTAATCGGACACGTAAATAAATATGTTTGTCTGTCATTATTTTACTCGAGTATTGTTTGCTATCACCTGTCAACCGTTTTTAATAAATACTACGGATCTAATAATTAGGCTTTTGTTTATTAATCAGTTAGAATTCATGGTCTCAATCTGTTACTTTTGTTTCATCGTCCAAACCCTCATTAATTTTGTTGTTAAGTTTTTTATTAAGAAATCACATCCCTTGACAGACGGAAGCCATAAACAGCTGATAACGAGGGTTGATCCTTGAAGGTCATGGTTGTCGGACTATATCAAAGAGGTTCCATGTGGGATGTCAAATAAGACTACAACGCGCATCGTATGGTCTTGGCAAACTGTTAAGTTATAAATAAATAATTTTAAAAAGTCTAAATACAATCAAAGAGGTCTCGAAATGAGGTTCAGTAGGTAGAGTACTCGCTCCGTAAGAAGTCGACTAAAATTATGTCAATGTCAGAAATAAGCCACCATACTATTTGATATTAAAAATTAAAAATTTTTTTAAAATACATCGTCAACAACAACTATATTTTCAGTTTGCTATTCACATCACACATCATCGGTGGTAGTTCTTATGGTGGCTTATTTCTGACATCGACATAATTTTAGTCGACATAAAATTATCTCAACATGTCGACTTAATATCTTGACAAGTCAAGATATTAACATGGAAAGTTGTGATACAAAATAAAAAGTTGAGATATATAACACGACATGTCGCGATACTTATGTTGACCAGTCGTGATAATAATCTTGATATCGTGACTTATTTTTTGTAACTTCTGGAACACAAGTATTGCGGCATGTCGTGTTATATATCTCAACTTTTAAGTTTGGTATCACAACTTTTCATGATAATATCTCGACTTGTCAAGATATTAAGTCGACACGTTGAGATAATTTTATGTCAATTATGTCGACGTCAGAAATAAGCCACCATAAGTTCTAGTTTTTTTTTTTTTTTTTTTTTTTTTTTTTTTTTTTTTTTTTTTTTTTTTTTTTTTTTTTTGTTTTGCTTTACACAGCATCGGTGTTACGGTTGCTTTGAAAAAATGTCCAACACTCCAGTCAAAGTTTTCCGAAGCCCTGAGGGTTTTGTACATTCCAATATAAAAAATTGGTTAAAATGTTAGTTTTACATGGTTTTATGACTTGTGACTTTCGACAAAGGTTTATCATACTTTAATAAATAATGATAGACTGAAAAACTTATGAAAAAGTAAAAAAAAAAAAAAAAAAGTATATATTAATATTATCTGTCCAAGAGAACATATTACTGGCATGTCGTGTTACTTAACTTTTTATTTTGGTATCACAACTTCCCATGATATTATCTTGAAAAGTCAAGATATTAAGTCGACATGTTGAGATAATTTAATGTTGACTAAAATTAAGTCGATGTCAGAAATAAGCCACCATAGTCCTGTTGTATATCTCAACTTTTTATTTTGGTATCACAACTTTCCATGATAATATCTTGACTTGTCAGGATAACATGTTGAGATAATTTTATGTTGACTAAAATTATGTCAATGTCAGAAATAAGCCACCATAGATGTCATTAACAAATTCAATTTTTTTAATTAGATCTATTAACATGACACTTTATGTCCAAATTTAGAAAAATTTTACACTGGATCGAGTTGGTAAAATAAAGTTGGGACGAGTTGATTTGTATTCCGGTGCTCTACGTACTGGAGGAATATTATACAAAAGAAGAAACGTGCTCCAAGGATATCCGAGGGGTGCGTAAGGTTATAGACCACAGACATGTTGTCGGTAACACGATTTGTTTTAAAGAAAACACGGTCATTTCGACCATTACTCATTAACAGTACTCATGGATCTAGTGTTAATATCACAAGATGTATTTACGCCTGCAAAAGTGTTCACAAGTATCGTAACAACATTAGTCAACATAATGTTTCATTTTCCACGTCCGTAAGAACCGAAGCCTTCGGCGAAGGTGAAGCCTCCTGTAATAATTCCAATTCAAGCTCCGATACTAAAGATGTACCAGATCAAATCAATAGAGATGTTGATAACAGCGATCGTTACATGTTAGTTGAAGGTTTGTATGAATTGGATCAATTCAAAAAAAAAAAAAAAAAAAAAAAAAAAAAATTAAGTTAAATTAAATTTTTTCATATTTCTAATTGCTTGAAATAACCTAAATTGATTTAAAGTTTCGAAAATTAATGATATCAAATAAAATATTAGAGTTGCAAAAATTTACTTAATATTTATAACAACTTTAACTTATATAACTTAATATAAGAGAGATAACTCTTACCATTTACTGAATATATATATATATATATATATATATATATATATATATATATATATATATATATATATATATATATATATAATAATAATAAAATAAATAAATAGCAATCCTAAACCCTGTCAAAAACCCCTTAAATTGAATTTTCGAATCATGTCACTGTGACTATCAGTTTCAAGAATAAATTTATAATGAGCTTATGCAGCATTGTGTTGCTAAATGCCATCAGACGGATATAGTCAGGTTGAAATTAAATTTTTCCTCCTTCAAAAAATATGAAAATGGCTATAGTGAAAGGGGAGATAACTGTGATAACCACTACCATTTAAGAAATTTATATACAAGTTGCAACTTTTTACATGCATGATATTCATTCAAATTTTACATACAGCGTTTTACAAGTGTAATTATTCAAAAAATATATAGTGGAACCTTTCTTTAAACACAGTAAATGCTCGATTGGCAACAGTTCAAATACACATGATCTGCGTAATTATCAAAAATATCTATGTATATCAACAATGAAAAACACCGAATTATCGCTAATTATAAGTAATTTTACCTATAATAATTATAGCACTTTTTGTAGTAGCAGCTAAAACATCAGCAGGATATCATTACTTACTTTGATTGGGTCTTTTGATCAGAAAAAATTAATTTTGGAGTTATCATTATTGTTTTAACCCAAGTGATTCGTGAAAAGGCTAAATGAGTTTTTTTTCTGATGTGGAAATGGTTAATAAAAAACACACATTATTAGCATGTCCCACTAGTTCTTCACGAAAGCAAATCATTCTCGAATATAGCTATAACATGTGTGAATACTTAACCTGTTTTTGAGTCCGTTACACAGTTCAGCTCTCTCTCATCCATTGACTGAAGTTAAATAAGGGCAGATAACCCAAATTAAGACGGCTTTTGCATCTATTGATTTGGTGATGGAATTTCCCTGATAAATAGTGACTGTCCATTGATTGAAATTGACTTAGTCAGAAATGAATTGGAGAATCGAAAGAGAACTCAGCATTTGATCATTCAGTGAAACATGGTTTGTGCTATATGGTCATCTTGAGTCACATGATTATGATATGGCCATTTAGTATAATTTGGTTTACGATATGGTCATTTCGTGACACATGGTTAATGATATGGTCACTTTGTGCCACATTGTTTATTATATGGTCATTTAGTGCCACATGGTTTATGATATGGTTAATTAGTGAAACATGATCTTACCCAGTTTTTCATTTTGAGTCACATGATTATGATATGGCTATTTTGAGTCACACAGTTTGTGATATGGCCATTTAGAGTCACATAGGTAATGTTGTGGTCACTTAGTGCAACATGGCTTAGGTTATTGTCATTTAATTTAACATGGTTTCTATCATTGTCATTTAGTGTCATGTGGTTTATGATATGGTCATTTAGTGTTACATGGTTTGTGATATAACATTTTTGGTTACAAGGTTTATGATATGGTCATTTAGTGTCACATAGTTTATGATATGGTCATTAAGTGCAACATGATTTATATTATTATCATTTAGTGTCATTTGGTTAATGATATGGTCATTTAATGCAAATGGTTATGATGATATGGTCATTTAGTGTCACATGGTTTATGATATAACATTTTTGGTTACAAGGTTTATGATATGGTCATTTAGTGCCAAATAGTTTTTGATATGGTTATTTGGTGTCAAATAGTTTTTGATATGGTTATTTGGTGCAAACGGTTATGATATGGTCATTTAGTGTCACATGGTTTATGATATGGTCATTTAGTGCAACATGGTTTATGATATGGTCATTTAGTGCAACATGGTTTATGATATGGTTTTTTAGTGCAACATAGTAAGGTTCCACATTTACACATGTAAAGGGTAAAGTGTCGTATACAGGCTGTAAAGGTTTAGAAATTTTATAATCATGTACACAACATGTGACATATTTAATTGATGAAAATTAAGTCAGGATATGTTTCCAAGACTCACAGCTTGCATGAAAATATTTAGGGGTACCAGCGACTTCTGTGCCCCCAGAGAGTTTTGTCGACAGCAGGCGGTACAGTTAATAAATTTAGATCTTCTCTGGTTTCCGACACAGTTGACAAGCTTATCTTTATTAACTGTTGTTTGAAATCAAATCTTAAATCGGCTAACAAATAAATAGATCTATCTCAGAAGAATGTTGTCAAGAGAGAGTCTGTAGAGGATAATGTTCCAAGTATCCTGGCAACTTTGATTTCTACGCTTCCTACTTCCTACAAGTCTACCACCTGATTCATATTAAAACTTTATGTCGTTACGGAGAAGGTCATTTTTGTTACAAGCTGTAAGTTAAAATTGAATATTTTCCTTTATTGAAATATTTGAAATTTTGACATTCCATGTACATAAGTTTTTGTTAACTAGGATTAAGTTACAATTTTGAAGTTTTTTAGAAAGTCCACGGGCATGTGCATGCATATCAATATCGTCTCGGGCAATGTAGCCATACACTTTACATGGATCGATGTTACCAGTAATGTTTTTTGTTTCAAACTGTTGTTACAGAAGGATAAAAATAAATGTATTTTAATTTAATAAAATTCCATGTTCATGAATATATGACTGACATGATATATGTGCCGAATCATGATGGCCGTGTTTTGTTTACTACCTGTCTTGTACACATTTATGGTTCTATGTAAACGTGGAAGCCTTACAACATGGTTTATATAATTGTCATTTAGTGCCATGTTGTTTATAATATGGTCATTAAGTACCACATCGTTTATGATATGACATTTTTGAGTCACAAGGTTTATGATATGGTCATTTAGTACCACATTGTTTATGATATGGTAATTCACTGAAACACGGTTTGTGATATTTGGTCATGATGCTATTTGGTCACATGATTATGAAATGGTCATTTTGAGTCACACAATTTATAATATGGTCATTTTGTGCCACATGGGTAATGATGTGTTAAATTAAGTGCAACATGGTTTATATTATTGTCATTTAGTGTCATATGGTTTATAGTATTGTCATTTAGTGGTATGTGGTTTACACTATGGTCATTTAGTGCCACATGGTTTATGATATACTCATTTAAAGCAGCATGGTAAATGATATGGTCATTCTGTGAAACATGTTTATGATATGGCTTTTTTGAGTTGCATGGTTTATGATATGGTCATTAAGTGCAACATAGTTTATATTATTGTCATTTGGTTTATGATATGGTCATTTAGTGCAAATGGTTATGATATGGTCATTTAGTGGCACATGGTTAATGATATGGTCATTTATGCCACATGGTTTATGATATGACATTTTTTTAGTCATGTGGTTAACAGTCTTGTCATTTAGTGCCTCATGGTTTATGAAATTGTCTTTTATAGCAGCATGGTTAATGACATCGTCATTCAATGAAACATGGTTTATGATATGACATTTTTGAGTCACATGGTTTATAATATGATCATTTTGAATGACATGGTTCATGATATGGCCATTTTGAGTCACCCAGTTTATAATATGGTCATTAAGTGCAACATGGTTTATATTATTAGCTCACCTGAGCTGAAGGCTCAGATGAGCTATTGCTATCCATCTTCGTCTGTCGTGCGTCGTGCGTCGTTCGTCGTCCGTCGTGCGTAAACTTTTTACATTTTAATCTTCTCCTCCAAAACCACTGGGCCAAATTTAATGAAACTTGGTAACCATCATGCCTGGGTGAAGCCCTTTCAGGTTTGAACAAATAAAGGAGTTATGTCCCCTTGGGGCCCCAAAAAGGAGGATATAGTGAGAAACTTTAAAAAAATCTTCTCCTATGAATCTACAAGAGATATACCTTAGTTATTTCATTTATAACATCCATAGGTGATCTTTTTAGATTTGCACAAATTGTAGCCATGGGGCCCAAAATGAGGAAATTGTAAGGCACTGAGTGGTGAAATTGCTAAAAATTATATAAATGTCACTATATCTTTAAAACTATTAACTTTTTGTATAGGCATGTATATTAGAATTTTGTAGGTTTAAAAAATGACAATCATTTTGATATATGGATCAAGGTCATATGTTGAAAGGTCAAGGTCACAGCTGTGGAAGAAGACTTAAATTGCTAATTATCTTGAAAACTATTAACTTTCTGTATAGGCATGTATATTAGAAAATTGTAGGTATTGACATGACGATCATTTTGATATATGGTTCAAAGTTATATGTTGAAAGGTCAAGGTCACAGCTGCAGAAGAAGACTTAAATTGCTAATTATTTTGAAAACTATCATCTTTTTGTATAGGCATATATAAGAATATTGTAGGTATTGTGACAACAATCATTTTGATATATGGTTCAAGGTTATATGTTCTAAGGTCAAGGTCATATCATTTTAGGAATACTAAAATTATTTATTATCTTGAAAGCTATTTGTTTCACGCATAGGCATGTATATTAGAATATTGTAGGTATTGGCATGACAATCATATATGTTTCGAGGTCATATATGTTCAAAGATCAAGGTCATAGCTGCATAAGTATACTGAAATTGATTATTGATTTGGAAATTATTCATTGCACTAGTTACTTCATGCATATTATATAAGTTACTTATAAATGAAATGTGAGTGGATATATTTCTGATAAAGTTTTGTGGGAGTTCTTAACTTGAGAAAACTTTTAAAGTTTTTGCACTTAATATATTGTCTATTGCACTTTGCAAACAATAATGGACATATCTTCCGGTGAGCGTTAAGGCCCATCGGCCTCTTGTTTACAATATGCAGTCATTTTGTTTCGTTTACATATAGCTCCGCAGTATGTTTATAATTTAGACTTTAATAAACTTGTTTTAAATGTGTTTTGTCTAGTTAAATATCTACCTCAATATGAAAAATAAATACTAAATCAAGGCAAAGCTGAAATATTTAGTTCATAACTGGCATACAAAAAATATTAATCTGTGACTCATCTTTGATAGCTCATGCCTCTATTGCTAATGTCAACATGGTTGGAACGAGATTGAAGTGGTCGCCAGTGTGGACTTATTTTACACCTAAACAAGATGTTGCAAAATGCTAAAATAATCTAAATATACAAACTTAAATTCTGTTTTACAGTGTATGATTTCTATGTTTATTTGTTTATTCAACAAAAAATCTAACCCAGTTAAATATAGTTTGTTAAAAGGGCAGTAAATCAGAATTTTATCTAATACCATGTATCATTAACAGTATCGATAAAATACTGTATCATTCTATTGATACTAGTATGGTATCATATCATTTCATTCTTAACAGTATCTAACCCTATTTGGGCACATGTCTTATGATATGGTTTTTTTTTGTCCCACATGGATTTTTATCTGTTAATTTTAGTCGCATTTGAGTCAAATGGTGAATTATATGACCATGGTTATCACATGTTTTTTAATTATCATTTTAAGTCACATTGTTAAAACTATGTTCTTTTTGAGGCACATGAGTAATATAGTCATTTTGAGTACATGATTGATGCTATGGTCAAACAGTGCCATAAGCCCATAACATATATGATATACTCATTTTCTCACCTGGTTTATGATATGGTCATTTTAAGTCACATGGTTAATGATATGGCTATTTTGTTCCACATGGTTTATGATATGGTCAGTTACAGTCAGATGGTTTATGATATGGCAATTTGTTGCCACATGGTTTTTGATATGATTACAGTTACATTGATAATGATATAGTGGTTTTGAGTTGCATGGTTTATATTATTAATTATAATATGGTCATTTAGTGTCGCATGGATTATGATATGGTCATTTAGTGTTACATGGCATGGTTTTTGATATGGTCAATTAATACCCAATGGTTTATGATGTGGTCATTGAGTGCCATATGGTTTTTGATTTGGTTATTGAATGCCACATTGTTTTTGATATAGTCTTTTTAAACACATGGTCTATGGAATGGTATATTTATGCCACTTGGTTTAAGAAATGTAATAAAGTTTATGATAAGACTATTTATTGTAACATGGATTATGATATGGCCATATAATGCACTGTTTATGATATGATCATTTTAAGATGCATGGTTTCTGATTATTTAAATAATTTATGTTACTTGATCTGCAGACTTTGGTCATTGAATGAGGAGATTAGTATTATAGCCGATAGACATTGCACACAACATGCCTCACTGCTGTCTTTCATTGCACTGCAAAGTGAAAATATCTACCACAACACCTACAAAGGCTGTCAACTTAACATGACATAATCTTGAACAGGGTGCGAAATTAACACTCAATCAAACATTCATTTGTCTTTCATCTTTTGCAAACTTCAGTAGTTTTTGTAATTTGATTTTTTTAAAATAGCTTTCTCGTAAATATAACTAGTCAAAGTTATACAGTATCATCTCTCTATGTTTCTACTAATAAAAATTTTGTGAAAAAAATTATCATATTGTTAAAAAACAGATCTCAAAAATTTCATTGTTTTCAAAACCAGAAATGAAAAATAGGAATGATTCAAGGAAACCACTCTTAATTACCAACGTGTATGGATATTCTTAATAATAGTCCCGTCTGTAGTCTGTTTATACTTAGCAAACTGTATATAACTGAATTGAATAACAACTCAAGGTATCTGCTACAGACTATAAAACTGTGTATGTGTTGCTTCTTGTAAGTTAATTGGCAGCCATTGTTATAAACAATACATAGCAGTTCTTATTGTATAGTTCCCCCTGCCACAGTTTGCGCAAGTGAATGCATAGAAATAAGAATGCTGAAAAAATTCCTTTGAGTATTGTGAATAATAATTTCATAACGTTGAACTATGTTGATTGAGACTGATGTTTATAGATTGATTTGAAAACTTTGAAAAATTATTAAAAATATAACATAAGTATTTAAATGAACAGTATTGCCATGTCTATTCTACTTTAATAAGCACTTTTACTTTGTCCAGATGCCAAATTTTTCTGAATCTTGCTTAAAAACAGAATTCTGAGAAGTGTACTATTTGTTGTACAATTTGATCAAAACAGTTGTCTCCCCTTATGCAAACTCTCTTGAATTTCCCCATTTCCTGGGACTTGCTAACATTATTAGATCGGCTGATGGAAGATCTACTGGATCGGTCATACTTAAATTTCCAGACTACAAAAGTGTTGAATCGTGATAAGAAAAACGAAAATCAAAATTTTCAGGTAGATTGATAAATGTGGAAGAAATCAACATAAACTTAGCAAATGTCTATCTTGGAAAAACTGTTTTAAAAATTGAAAACATTCCATATTTTTGGGGTTCACCTGAAATGTTGAAGTATTTATATGAATAAAATTAAAAATGTAACTGTTTCACATTCTGCATTTGGAAACAGTTATAGTGGAAGAGTCTATACTGTGTTATTTGATCAAAATACAAAAGTAGAAGCTAAAAAAATTGTAAGAAAGTTGACAGTTCAAAATGGAGGTTGAACAAGACAAATACTTTTTATGTAATAATCCAGATGCAGGCTTCCATAAAAAAAAAATTGACACAGATCAACTTGAAATCAAAGAAGAAAGAAATGTTGATAATAACAACAGTTATAAAATGCTTATTTCAGGTATTCCATATACTTTTGGTGAGAAAGAGGTAATGGACTTTTTTCCTGATGTGGAAATGGTTAAAAAACCACATATTATTGAATTAAGTAAAGACAGATCTACAGGATCGGTTATACTTCAAGTAAGGGATATCAAAAGTGTTAGATTGTGTTTAGAAAAACATGGTTCAAATTTTTCAGGAAGATTTATACATGTGAAGGAGATCGACATTAACAAAGCAAATGCTTATCTTGGAAAAACTATTTTAAAAGTTACAAACTTTTCGTTTTGTTGGGGTAAAACTGAATTGTTGAAGTATTTAAAAAATGGCCCCTTGAAAAATTATGTGAAAAAAATTATAAATGTTTATGTTCCGGTTTCTCCATTTGGAAATGTTTCTAGTGGAAGAGCCTATTTAGAGTTCTGTGATATGGAGACAAAAGAAGCAGCAAAGGAATGTTTAGAAGGAGCAAAAGTACCATGGCCAAGGCATTCAAGAACTTTGAGACTTTTTGATTCAAATTTGGACAAAGTGCAGATAGACTTATATACTCAAAAACGAAAGCTTTCAGAGAACACAAAAGATCCAGAGGAAAGTTATGATTAAGAAAAATATTTGACATTTTTGTGTCGCCTGACTAGGCGACATATAGGGATTACTTTCGTCGGCTGCGTCCGGATTTCCTTGTCCGGAGCATAACATTGGTGTTGTACGTTCAAATGACTCCAAACTTGGTGTGCATGTTTCTGGCAATGACTTGAAGTGCAGTGCACAAGAACCGCAACTTTTTTGCAGTGTCAGGCGACACATCTGTTTCAAAGAAACATATCTAGTTTATTTTATTTCTTAAGCATTGGATTTTCAAAAGTTTATGATTCTCCACCACAAACTTTTAGCATGTGCACTGATTTTGGCGGATATGGCCTTTGTTAGGCATGGTTAACTTGGCTACATTTGTTTTCTCATTTAATTTTTGTGTCGCCTGACTAGGCAACATATAGGGATTACTTTCGTTGGTGTCGGCGGCGTCTGGATTTCCTTGTCCGGAGCATAACATTGGTCTTTTAACATCAGAATCAATGTATTTGGAACATATTTTTGCATTATTACAAATCTTTTTTTATAGTATACTTGTATAGTTAGCATGCATATATATATTATATATATATATATATATATATATATATATATATATATATATATATATATATATATTTATATATATATATATATATATATTGAAATTGTGTTATATTTATTTTGTGTAATTAATAAACTACAGTTTTTGCCAACAAGCTCTGGTTTTTTTTTTAAAAAAAGGTTTTTAAATTTTCTTAGTTTATTATCTACTATAAGGGCAATAACTCTGCAAAAATAATAGAATCACCAAAATTAAACCCAATGTTCATCTTCACATTATAATGCTGCAAAACAAAATTTGTCAAAAATGTCTTAAATTATTGTCTGGAAAGCAATTCGTCTACAGAAGGATGGACAGACAGATGGATGGATAGATGAACAAGCTGATTCTGATATACCCCCTAAATTTTGTTTGCAGATGGTATAAATAAGCTGATTAACATTGTCCAATGTATGACCATTATAATGAAAATATTCATAATCTTTGACAACACCATTGTTAAGTGATACAATGACTTTAGTTTTAGAAGTATTAACACTTGGGACCACTGCAGTAGCTCAGTTGGTAGAGTGCTCGTTTCTTAAGTGGGGGTCGTGGGTTCGAACCCCGGCCAGGTCTGACCCAAGACTTGAAAGTGGGTAGTGATTGTTCTTTCGCCAAGCACTCGGCATTATGAAATGAAAGTCACAGTTCTTTCGGATGGGAACTTAAAATAAACGAGGTCCCATGTCACGGCGTGGCATGATAAAGAACCCTGTTGTATAATGCCATCAGCGCAATGCACAGGCAAAATTTCTGTACTTTCGCCTCTAGCTGGCGACGTCTCGATATAAGAGAAATATTCTTGACTGGGACGTTAAACACCATTACTCAGCTCAACTCAACTCAATATTAACACTTGGACAGTACACTTTAGTATAACCATTTTTTTTTGTATAACTCTTTTCTGTAAGCCGGTCATGCTTCCTGAGAAAATCATCATGTCGTCAGCCTACATAAGTAAAAACAAACTTAAAAACTGGGGCTCAAAACAATCTTTACTGTTATATATAAATTCCAAACTGGGTGTTACAAATGCATTTCTGGTTTTATTTAATTCAATTTTGAATCACACATTTTAGAGAAGAAAAGAAAGTAACACGGACAAAATATAAATAAATAAATAATAAATTAATTAATTAAACCGGTTCCCCTACACATAGTTGCGGAGGTATTCGCTGTTTTTCGTTTTAGAAATTTGCATATAAACTGTATTGAAAACGTGTATGAATAGATAAATGAACAACAATGACTCTGTAAATGAAAATGTATAGTCAATCTCTATGAAAACATAATAAAAAAATATTTATTAAAGATAATAAATGAAATATAGAGGTTATAGTTTACGTTGCAGAAATAGGTCACGGACTGTTCGGAACATCGTTACTTTCTGTTGCCGTAAATCTTTTTTTTCGAGAAACTTCTTCTTGTCTGTGTATACTGTTATTCTTTTAATTTTGGAACACCATCTACAGTTAAATTTGAAAAGAAACCAAAGATAACTCTACAGCTGTCTCTTAAGGAGACTACTATCTACCACAGACCTTTTCGAAAATCAAAAGGAACCTTTCTTTTCTAACCATTAGCACTGCATATAAATATGAAATCATTTGGTTGAAGACTTTTTGAGTTATCATCCAGAAACCAAATATTTCGGGCGGACGGACATCAGGAACACTATATATATATATATTTATATATTAAAAAGGAAATGGATAGGTGCTTAGAAAAATTATGCAATTAACTGAAATATGCAATTAACTGGTATGCAAATGAGTGGATTCTACTGTATTATATTTAATTTTTTGTCCTTGTATAAAATTAAGAAAATCTGATTCTTTGTCTACATTTCTTGAATAATAAATAGCACATGGTTGGCATGTGCTGGCCAACCATAACACATTTATTAATCAATAATTTTTAACAAATAGATATAAAAAAAATCCGTAATTTCAGAAAACTCTTATTCGACAATTTCTTCGACCATGAATACAGTATTACAGTATTCATAAAAACATCTAGCAAACTGTTTGCCTTTACCACACCTCTAAGTCCAGTCATCTGAAATAAATAAATAAATAAATAAATAAATTATTTTATATATATAAAATATGAAATTATATTCATTTGTCTTTAACGAATTTCAGTACTTTCAGTACTTTGATCTTGTTCTTTATCATTTCTTGCTCTTTGAGTTTTTTTGTTCTTGTTCTTGGAAGGGTTTGAGTGGTGGTTTTGTCATTTCTCTTTCTTTTAGGGGTTTTGAGTAGGGTTTTGTTGTTCTCATTCTTGGAGGGATTCACAGTGCAGTTTTGTCTTTTCTCACGCTTTTAAGGGTTTGAAGCGGAGTTTTGTCATTTTGGTTCTTGGAGAGGTTTGGAGTAGGGATTTGTCATTCTCATTCTTGGAGCAGGTTTGGAGTGGGGTTTTGTCATTTTGATTATTGGATAGGTTTGGAGTGGGGATTTTCATTTTGGTTCTTGGAGAGGTTTGGAGTGGGGTTTTGTTATTTTGGTTAATGGAGAGGTTTGGAGTGGGGATCTGTCATTTTGGTTCTTGGATAGGTTTGGAGTGGGGTTTTCATTTTGGTTCTTGGATAGGTTTGGAGTGGGGATATGTCATTTTGGTTCTTGGAGAGGTTTTGAGTGTGGATTTGTCATTTTGGTTCTTGGATAGGTTTGGAGTGGGGATTTGTCATTCTCGTTCTTGGAGCAGGTTTGGAGTGGGGTTTTGTTATTTTGGTTATTGGAGCAGGTTGGGAGTGGGGTTTTGTTATTTTGGTTATTGGAGAGGTTTGGAGTGGGGATTTGTCATTTTGGTTCTTGGAGAGGTTTGGAGTGGGGATTTGTCATTTTGGTTCTTGGAGCAGGTTGGGAGTGGGGATTTGTCATTTTGGTTCTTGGAGAGGTTTGGAGTGGGGTTTTGTTATTTTGGTTCTTGGAGAGGTTTGGAGTGGGGATTTGTTATTTTGGTTCTTGGAGAGGTTTGGAGTGGGGATTTGTCATTTTGGTTCTTGAAGAGGTTTGGAGTGGGGTTTTGTTATTTTGGTTATTGGAGAGGTTTGGAGTGGGGATTTGTCATTTTGGTTCTTGGAGAGGTTTGAAGTGGGGTTTTGCTGTTTCTTGTTCATGAAGAGATTTAGAGTGGAGTTTTGTCGTTTGGGGTTCTTGGAGGGGAGTGGAGTTTTGTTGTTTCTTGTTCTTGTGGTTTAGAGTAGAGTTTTGTCGTTTTTAAAATTTGAGTGGTTTGAAGTGGAGTTATGTCGTTCCTTGTTCATCGAGGGGTTTTGAGTGGAGTTTTGTTCCTGGAGGGGCTTGGAGTAAAGTTAAGGAATGTGTTTTGCCTTGAAAAATTTGTTTATTTTGAGGTCGTACAGATGTTATGTTCAACGATTTTAAAAAAAATTATGGAAAAGGAATGGAATACCAAATTTGACGCACAGAGGAATGAATATCCTTCGGAAGGTTTGGATCATGAATTGAGATTAATGTTTAAGCTTTTAAAAACAAGTTATAAAGGTTCTTATTATTTTGTATAAATTAAATAATATTCAATTTAAGGTAAATTTATTTTTTGTCTAACTCTTGAAGTCAAGGAGGATTGATTGAATGGAGTTTTATGACCCAGTTAGAATTGTTTCACTTATATCAGGACGTTACCAGCAATAAGATGCAGATATTTTGACTTTTTCATTTTGCTTAGGGTATCTGGAGGAATGTTTCTTTAGCATGCAACAGCGAACATTGCTTTTTATGTTTTTTTATTCTTAGGGACCTGTGAAATTTATTTTTAAATGTTGGATGCGAAAGAATGGTCACTTACTATTTTGAAGTTTTGGTCAGACCCGGCAAGGTTTGGAACTTCAAACCTATGTCCAATTCAATAAGCAGATGGAAAACATAATATAAAACAAAACAATTTTTTTATTTTACTTAATTGATTAATTTAATTTATTTTATTATTTTAATTTTTTGTTCTTTCTCCGAATTATTTTCTTATTTTTACTAGAAGAATAAGATAAATTTTTAGGTTGAGAAGTGGTGTGTAATGCCACAGCCAAAATATTTTTTCCTCATAAAAATGGAATGACTGGAAGAAAACAGACGACCAGAGAAAATCACAACCTATGACAAGCGAACTGACAAACATTCTCAATATAAGATCTGTCGGAGAAGGAATTGAAGGCACTGTGTTTCTTGAGCATGCACTTAAAAACCGCTATGCTACCAAGGCTCTTAAATTACTAAGAAAGCTAATAATAATCATTTGATAAAAAACAAAAGTTATATTGCAACCCAAATAGTTAACCTGTTTGATTGTTATTTGTCTAGTTAGTCACTTTTAAATCTGAAACAACCAACTACGCAAGGTAAGCAGTGTTGTCTCCCATTACATAGCTATTGATTGATATATGCCATGGTTTTAGCGGTATAAGGGAGGTAACTCGTACATATTAAAAGAAATACAACCAGGCAAGAAAATGACTATGCAAGATAAGCAGCGTTGTCTCCCTTTAGATGGCTATTGATTGATATATGCCATGTTTTAGCGGTATAAGGGAGGTAATTCGTACATATTGGAAGAAATACAAACAGGCAAGAAAATAACTATGCAGAATAAGCAGTGTTGTCTCCCTTTAGATGGCTATTGATTGATATTTGCCATGTTTTAGCGGTATAAGAGAGGTAACTCGTACATATTGGAAGAAATACAAACAGGCAAGAAAATAACTATGCAAAATAAGCAGCGTTGTCTCCCTTTAGATGGCTATTGATTGAAATATGCCGTGTTTTAGCGGTATAAGGGAGGTAACTCGTACATATTGGAAGAAGAGTAAACTAGCATTGCCTTAAAGTAATCTAATCTCTCAGAAAACGAAAGAAACGTAATACTGGTTTTTGGCAGGTAACATCGCCCAACGACGCATGCACCTTGTCTAAGATTAAAGTACCCATCGGCTGTTGATAAGGCATTCAAATCTTTAACATGACACACAAGGCTGTAAACCTGTCTAACGTGGTTAGTGGCCACTACATTTTAGTCCCCAAATCATCTTTTACCTGTTCATAACAGTCATTGCTTAATTCGATATTTAGGATTCTTTCAGATCCCAGGAAACTACGTAAAAAAAACTCTTTGGATGTCATTGACACCTAATTCCTTTAACATATTGTCAAACTTAGAAGCCATTTAGCTTTATACAAAAATAAATAAATAAATAATTATAAAATAAAGTAATAATAATAATAAATAATAATAAAATATTAAAATAAAACGATAGAAAAAAATAACAAAAAGGGAGGGGGGGTAGATGAACACAGCAGGTGTTGTTCTGAGGAAAAGACATTTACTCCATGTTTGGATGGATGGGGGGAATGTTTTACGCTTAATTTAATATTTTTTGTATTTGTATCGAAGCGGTCAGTTCTGAGATGTTTGAGATAACCGGAGTGCCCAGAGATAGACATCAACCTTTCGGTAAGCGAACTTACAAACTATCGCACACACTAGGATCTTGCTGAACGGGTATCATACCTAGGCGATGAGAGGCAAAGTGAACCTAAGCACGCATCCTTAACCTCTTGGCCACCGTTGATCCGTTTTATTCATGAAGGAAAGCACCTGTATATTAGATTATATACGACATTCATCTTAGATTTCATTTGTTTTAATGGTGTTTTACGTCCCAGTCAAGAATATTTCGCTAATATTGAGTCGTCACCAGCTATAGGTGAAGTGCTGGAAATTTTTTACGCCAGTATTTAACAATGGCGACGTAAAGATTTGATTTTATTTAATTTAAAGGGTTTTAGGTCCCATTCAAAAATATTTCACTTATATCGGAACGTCACCAGCTAAAAAAAACACCTTAACAGTGCGCTAAGAACAATTTGCAGCAAGGATTCTTTAGCGTGTCAGGCCTGTTGTGACACGGGAAATTTGACTTTAAGGTCTTATCCGAAGGACTCCGTGATTTTTGTCTCTAAATGTTGATTGCTTGGCGAAAGAACAGTCACTACTAAGTTTCAAGTCTTGGTCAGACCCCACCATTTGAAAAATTCGAGAGAGAGAGAGAGAGAGAGAGAGAGAGAGAGAGAGAGAGAGAGAGATATGGTTAAAAGGTCCAAAGGAATATCAAACATTCTTTTTCGACGGAGGCTTCTTCTCCTTGACACCCAACATATGGCTCTGCTTTGACCTGCTGAGCGGCCTAAACATCTTTTGCCTTCGACGCTCTTAATATCTTGAGATAAAATTATTAACTCCTCTGTCATGAGATTCTGGATCTGCTTCTGCATTACCTTATTCTATCTTTAACACGAACTTTTATAGGTTAAAATTGTAAACGTGTTTTAGGTTATTTGGATATTTAGATTTTGTTAAGCTGTATTTCTGTTATTATAACTTATATGTACTATACTCTTTACATAAATTTTAAAATCATTTGCCAGTAAACTAGCGTTAATTTTTACCAACAAACCGGTCAGGGTTACTAAACATAAGCTGCAAGATCCTTTTTGTACAAAAAATAAGATGCCTAGACTCATCCGTAGTGATTGACATATAAGTCGGGGAATTAATAATCAGTTGTTTGGACCCACCCATAGTACCATAAACATACAAATGGGCATATAGTCCATTTCCCGCCTAAAGTCAAGAATTTAATAATCAGTTTTTTTAATGTTGTTTGTGTTTTTTGTGTTGTCTTGTTTAGCTGATTAATCCTTGTGTTTTATTGTATCGTGCTCTTGGCTGTGTTAGCAGAAGTTGGAATTTCCACTGATCCTAATACACTCTATGCCTGGCAGCTGTGGGTAGGTTTAGAACATTACGTTTCAGCCCGAAGCGAATTTAGCCGGTCCCATTCAAACCTCAGCTGGTATCGGAAAAATACGGAATTTTGATATAGGAATTGTTCTGACCTACACGCAGTCGACAGGCATAAAATGCGGACTACACTGACAGTTGCAAAGCCTAGGCGCTTGGTGTCAGGGTATTTGTCTTTTTTGTTTTAAAGATTATTTGTGTTTTTATTATAAGCGAGGTCAATATAAGTTCATACATATCAATAACTTTGCCTGAAATCCTTTTTTAACAAACTTTAAAAAAATTCTGAAAAATAACACTAAAACACAAGTCGCCGTTTCAAGAAATCTACCCCTCGCTTGGAAAGAAAATCGTAAAAAAAGCCAATCACTGTTTCAAATAATTTCCCTCTGTTTCAACTTTTAAAAGCCTATTCTTTACATTCATATCTCCGTTTTTTTTTCTTCTCAAAAGAATCGATAGCTGTCTGAATTTTTTTTCTTCTCAAAAGAATCGATAGCTATCTGAATTTTTTTTCTTCTCAAAAAATCGATAACTATCTGAATTTTTTTTTCTTCTCAAAAGAATCGATAGCTATCTGAATTATTTCACAAAACTCTACATCGGACAACTGCTAGAGAAATGCAAGGTTCTTGTTGTCTTTTTAAATCCCGTTTGGACTTTCCATTGCTGCATTATAAAATCTTAGAGCAGGAAAAACCTGACAAGGGACGCAACTCGCGACGTTTGAGCGTAGAGGAACTCTCGTCTTTCATATAAAAGGTAAAGAGTATCTCCCTGAAATAGCAGAAAAATCGGTTGCCAGTATTATAAATTCCTTTTTTACAAACAATATTTTTTTCTAAATGTCATTTTTGAGCATTACAAAAAGCTACAGAAAAATATACCTCTAATTGAATTAGTTTTAAAACATAGCCATTCCCAACTGGTGGCATTTCAGAGATTTTTTGGCAACTTTCTTGTTATCCAATTAAAAAAAAGATTTTAGAAATACATGTATTCCTCAATGGTTTTACTATCACGTGGGAGTCGAAAAGGTAGCGAGTGATATTTGACTTATTTATTCAAACTTGTTAAAAAATTTAGAACATTCCTTTTTTGCAATCAGATTAGCTTTTTTCTAAATGTTTTAGCATTAGCATCACAAAAAAACAGATAAAAATATATTGCTGTAAGAAAATTCAGAAAAACAAAAATTCCTATCTGATGACATTTCAGAATTTTCTTTTTCTCAATCTTCAATATTTAAAACAATATTAAACGATTCGTATATCACTTGAAAGAGCAGAGTAGCAAGTAAAAGGTGAATTTTTCATGCAAACGTTTTTATTGTTTAATTCAACAAAAAGAAGTTCTTGAGCTAAATATTGAGGTTCGCTTAGTGCTTTGGTACTCAACAAAATCAAATCATCTGTTTAATTTAATGTTGTAAAATAATTTTGTCTACCTACAATAGAAGGGGCCTCGGTTGTCAAATCATTTAAAATATTTTTCCAGTCTTGTTTTTATTAATCATGAAAAATTATAGCATTCCTGAATGATTTAACTATCACGTGAAAGGATCAAGAGTATCAAGTGATAGGTGGGTTATTTATTCAGACTTGTTTATTGTTTATTTTGAACATGAAGATGTACGTCAGTCA
The DNA here is from genome assembly GCA_029721355.1 of Tegillarca granosa. Taxonomy (NCBI): domain Eukaryota; kingdom Metazoa; phylum Mollusca; class Bivalvia; order Arcoida; family Arcidae; genus Tegillarca; species Tegillarca granosa. Next base: position 12,762,779 of record CM056608.1, read on the forward strand.
CATATTGAAGTTCACGTGGTGCCACATCTAATCATCCAATGCTACCCATGTTGTAAAATTACCATATCTAACTAAAATTGTACGGACCTCTGTTGCCCAATGGTCAAAAGTACTTTTTAAAGAATGAAATAAGCTTTTTCTATTGTTTTTTGAGCATCACAAAAATCGACCGAAAACATATGTATGTCTACAAATATATACCTCTAATAAAATTCAGTTCAGAAAAATAATCATTCCCACCTGGTGACATTTCAAACTTTTGTTTTGCAGACTTGTTTTTATGTAATCATGAAAGATAATTAAAACAATTCCTGGATGATTCATCCATCCTTTGAAAGGGTAAAAGTTGATAAGTGGGCTGTTTATTCAAATTTATATAATGTTTATTCAAAACAACGATTTACATAAGTCACAGGTTGGGGTTCACTTTGTTTCACATCTAGTCATCTCATACAATCCGCTTTGTAAAATGATCATGCCTTTCTACAATGGTATAAACCTTTATGTCTGAAATTCGCCACCTGGGATCATATTCCGTATAGGCAAATTCTAGTGTGAGAGGGTATGCTTGTTAAAGGTGAGTGGTTTTCTCCGGTTACTTCGGTTTTGTCCACAATCCAAAAACTGGCCTCCTTAATATAAGTGAATAATATCTTGTCTGGCGCAATGGAGACGGACGTTTACTTTACTAAACTCTAGTCCACTCTAGATACAAAAGAATTGTGTTCCACTTGTTTAAATGTCTTTGAATTTAATTTATGAATAGAAATTTTGAAAAATCCAATAGCCAAAAACAATGTTTAGCAGAGTGTTGTTGTCCAACCAATAACAATTAAAACACATTCTATTATATTAAGCAGGAAATATTAGATGGTAACAATACAAAACATCGTGCTGCGAATTCAATAATATTATTGTTCTTGTTTTACAGAAGATACAAAGGAAATTATATGAGCCAATTAAAGCACAGCTTTTCGAAACAAAAATAATGTTTAACGGAAATATCACACTTTAATTTACAATTTTTCTTTGATTTAATACATAAGCCATTAAGAAAGCTGTGCAGTTTAATGGGAGGCTATCCAATCAAAGCTATTGTTTGGTGACAGGAAAAAAACAAAGTCAAATTAACACTTCTATTGAAGCTGTTAATTTAAGGATGAAAGCTGAGTGCCAAGAAAAAAACACTGGCATTCGATATTCGCCACCAAGTCCTTTGAGAAATACGACCAGTAAGACTGCGGAACCCTGAATGGGTCCCGCAGCTTTACTTATTTTTATTATCAAATTAGCATTTTCTGAAAGTGTTTTTAGCAACACAAAACAAGCTATGGAAGTAAACATGTGTCTTACTTTAAAAACATGTAAGTGTTAAAAACATAACTTTTTCTAAATTATAGCTTTTCAAAAATTTGTTTAAAAAACATTTTTCATGTAATTATGAATGGAAAATTAGAACATTTCAGAATGATTCGTCTATGACGTGAAAGAGAAAAGAGTGGCGAGGAATAGGTCAAAGTTTAATTTAAATTGTTTATTATTTATTTCAACACAAGAATGTACGTAAATTACAGACTGGGGTTAGCTTAGTGCTTAAAATTCGGTCATATATATTGATCCAATACAACTTGTATTGACAAATGACAACGTCTGTCTATAAAGGCAGGTGTCTCGGTAACCAATTGGTCTAGAACACTTATTAAGATAAAACTAGTCTCTTTTAAATGCCCCGAGTATCTATCATAAAAAATTTAAGAACAATCCTGAACGATTCTTCCATTATACGAAAGAATAACGGTCAGCAAGAAATAGGCGGGTGGTTCATTCAAACTTGTTTATTGCTTATTTTAACACAAGAATGAATATAAGTCACAGGTTTGGGTTTTATGAGTGCTAAATCTTATCATCTGTACAAAAATATCATTTGTAAAAATGTCATATCTCCCTGAAATAGCAGAAAACTTGGTTGCCAATATTATAAATTCCTTTTTTACAATCAAATTTTTTTCTAAATGTCATTTTTTGAGCATTACAAAAAGCTACAGAAAAATTACCTCTAATTAATTTAGTTTTAAGACATAGCCATTCCCAACTGGTGGCATTTCAGAGATTTTTTGCAACTTTCTTGTTATCCAATTAGGAAAGAGATTTTAGAAAAACATGTATTCCTCAATGGTTTTACTATCACGTGAGAGTCGAAAAGGTAGCGAGTGATATTACTTATTAATTCAAACTTGTTAAAGATTGAGAACTTTCCTTTTTTGCAATCAGATTAGCTTTTTCCTACATGTATGAGCATTAGCATCAACAAAAAACGGATAAAAATGTGTTTCTGTAAGAAAATTGATTCAGAAAAAAAAATTCCTATCTGATGACATTCAGAATTTTCTTTTTCTCAATCTTCAATATTTAAAACAATCTTAAACGATTCGTATATCACTTGAAAGAGCAGAGTAGCAAGTAAAAGGTGAATTTTTCATGCAAACGTTTTTATTGTTTAATTCAACAAAAAGAAGTTCTTGAGCTAAATATTGAGGTTCGCTTAGTGCTTAGGTACTCAACAAAATCAAATCATCTGTTTAATTTAATGTTGTAAAATAATTTTGTCTACCTACAATAGAAGGGGCCTCGGTTGTCAAATCATTTAAAATATTTTTTCCAGTCTTGTTTTTATTAATCATGAAAAATTATAGCATTCCTGAATAATTCGAGAGTAACAAGTGATAGGTGGGTTATTCATTCAGACTTGTTTATTGTTTGTTTTAACATGAGGATTTACGTCAGTCACATATTGGAGTTCACGTGGTGCCACATCTAATCATGCAATGCTTCCCATGCTGTAAAATTACCATACCTAACTAAAATTGTACGGACCTCTGTTGCTCAGTGGTCAAAAGTTAAAAATGAAATAAGCTTTTTCTATTGTTTTTTGAGCATCACAGAAAGCGACCGAAAACATATATATGTCTATAAATATATACCTCTAATAAAATAAATTCAGAAAAATAATCATTCCCACCTGGTGGCATTTGAAAGTTTTGTTTTGCAGACTTGATTTTATGTAATCATGAAATATAATTAAAACAATTCCTAGATGATTCGTCCATCTTTTGAAAGGGTAAAGGTCGATAAGTACGTTGTTTATTCAAATTTATATGTTTATTCACAACGATTTACGTAAGTCAGGTTGGGGTTGACTAAGTGCCACATCTAGTCATCTCATACACTTCGTTTTGTAAAATGACCATGTCTTTCTACAATGGTAAGAGTCTCGGTGAGCATTTGGTCTGAAATTCGCCACCTTGATTTAAATCCCGTTTAGGTAGATTTTAGTGTGAAAAGGTTTGTTTGCCAAGGGTTGGTGATTTTATCCGGTTACACCGGTTTTCTCATCAATCCAAAACTACCGATATATGAGTAAAAATGTCTTGAATGGCGCAGCTGAGTTGGGCGTTTACTCTACCCAACTCCACTCTGTACTAGATACAACAGAATTGTGTTCACGTGGTTTAATATCTTTAAAATTAATTTATGAACAGAAATTTTGAATAATTCAAAAGCCAAAACAATGTTTGACAGAGTTTAGTTTACAAATCCATATCAGTCGAAATACATGCTAGTAAAGTCAACAGGAAATATTAGGGTGTAACAATTTCAAAATATTGTGCCACGAATCATTATTATTGTTGTTGTTTTACAGAAAATACAATGAGGGTTTAGACGTTGAATGAGCCAATCAAAACAAAGCAAGAACATACGGAAATAACAATGAATAACAAAACCAAATATTACACTTATAATTCCATTTGTTCTTTTTTGATACAGAAGCCATTAGGAAGGTTAGGCAGATTGATGTGAGCCAATCGAATCAAAGCTTTTTGGAAAATAACAATAAATAACAATGTCGATAAGACACGTGTATAGAAGCGGTAAATTTGGGGATGAGAGCGGAGTGCCTAGAAAAATAAACACTGCTTTTTGGCACTTGACCATCTATTTCCTTCTGCTTATGTAAGTAATATTACCATGTCAACTATTTTACCAACAATTTTAGGGGCTTTCAAAAGAAAATATGTCGTATTATAATTTACATTGCTACAATGTCCAACCGAGTTGACTACAATGGATACTACAAAACACACGGACAATAGATTCTCATTGTAAAATTTTATTTGAAATAACACTATAAATATGCATCTGTATGTTAACTTAAATTTATTCATGAGTTCAGTTTTATTTCAATACTTTTGCATTTAAGCGTTAGGCTTAGTTTTTAAGCAATTTACCTGTTTTGTTTACCATATAGCACACAATATCTATGCATTTGACCATTTTGAATAAAATGTCTAATGTTTATTGTAGAAAGTACTTTGTGCTGACAAAATGCACTATGTAGCAAAATTTTCAATCGTCTTAATTTTTTAAACATGTTTAAAATTAATGTTTGTTACCTCATGCAAAGTGTTTTTAGCTAGATTCAGGATCATATAATGTTGGAACTTTGAATTCACAAATTTTTACTGTTTGGCTTATGGTTTTTGTATCTGTCAACTTTTGCATCTAGTGTCATTGATGAAGAATCACTTTTCAAAATGAGCACATTAAAATTAAACAGGAATATTTGTGTGATATTTACATTCAAATGGTTTTATTCTCGGTTTTATTGTTTTTGACAAAAAAAAAAAAAAAAAAAAAAAAAAAAAAAAAGCCCAGTTTGTTTAAAAAAAATCGCTGCGACTGTTAAAAATTTGGTATCGAACCATGACAGGGTTTGAACAAGAATAAAAATATATAGTGATTTTCTGTCTTAAAGCATTTAGCATATAGAAATAAAAGTCACGGTTCCGTTGGAAGAAACCTGAACCTGATGTCCAACATTTTACGTTATGATTAAAAAATTTCTTTGATAGGAAATAAAACTGTATAAGATCAATTTATCTTGTGTGGTTTGTATTTTTGGTAGGTGCCAACATGTCCATGAGAAAAATTTAAAATGCAGAACTCATAGTAAAAGTAAAACGAATAAAAAGAATAAAATCAACATCAATAATAATAATAATAATTATTATTATTATTATAATTATTATTATAAAAATATGTATTTTTTAGCTATTTTCTGATAAAAATTATTAACTCTTATTCATTTCCTTTTGATATACCAGTTTTTCTTGTCTTGAATTATACATTTAACAAGTGTAACAAACGTTATTGCACTTTGCATTTTGGGATTGACAACTTGTATCTGGTATTTGGTGCTTCAAATAGCGGAGGGAATTTGAAAAAAGAAAGAAAGTACTCTCTAGAAAGAACTCTCTGGAATTCTGTGGTTTTAACCGGATTTCTCCTAAGTCCTTCCGAATTCCAAAAACCGGTGAGGAAGCGACCTCTCCATGATCAATCCCTACCAGTTGACGAAATTTCAACCTGATCGGATAAGAAACGTTAGAGGAGATTTCTCTGAAAAAAAATCTGTCAGAAACGAGGAGGAATAATAAAAGTAACTAGGATGTATAATAGAAAGCAATTATATGTCTACGTATCAGGTCTCTAAAGTGGTGCTCCAACTAGCGGAGGAAATTCCAAGAAAGGAAGAAAGAACTCTCTGGAATTCCATGGTTTTAATCGGATTTCTCCGAAGTCCTTCCGAATTCAAAAAATAAAAAAAAAAAAAAAAAAAAAAAAAAAAAAAAAAAAAAAAAAAAAAAAAAAAAAAAACGTGTGGAAGCAACTTCCCCATGGTCAATCCCTACCAGTTGACAAAATTTCAACCTGATCGAATAAGAAACGTAGGAGAAGATGTCTCTGAAAAAAATATAGCAGAAACGACGGAGAAAAATAAGTAAAAAAAAAGCAAGAGGCCCAAGATAGCCCTAATTTGCTCAACTGAGTTTACCTAAATCTACATATCAGTATCACATGTATTTCAAATATAATAATTCACTAAAAAGTAAAAATTCATGACATCTCTTCCATGCACCATCGTAAGTCATAAAATTCAGAAATTAAAAAAAAGGAAAAAAAAAGTGGCCTCACTGGGATTTGAACCCTCGACTTTTGGGTTGCTAGAATTAAAAAAGAAAAAGGTCGAAAAAAGCGACTTGTATTTTACGGAATTTTATGAAAATTGTCAAACATGTTTTTCTTCACATAAGAAAATGATGTTTGGAAAAAGAATTCACCTAAATTTATTCATTATTGTCATTTTTGTAAAAAAAGTACTATTTACAATATACAAAAATAAACGCAAAAACGCGTATCCTAATTTTTCACAAAAAATATTAAAATTCATAAACTTGGTATATAAGATGCCGTAGATGCCAAATATCACATCAGATTTTATCTCAGTGAAGTGGTTTTGGAGAAGATTTTTTTAGGTTTTTACCTATGTAGGTCATTGTGACCCACATTTGGTAGCTATGGCAACCAAAAACACAAATCTGAAATGCAATGTTCAAAAGATGCTTTTGACCAAGTTTAAACAAAATGTGACCAGAAGTTTCTGAGAAGAAGTCGTTTGAAGCAATTGTTATCGGACGGACGGACGACAGACGACGGAGGTTGTACCTCCGTTTATACCAATAGCTCACATGAGCGCTTTGTGCTCAGGTGGGCTAAAATAAAGATTACGAGTAACAACAAGATGTCTGCTGATACGCAGACATAACTAGAATGTATAATTGCGGGCATTATATGTCTGCATATCAGCTCTCTAAAGTGGTGCTCCAAATAGTGGAGGAAATTCTAAGAAAGAAAAAAGAACTCTCTGGAATTCCGTGGTTTATCCGGATTTCTCTGAAGTTCTTCCGAATTCCGAGAAACGTTAGGGAAGCGACCTCCCCATGGTCAATCCCTACAAGTTGACAAATTTCAACCTGATCGGATAAGAAACGTTAGAGGAGATGTCTGGATAAAAATGTAGCAGAAACGACGGAGAATAAGGAAAATAAAAATAAAAATAGTAATAATAATAAAGATTACGAGTAACAACAAGATGTCTGCTGATACGCAGACATAATAATAATATGATATTAATAAAAATAAAGATTTCAAGATGTCTGCTGATGAGTTGGTTATTTATTTTTTTTTACATTTGTTCATCTCATTCAAGATAATGTTTCTGGAATACTTTCATTGACTGGCACAAAATCGTGAAAATATTTTATCAAATGAAATTTTCAAAGAATAAAAACTAATTTTTGTTATATATTTTTGAACTGATAACAAGATTAGCAAGGTTTTATAGTTATTTGTGTGATAAAAGTAGATAAAAACTTACCAAATGTGCGTATTTTGAAACATTGATGATGATTAGGAACAAATAGTATTGGAATATTATATTTAAAATTATTAGTCTTTTTATTAATACTCTAAATTTAGCTGTGTTTTCCATTGTATTGTCGGTTGCAAAGTTCACAGTTTTCAATTACATATAAGTTGTCTATATCAAAAAAGTTATTGTGTTTGCGGTCTAAGTAAGTAATTTACACAAATAGGGCAATTTATCACGATCGATTTGAAACAATGTTCTTTAACTGATTTCCTGAAAAGCATAACATCTTTACAATTTCTTAAAATTTTTTTTTTTTTTTTTTTTTTTTTTTTTTTTTTTTTTTTTTTTTGCTTATGTATAAGATATTCCTGTAGGGGTTGTTAGTTGATTTGTTTAGAAATATAAAATAATGTTTACGTAATGTTGAGTATTATAAACCACTGATAATGAATAGAAACAAATAATCTCATAATCATATTACTGGATATTTATTTCATGCCTGTTCGAACACGGAATTCTATAACCATAAGTGTTTTCTTGTTTTCATGTTTTTATCAATTGTTTCATTTAATCAAAATATCGACATCTATGACATTAATTTGTCGGATTCATTTTTAACAATCAACACAATCCATCTTGGCAATAAACAACTATTTATGATTAGGAACCTTTAGTTATATAAATACTAATACAATTTATTTCAATCCAAACTGCAAAAGCCTTTGAAATTATTTTTATTTTTATTTATAAATAAATAATAAATAAATAAATAAATTAACAAATTAATTAATTGATTGATTTATTTCCTTTTCGATTGTCTGTTTCATTTACCTATATAATGTTGTATCCCTGGTTGTGTTGTCCTTTTTATATGGTTTTCAGTTAAATATGTTTCATCAATAAGTTATGTTAAAATTCATTAAACAAGTATACTAATTGAAGTTAAACATGAATTTGGCATCAGTCAATTTAATCACGACACAATTAAAATTTTCTGAAACATAATATAAAAGTAAAACTGATAATTCTTTTTCATAACGTTTTGGTGGCATGTCTTTGGTAATTTCGACACGTTTTCCAGAGAAACATGTCTATACACTAACTTGTATAATGATTATATGTAAAAAAAATGACATACATGAAGATAAATTAACACATCTCCTGTTGGTCTTAGTATGTAATTCACACAAAGTGTCATTAATAATGTCTATTCTTCAAAAACGATTGTTTATAACCAGAAGGTTTTGTTGTATTTTGTTTAGTTGTTTGTCTCGTTTAGTAAATTGTATTGTGTTCTTGGTTGTACGTAATGTTGCACCAACATTATAGTTGAGTTACCATAGTTCTTTGTTCTTTTCATTCTCAAAGTTGACTTCACGTAACGGATGTAGCTAGCTAGATAGGAGGTACTTACCCATGGTAAACTCGGCCTAACTTCCTTGATGGAATTCCACGTGTAAAACTAAATTGGCCAATTTTTAAAGATTTTACTTTTTTTTTGGGGGGGGGGGTTGTGATTTGGACATAGACTGGTATGTTTGTGTTTTATCATTACTGCTACTTTAAATGCGTTTTGTTTTTGTTGTATTGACCGTTGTAAATAGCACGGTTTTCAGTTACATATCTATCTTCTATATGTAATGGTAGCATTGATTGGAATGAAAATTACTCAAACATTTGGAAGAAGCCAACATAATCATGAACAAGCTACAATTAACAAACTCTGATATATAAATTAAAACATGCATAAAATTCTTTTATTTTTAAAACTTCTTATATGATAGTGACTGTTTTTACTTTTGTACACGTTTTTGAGTTACACATTTGTATAAATATATAACAAAATACATGTAAAATTTTGATGTGCCATATGTTTACATTTTGGAAAATCACTCCTCAGTGACATTACGGACCGAAAAGTTTGATAGATAAAAACATAAGACAAATACTTGAAAATTAATGAATAAGTTATTAAGTAAAAGATGACTTTTATGTAGACGAATAAACTTCTTTGTCATTAGTTTTTATATGCAATTTACACAAATAAGATCATTTATGATAATTCTTTTATTGGTCAAAATCAATCAATCAATGTTTCCGAACTAGTTTCTTCTAATACATAACTTTGATGATCAGTGTATTGAAAAATAACTTTAATAAAAATATAATGTTTTGTCTATTTTTTTAAATGGATAACAAACACAGACATAGGATTTTTGTTATATTGTTTAAATCAGATAAAAGTACTACAGTCAATTTGTATTTAGCTAGATTTGGATTTATATAATTTTGGAACTTTAGATTCATTAATTTCCAAATGTTTGGCTTATGTTTTTAATCTACCAAACTTTTAGGTCTTAGTGTCACCGATCAGGAATGAATTTCCGAAATGTGCACATCTGGCATATCAAATTTTAACTGGTATTTGTTTTATATATTTGGGACATTTACTTCATTGCTTTCTTAACATTAGAATATAGATTCAGTGATCTCATTATTTCTTTATTTCTCTTTTTTTTGTTTTGTTGATTAACTTTTTTTATTATGTTTTGGCCGTGACTGTGTTGCCGGTAACATAGTAAAATTATTTTCAGTGTTATATAGCTTTTCTTCTTAAAATAAAAAAGTGGAATGAATGATGTAAAATATAAAAATGTAAATAAAAGATGTGTTTGGCAGTAAACTACAGAGTAGAAAAAAAGAAAAAAAAAAAAAAAAAAAAAAAAAAAAAACCAGATAAATAAATAACTACTAAGGTAAAATGTCTTATTTTTCTTAAAAACAACATTTAACAAAAACAAAAACTGCATTACAAATCATTTTGTTTATATCCTACTATCGACTTTTTGGTCACATAGTTTCACTGATAAAAAGTGAATTATTGAAATGTGCACATATGGCACATCAAACGACGGTATCCATTACTTAGTAGGCAGTACTTTGAACTTTTAGGAAAAGGTACTATTTTGCCGTATTATTTTCTGAAATTTGTTAAAAAACTATGGTCTGTTCTCCTTATGCAAAGCATATGTTAACTTGATTTTGGATTCATATAATTTTGGACTTTGGAATCATTAATTTTCAAAAGGTTAAGATAATCTTTTTATCGATCAACTTTTTTTGTCCCTACTGTCACTGTTAAAAATGGATTTTAGAAATGTGCTTATATGGCACATAGAGATTAAACAGATGTTTTTGTTAAATGTTTATTAAACGTGGACGGGTGCCGCTATTGATGGAGTACAACTCCCCGATTTTATCCATTAATCAGTACGTAGTACTTTGTGCTGTCAGAAAATGTTATATGTAGCATAATTTCAGCCGCTGATTATTTATAAAAAATGCATGATTTTTGTCTAACAAGTATTCTACATAAAAACTGAACTTTTTATTGATATATAACTTATATCTGCATTTTGCGCTTCAAAAGTACAAATATAATATGTAATCTGCTAGTAATTAACCCTGCTTGGCTAAAAGTGTAAATATTGTGGAGAAATAAATTGGATATTGGATATCTAAGCCAGACACATTAAAAGTTCACATTTATTCAAAACATATAAATGCTGTCATTACCGTGTAAATAATGGTACAAAGTACAAATGCATCATCTACAATAATGACGGCTAACGCCAACGTGTGAAACAAAAAAGGCTAATTGGGAGTATTTTGTTTCAGCCAGAGATGCACTATAATTGACAACAATTCGATTATTTGCCTTCGAAATGGCAAGTATTGTTTATTGTGTTAATAAGTCTATTTATTAGTATTAAAAATGTACTTCTGATATTCCAGTTTTGGTTTTAAGAAGAGTGAATATAAATATTTGAATAACATGTTTATCATGAAGCTTTTATATCAAATTTTGTAATATTTTGTAAATATGAATACAGCAAAACCTGTTATAGTGACCGCCTCTCTATTAAGACAAACTGACCATTTTTGTTTGAAAATTATTTTCAAAAACTCTTCTTGTACTTTATCATAAAAATAAATATGTTGCAGTTAGATAGTAAATCTTTTATATATAGTTAACAGTCAACAAATGAAATTATGAAATCACGAAACTATAAAATCAAAGTACACTCAATAATAAGTTATACATGGCTAAAATATTGATGTAAAACTATTTTAACCTCAAATATTTTGCATCAAAACTTTTTGTCAAAAATATAATCCAAGTTTTAAAAATTAGAAAAATATCAACATTGCTAAATGTTTGGTATTATTTGGCAAAAACTGAAAAAAGTAATATCTACTAAAAAAAGCTGTATCTTATTATCAATCCAATTTTCATTTTATTTAGCAAGCAAGTTCTTTTTAAATTGCATAGTGCTATTGGTTGATTTACCTTTCATAAATGTTGTTCAATTATTTATTTCTGTATACTGTACTTGTGTACATGCGTTGAAACAGACGTCAACAATACAAACAAATAAAAATATTTCTGTTCCTAGTTTTGTACTGTACTTGTTTCCTCATGCATAGCATTCCTTAGTTGAATTTGAATTCATATAAATTTTTTTATCTTAGATTAATTATTTTTAACTGTTTGGCTTATGTTTTTTATCTCAAACTTTTCGGTCCCTAGTGTCACTGGTGAGGAATGATTTTCCGACATGTGCACATCTGGCACATCAAAATTTAGCAGGTATCTGTTATATATTTCCTATCCCTGAGCGGGTACGCTGCTGGAAGAGTAATTTCCCCGAGGGTATCCATAACACAGTAGGCAGTACTTTTTGAAATTTTGTCAGAAATTGTACCATTCAGCAAAATTTCTAGCCGACTTAATCTTTGAAATGTATATAAAACTTATAAGGTCTGTAACCTCATGCCAAGCATTCTTTAGCTGGATTTAAATTCAATTTAGGAACTTTAGATTCTTTATTTTTCAACTGTTTGGTTTATGTTTTTTATCTATCGAAATTTCCGGCCCCTAGTGTCATTGATGAAGAATGATTTTCCGAAATGTGCATATATGGCACATCGAAATTTAGCAGGTATTTGTTATATATTTGCGCAAATAAGATTCTTTATGACTTTTACTTGTCAGCATAATTAAAAACAATATTCTTAACGAAGTTTTCTTTAAAGTGCTTAGTATATTTGCAATGAATTAACCACCCAATAATATAAAGAAGGATATATATATATATATATATATATATAGGTGTTTAGCATGGTTTGTGGGTCATGCACTGTAACATGGGTTATGGGACCTTGTGTTTGTAAATGATCAGCTGAGTTGGAAAATGCATTTTTATGTAGATTTAACAAGATTAGCAAGGTGTTATAGTTATTTGTGTGATAAAAGTAGATAAAAACTTACCAAATGTGCGTATTTTGAAACATTGATGATGATAAGGAACAAATAGTATTGGAATATTATATTTAAAAGTATTAGTCTTTTTATTAATACTCTGAATTTAGCTGTGTTTTCTATTGTATTGTCGGTTGCAAAGTTCACAGTTTTCAATTACATATATGTTGTCTATATCTAAAAAGCTCTTGTGTTTGCGGTCTAAGTAAGTAATTTAAACAAATAGGGCAATTTATCACGATTGATTTGGAACAATGTTCTTCAACTGATTTCCTGAAAAGCATAACATCTTTACAATCTCTTATAAAATAAAACTGCATAATTTTTTTTTTTTTTTTTTTTTTTTTTTTTTTTTTTTTTTTGCTAATGTATTAGATATACCTGTAGGGGTTGTTAGTTGATTTGTTTAGAAATATAAAATAATGTTTACGTAATGTTGAGTATTATAAACTACTGATAATGAATAGAAACAAATAATCTCATAATCATATTACTGGATATTTATTTCATGCCTGTTCGAACACGGAATTCTATAACCATAAGTGTTTTCTTGTTTTCATGTTTTTATCAATTGTTTAATTAAATCAAAATATCGACATCTATGACATTAATTTGTCTGATTCATTTTTAACAATCAACACAATCCATCTTGGCAATAAACAACTATTTATGATTAGACACCTTTAGTTATATAAATACTAATACAATTTATTTCAATCCAAACTGCAAAAGCCTTTGAAATTATTATTATTTTTATTTATAAATAAATAAATAAATAAATAAATAAATAAATTAATTAATTGATTGATTTATTTCCTTTTCGATTGTCTGTTTCATTTACCTATATAATGTTGTATCCCTGGATGTGTTGTCCTTTTTATATGGTTTTCATTTAAATATGTTTCATCAATAAGTTATGTTAAAATTCATTAAACAAGTATACTAATTGAAGTTAAACATGAATTTGGCATCAGTCAATTTAATCACGACACAATTAAAATTTTCTGAAACATAATATAAAAGTAAAACTGATACTTTTTTTTCATGACGTTTTGGTGGCATGTCTTTGGTTATTTCGACGATTGTACACGTTTTCCAGAGAAACATGTCTATACACTAACTTGTATAATGAATTATGTAAAAAATGACATATATGAAGATAAATTAACACATCTCCTGTAGGTCTTAGTATGTAATTCACACAAAGTGTCATTAATAATGTCTATTCTTCAATCAGACAATGCTCCTGAAGCAATTTCTAAAAAAAGGATAATATTATAATATTTTGGATCAAATAAATAGTTACGTAAACGTTAATATAATTGATATTTCGAACGGATGACATATATATGCAGAGGTAATACTAACCTTGTTTGATATATAACATAAATACCAGTTAAATTTTGATGTGCCAGATGTGCACATTTCGGAAATTCATTCCTCATCAGTGACACTAAGACCGAAAAGTTTGATAGATAAAAAACATAAGCCAAACATAAATAAATCAGACAACAGCGTGCGTATCATAAAATATTTCTGATGATTAGAAAGAAATCGTACTGTAATCACAGTACTAGACACTGTATTCAGTACCTGTCGAAAAACGATTGTTTATAACCAGAAGGTTTTGTTGTATTTTGTTTAATTGTTTGTCTCGTTTAGTAAATTGTATTGTGTTCTTAGTTGTACGTAATGTTGCAGCAACATTATAATTGAGTTACCATAGTTGTCATTACTTTTACTTTAAATGCGTTTTGTTTTTGTTGTATTGACCGTTGTAAATAGCACGGTTTTCAGTTACATATCTATCTTCTATATGTAATGATAGCATTGATTGGAATGAAAATTACTCAAACATTTGGAAGAAGCCAACATAATCATGAACAAGCTACAATTAACAAACTCTGATACATAAGTTAAAACATGCATAAAATTCTTTTATTTTTAAAACTTCTTATATGATAGTGACTGTTTTTACTTTTGTACACGTTTTTGAGTTACACATTTGTATAAATATATAACACATTTGCATAAATATATAACAAAATACCTGTCAAATTTTGACGTGCCATATGTTTACATTTTGGAAAATCACTCCTCAGTGACATTACGGACCGAAAAGTTTGATAGATAAAAACATAAGACAAATACTTAAAAATAAATGAATAAGTTATTAAGTAAAAGATGACTTTTATGTAGACGAATAAACTTCTCTGTCATTAGTTTTTATATGCAATTTACACAGATAAGATCATTCATCATAATGATTTTTATTGGTCAAGATCAATCAATCAATGTTTCCGAACTAGTTTCTTCTAATACATAACTTTGATGATCAGTATATTATAAAGCAACTTTTTTCTGAAAAATAACTTTAATAAAAATATAATGTTTTGTCTATTTTCTTGAATGGATAACAAACACAGACATAGGATTTTAGTTATATTGTTTAAATCAGATAAAAGTACTACAGTCAATTGGTATTAAGCTAGATTTGGATCTATATAATTTTGGAACTTCAGATTCATTAATTTCCAAATGTCTGGCTTATGTTTTTAATCTATCAAACTTTTAGGTCTTAGTGTCACTGATCAGGAAGGAATTTCCGAAATGTGCACATCTAGCACATCAAAATTTTACTGGTATTTGTTTTATATATTTTGGACATTTACTTCATTGCTTTCTTAACATGTGTTTGGCAGTAAAAGTAAACTACAGAGTAGGAAAAAAAAAACAAAAAAAAAAAAAAAAAAAACAAAAAAAAACAGATAAATAACTACTAAGGTAAAATGTCTTATTTTTCTTAAAAACAACATTTAACAAAAACAAAAACTGCATTACAAATCATTTTGTTTATATCCTACTATCGACTTTTTGGTCACATAGTTTCACTGATAAAAAGTGAATTATTGAAATGTGCACATATGGCACATCAAACGACGGTATCCATTACTTAGTAGGCAGTACTTTGAACTTTTAGGAAAAGGTACTATTTTGCCGTATTATTTTCTGAAATTTGTTAAAAAACTATGGTCTGTTCTCCTTATGCAAAGCATATGTTAACTTGATTTTGGATTCATATAATTTTGGACTTTGGAATCATTAATTTTCAAAAGGTTAAGATAATCTTTTTATCGATCAACTTTTTTTGTCCCTACTGTCACTGTTAAAAATGGATTTTAGAAATGTGCTTATATGGCACATAGAGATTAAACAGATGTTTTTGTTAAATGTTTATTAAACGTGGACGGGTGCCGCTATTGATGGAGTACAACTCCCCGATTTTATCCATTAATCAGTACGTAGTACTTTGTGCTGTCAGAAAATGTTATATGTAGCATAATTTCAGCCGCTGATTATTTATAAAAAATGCATGATTTTTGTCTAACAAGTATTCTACATAAAAACTGAACTTTTTATTGATATATAACTTATATCTGCATTTTGCGCTTCAAAAGTACAAATATAATATGTAATCTGCTAGTAATTAACCCTGCTTGGCTAAAAGTGTAAATATTGTGGAGAAATAAATTGGATATTGGATATCTAAGCCAGACACATTAAAAGTTCACATTTATTCAAAACATATAAATGCTGTCATTACCGTGTAAATAATGGTACAAAGTACAAATGCATCATCTACAATAATGACGGCTAACGCCAACGTGTGAAACAAAAAAGGCTAATTGGGAGTATTTTGTTTCAGCCAGAGATGCACTATAATTGACAACAATTCGATTATTTGCCTTCGAAATGGCCAGTATTGTTTATTGTGTTAATAAGTCTATTTATTAGTATTAAAAATGTACTTCTGATATTCCAGTTTTGGTTTTAAGAAGAGTGAATATAAATATTTGAATAACATGTTTATCATGAAGCTTTTATATCAAATTTTGTAATATTTTGTAAATATGAATACAGCAAAACCTGTTATAGTGACCGCCTCTCTATTAAGACAAACTGACCATTTTTGTTTGAAAATTATTTTCAAAAACTCTTCTTGTACTTTATCATAAAAAATAAATATGTTGCAGTTAGATAGTAAATCTTTTATATATAGTTAACAGTCAACAAATGAAATTATGAAATCACGAAACTATAAAATCAAAGTACATAGAATAATAAGTTATACATGGCTAAAATATTGATGTAAAACTATTTTAACTTCAAATATTTTGCATCAAAGACGTTTTGTCAAAAATATAATCCAAGCTTTAAATATATAACAAATACCTGCTAAAATTAGAAAAATATCAACATTGCTAAATGTTTGGTATTATTTGGCAAAAACTGAAAAAAGTAATATCTACTAAAAAGCTGTATCTTATTATCAATCCAATTTTCATTTTATTTAGCAAGCAAGTTCTTTTTAAATTGCATAATGCTATTGGTTGATTTACCTTTCATAAATGTTGTTCAATTATTTATTTCTGTATACTGTACTTGTGTACATGCGTTGAAACAGACGTCAACAATACAAACAAATAAAAATATTTCTTTTCCTAGTTTTGTACTGTAGTTGTCCCTCATGCATAGCATTCCTTAGTTGGAATTGAATTCATATAAATTTTTTGTTTTATCTAAGATTTATTATTTTTAACTGTTTGGCTTATGTTTTTTATCTCAAACTTTTCGGTCCCTAGTGTCACTGGTGAGGAATGATTTTCCGACATGTGCACATCTGGCACATCAAAATTTAGCAGGTATTTGTTATATTTTTCCTACCCCTGAGCGGTATCGCTGCTGGTGGAGTAAACGCTACGAGGGTATCTATAACTCCATAGGCAGTACTTTGTGCTGTCAGTAAATGCAACATTTAGAAAAATTTCCAGCCGACTTAATCTTTGAAATTTATTTAAAACTTATATGGTCTGTAACCTCATGCAAAGCAATCTTTAGCTGGATTTAAATTCAATTTTGGAACTTAAGATTCATTATTTTTCAACTCTTGGTATATGTTTTTTCATCTATCAAACTTTTCGGCCCGTAGTGTCACTGATGAGGAATAATTTTCCGAAATGTGCACATCTGCCACATCAAAATTTAGCAGGTATCTGTTATATATTTCCTACCCCTGAGCGGGTACCGCTGCTGGTAGAGTAAATTCCCCTAGGGTATCCATAACACAGTAGGCAGTACTTTGTGAAATTTTGTCAGAAAATGTACCATTCAGCAAAATTTCTAGCCGACTTAATCTTTGAAATGTATATAAAACTTATAAGGTCTGTAACCTCATGCCAAGCATTCTTTAGCTGGATTTAAATTCAATTTAGGAACTTTAGATTCTTTATTTTTCAACTGTTTGGTTTATGTTTTTTATCTATCGATATTTCCGGCCCCTAGTGTCATTGATGAAGAATGATTTTCCGAAATGTGCATATATGGCACATCGAAATTTAGCAGGTATTTGTTATATATTTGCGCAAATAAGATTCTTTATGACTTTTACTTGTCAGCATAATTAAAAACAATATTCTTAACGAAGTTTTCTTTAAAGTGCTTAGTATATTTGCAATGAATTAACCACCCAATAATATAAAGAAGGATATATATATATAT
The DNA here is from genome assembly GCA_029721355.1 of Tegillarca granosa. Classification (NCBI taxonomy): domain Eukaryota; kingdom Metazoa; phylum Mollusca; class Bivalvia; order Arcoida; family Arcidae; genus Tegillarca; species Tegillarca granosa. The sequence goes on from CM056608.1 coordinate 12,780,931, forward strand.
ATATATATATATATATATATATATATATATATATATATATATATATATATATATATATATATATATATATATATATATATATATTTAACTATGGATAAAAATTACATGGAACGATTGTAAGTTAATGTTAATAAAGTATGAAATAGCTTACAAACATGTGCGTTTTGTAAATTACTGGAGATAATTAGAAACAAACGTTATTACTATACGATACTTGACATATGGTCCAGTGCCCGTTCAAACACAAAGATTAATTAAGACAGGTCTCATAAATTATTTTCCTTTTTAAAAAGCAAGCACAAACTAAACTCTAGTAGAGGTCTTTTCAAAGTTTCAATTTTCATTGATTTTAAATCTTACTTTGTATACTATGTAAAAAAATCAACTGATTGATGACATAGCAAAAAACTAATACAATTTCAAATCAAATCAAATGGCAAAATAATTTTAAAAACGTGAAGATTTGAGCAAGACGCATGGTCACTCGCACACATGCTATCATTACCGTGTAAATAAAAGATAAAAGTACAAATCAATCATCTTTGATAAGTATGGCTAAATTTGCGATACGGCGATTAAAATAACGCTAATTAGGACGTTTTTTCGGTTTGACATGTAATCCGTGACAATTTGATAATTTGAATTCGAGATTGCCAATGTTGTTTATGGTGTAAATGAGTTTATTTAGTAATATTTACGGTTGTACTATTTTGATTTGATAGTTATGGCTAAGTTTTATCAAAAAATTACTCCAAAAAAAATTTAATTAGGTAAAATTGTCATAGAAGTAAACAATAATGATGATCAATTAATCTTGGTGAAAGTATCTAGTTATATATATATATATATATATATATATATATATATATATATATATATATATATATATATATATATATATATATATATATATATAAACAACGTGTATGTTTGAGTAAGATACGAAATTTTTGTTATAAAGGTTATCAACTTTTCGGCCCCTAGTGTCACTGATGAGAAATGATTTTCCGAAACGAGCACATATGACACATCAAAATGATACAGGTATTTCTGATATATATTGAAAATTTAACTTTTTAAAAGTAACAAGGTTATTGAAAAATAATATTATATTGGTAATATATTCATGTTAAGCTGTTTTAATTTTAAACTTTAAAAGTTTTGCATCAGTAATATTATTTCGTAAACTTTTCTAGCATTGCAAGAAAAACATCGACATTGCTTTATTCAAAGGGATATTTCTTAACATTGCAATTGCAACAACTACCTACCTGAAACGAAAAAAACTCGCATTGAAAAAGTAATGTTCTTTAACAAATTGTCAAAAATAACAAAAACCTGCTAAATTTTAATGTGCTAGATGTGCACATTTCGGAAAATAATTTCTCATCAAGGACACTAGGGGCCTTAAAGTTTGAAAGATTAAAAAACATACCAAACAGTTAAAATTAATGACCTTAAAGTTCCAAAGATATATCAATCCAAATCCAGCTAAGGAATATTTTTTATTATCAAATTTTTCGGTCTTAGTGTCACTGATGAGGAATGAATTTCCGAAATGTGCACATCTGTCACATCAAAATTTAACTGGTATTTGTGTTATATATTTACTACTCCTTAGCGGGTGCCGCTGCTGGTGGAGTTAAACTCCCCGAGGGTATCCATAACTCAGTAGGCAGTACTTTGTAATGTCAGAAAATGTACCATTTCGGAAAATCGTTCCTCATCAGTGACACTAGGGACCGAAAAGTTTGATAGATTAAAAAACATTTACCAAACAGTTGAAAATTAATGAATCTAAGGTTTTAAAAATATATATGTATCCAAATCCAGCTAAGGAATGCAATCTTATATCATTTTAACGTAGTCTGAATTAAAATTGAATGAAAAAAGAAAAGAAATTTAAAATGTGTCTTCAAAAGAAGATTTTCTGGAAATGTTTTCCATTTTTTTATTCGGGTCTTGAGCCTTGTTCTTTGCAAAAAAACTTTTTTTTTTCATTTACTTATCGTAAAAATTGGGTACAAAGTTTGTCATTTAATTTCTTTAAAATTATTGATATTCGTGAGATAAATTTTCGTCCTCTTGTATTTAAAGAATAGCATAAATTGTCGTACAATTTAATATTGTGGAGATAAATCTTGCTTGATTCTTTGATAAGTTACAATTTTTGTTTACTTAAAAGTCAACTTTGTTTACAACAATTCCGTCTTCCAAATCTTTTTTTTTTTTTTTTTTTTTTTTTTTTGTTTAAAGCTGCATTAAGTTTACCAAAGAAAAATTAAAACGGTGCTAATCTTATTGATGATGTTTCTAATGAACAATGTTACTTTTGGTTCAACGATAATAGCTCGAATAAATACAGAAATTACAGTATTTACCCAGCGAGATGCAGCATTTGGGATCTAATATTAGAACATGGTTACGTCATCAAAACCCGGGTCATTCAAACACAACTTTTAAAACGGTGAAATACGAAAAAATAAACACAGAACTTCGTTGAATTTGTCATTTGTGACTTAGTAAGGGATACATAACACCATTTCAAATACATCTGGATATTAATGACGGGCAATTAATGCAATCTGTCATGTTTTACCTTCGATTCTAAGTTTTTCCGTACATCCTTGCGCATGCTCCAAGCTCATAATTATCATCGTAGAACACTGACCAACCGGTCAGAGGATTCCGTTTATTTACAGCTAAAAGAAATGAAATTTAAAAAAAAATGAATGTCACGGATCGTGGTTAGAAAAAATCTATTTTTAAAAAAATATATTTTGAGAAAATCAAAAAAAAAAAAAAAAAAAAAAAAAAAAAAAAAAAAAAAAAAAAAAAAAATTCAGAAAATTGAAAAACTTAATGCAGCTTTAATTTACTTGTAATGTCTTGTGTTGAGTGTTAAAAAGTTCAAAATTTTCAGTTATATATCTTCTTTTTGAAATATGTGTCAAAATTTGTTTTAATAACCAAAAACAAATTCTTCTTAACAAAAAAGCAAATGTAAAGGCAAATTATTTAGACAAGAAAAGTATCACTACCTATCCTAAATTTTGTTGGGACACGACATCAAGTCTGCATCAGGTAAATTGTTATTATGTTAAAATATTAAATGTAAAAAATTCATGGATGAAAATCTCATGTTAAACCAAAAACCACGAATATTGCGGATTTCATTTAGAACAAAATGCATGGTTATTTTTTGAAAGGCATTTAACATAAAATCTTGAAGTCTTAATGGTATCAAAATTCAAATAATATTTCTGTTCCTAACTATACATAACTCCTACGTCATAAAGGATTGAGGTTTGCTTTCATAAAAAAATGATTTGTACGAAACGCGTAACAAGGATGACGTATTATATATATATATATATATATATATATATATATATATATATATATATATATATATGTGTGTGTGTGTGTGTGTGTGTGTGTGTGTGTGTGTGTGTGTTTTTTTTTTTATTGTTGACGACAAGAAGGCATAAGTGGAAGAAACTTGAAACTTGACTGGGTTAAAAAGATCATGAATCCCATACAATTTTCTTTATATTTTAAATCAAATTTGTACTAGATCCTTTTAAAGAACTGAAATAATATTCAATTCCTACGTCATAAGTTCTATTTCGTTCGATAATAAAAGTTGTGCTTCATTTGGTAAAAGCAAATGTTTATTTATAGACAAAAACACACATAACACACCTGTGTGTGTGTGTGTGTGTGTGTGTGTGTGTGTGTGTGTGTGTGTGTGTGTGTGTGTCATTATCATTATTATAACGTTGTAAGAATTAAGTTTAAGATAAATACACAATTATTATGTACAGTAATACCAATGTTTGTATAAAAAAGGCTATTACAAACAAATTACGTGCAAAATGCGTCAGAATGTACTTACAACAACTTAATGTTTGCTTTAAAGGTTACCAATGTAGTTTGTTAAAAAGACTATTTAAGGATGTAATTTTTGTGATATCTATCTATCTATCTATCTAACTTGGCTTCAATAATTAATATATATATATATATACGACGGTTTCTTTTTTGATTATTTATAGATTTTTTTATAAAAAAGATGTTTGATTGAATAGATTAGGCTTTTAAAATCATTATCAGTGCAAGTACAAGATGATTTTATTCTAGACACGTTATAAAGGCTAAAAGAGTTAAGTCCGCTCAATAAATAACGCACACACACACACACACACACACACACACACACACACACACACAGCTCTTTATATTATATATTATAATATTGTATGTAGACTTTCATGCAATTTTGTTGTGTTTTGTGAACTGTATATTATTGCTCATGTAGTTTGGTGTGAATAGTTAGCTGTACATCAAATTTCATGCGGTTTTGTTGGGAACTGGAAGCTATTTATCGACGTTCATGTGGTTTTGTTGTGTATTGTGAGCTGTACATTGACTTCCATGCCTTTTTTGTGAGCTGTATATCCACTTTCATGTGATTTTGTTGTGGGGAGCTATATATCGACGTTCATGTGGTTTTGTTGTGGGAAGCTATATATCGACGTTAGTGGAGAGCTGTATATCGACGTTCATGTGGTTTTGCATTGGGGAGCTATATCTTGACTTTCATGTGATTTTGTTGTGGGGAGCTATATATCGACGTTCATGTGGTTTTGTTGTCGGAAGCTGTATCTAAACTTTCATGTTATTTTGTTGTGGGGAGCTGTATATCGACGTTCATGTGATTTTGTTGTGTATTGTGAGCTGTATATTGACTTTCATGTGATTTTGTTGTGGGGAGCTATATATCGACTTTCATGTGGTTTTGTTGTGGGGAGCTGTAAATCGACGTTCATATAATTTTGATGTGGGGAGCTATATATCGACTTTCATGTGGTTTTGTTGTGGGGAGCTGTAAATCGACGTTCATGTGATTTTGTTGTGGGGAGCTATATATCGACTTTCATGTGGTTCTGTTTTGGGGAGCTATATATTGACTTTCATGTGATTTTGTTGTGGGGAGCTATATATTGACGTTCATGTGGTTTTGTTGTGGGAAGCAATATATCGACGTTCATATGGTTTTGTTGTCGGAAGCTGTATATTGACTTTCATGTTATTCTGTTGTGGGGAGCTGTATATCGACGTTCATGTGATTTTGTTGTGTATTGTGAGCTGTATATTGACTTTCATGTGATTTTGTTGTTGGGAACTGTATATCGACGTTCAAATGATTTTGTTGTGTATTGTGAGCTGTATATTGACTTTCATGTGATTTTGTTGTGGGGAGCTATATATCGACTTTCCTGTGGTTTTGTTGTGGGAAGCTGTAAATCGACGTTCATATAATTTTGATGTGGGGAGCTATATATCGACGTTCATATGGTTTTGTTGTGGGAAGCTATATATCGACGTTCATGTGGTTTTGTTGTCGGAAGCTGTATATTGACTTTCATGTTATTTTGTTGTGGGGAGCTGTATATCGACGTTCATGTGATTTAGTTGTGTATTTTGAGCTATATATCGACGTTCATATGGTTGTGTTGTCGGAAGCTGTATATCGACGTTCAAGTGATTTTGTTGTGTATTGTGAGCTGTATATCGACTTTCATGTGGTTTTGTTGTGGGAAGCTATATATCGACGTTCATGTGATTTTGTTGTTTATTGTGAGCTGTATATTGACTTTCATGTTATTTTGTTGTGGGGAGCTTTATATCGACGTTCATGTGGTTTGTTGTGGGAAGCTATATATAGCCGTTCATTTGATTTTGTTATGTATTGTGAGCTGTATATTGACTTTCATGTTATTTTGTTGTGGGGAGCTTTATAACGACGTTCATGTGGTTTTGTTGTGGGAAGCTATATATCGACGTTCATGTGATTTTGTTGTGTATTGTGAGCTGTATATTGACTTTGATGTTATTTTGTTGTGGGAAGCTATATATCGACGTTTATGTGGTTTTGTTGTGGGGAGCTTTATATCGAGGTTCATGTGGTTTTGTTTTTGGGAGCTATATATTGACTTTCATGTGATTTTGTTGTGGGGAGCTATATATCGACGTTCATGTGATTTTGTTGTGGGGAGCTATATATCGACGTTCATGTGGTTTTGTTGTCGGAAGCTGTATATTGACTTTCATGTTATTTTGTTGTGGGGAGCTGTATATCGACGTTCATGTGATTTTGTTGTGTATTTTGAGCTATATATCGACGTTCATATGGTTGTGTTGTAGGAAGCTGTATATCGACGTTCAAGTGATTTTGTTGTGTATTGTGAGCTGTATATTGACTTTCATGTGATTTTGTTGTGGGGAGCTGTATATCGACGTTCATGTGATTTTGTTGTGTATTGTGAGCTGTATATTGACTTTCATGTGATTTCCTTGTGGGGAACTGTATTTCGACGTTCAAGTGATTTTGTTGTGTATTGTGAGCTGAATATTGACTTTCATGTGATTTTGTTGTGGGGAGCTATATATCGACTTTCATGTGGTTTTGTTGTGTCCTGTAAGCTGTATATTGACTTTCATGTTATTTTGTTGTGGGGAGCTATATATCGACGTTCATGTGGTTTTGTTGTGGAAAGCTATTTATCGACGTTCATGTGGTTTTGTTGTCGGAAGCTGTATATCGACGTTCATGTGGTTTTGTTGTGGGAAGCTATATATCGACGTTCATGTGATTTTGTTGTGTATTGTGAGCTGTATATTGACTTTCATGTTATTTTGTTTGGGAGCTTTATATCGACGTTCATGTGGTTTTGTTGTGGGAAGCTATATATCGACGTTCATGTGATTTTGTTGTGTATTGTGAGCTGTATATTGACTTTCATGTTATTTTGTTGTGGGGAGCTTTATATCGACGTTCATGTGGTTTTGTTGTGGGAAGCTATATATCGACGTTCATGTGATTTTGTTGTGTATTGTGAGCTGTATATTGACTTTCATGTTATTTTGTTGTGGGGAGCTTTATATCGACGTTCATGTGGTTTTGTTGTGGGAAGCTATATATCGACGTTCATTTGATTGTGTTATGTATTGTGAGCTGTATATTGACTTTCATGTTATTTTGTTGTGGGGAGCTGTATATCGACGTTCATGTGATTTTGTTGTGTATTGTGAGCTGTATATTGACTTTCATGTGATTTCCTTGTGGGGAACTGTATTTCGACGTTCAAGTGATTTTGTTGTGTATTGTGAGCTGTATATTGACTTTCATGTGATTTTGTTGTGGGGAGCTATATATCGACTTTCATGTGGTTTTGTTGTGGGAAGCTGTAAATCGACGTTCATATAATTTTGATGTGGGGAGCTATATATTTACTTTCTTGTGATTTTGTTGTGGGGAGCTATATCGACTTTCATGCGGTTTTGTTGTGGGGAGCTGTAAACGACGTTCATGTGATTTTGTGGTGAGGAGTTATATATCGACTTTCATTTGGTTTTGTTTTGGGGAGCTGTATATCGACATTCAACGGGAGCTATATATCAACATTCATGGGGAGCTGTATATCGACCTTCATGTTGTGTTGAGCAATATATCGACGTTCATGTGGTTTTGTTGTGGGGAGCTGTATATCGACGTTCATGTGATTTTGTTGTGTCCTGTAAGCTGTATATTGACTTTCATGTTATTTTGTTGTGGGGAGCTATATATCGACGTTCATGTGGTTTTGTTGTGGAAAGCTATTTATCGACGTTCATGTGGTTTTGTTGTCGGAAGCTGTATATCGACGTTCATGTGGTTTTGTTGTGGGAAGCTATATATCGACGTTCATGTGATTTTGTTGTGTATTGTGAGCTGTATATTGACTTTCATGTTATTTTGTTTGGGAGCTTTATATCGACTTTCATGTGGTTTTGTTGTGGGAAGCTATATATCGACGTTCATGTGATTTTGTTGTGTATTGTGAGCTGTATATTGACTTTCATGTTATTTTGTTGTGGGGAGCTTTATATCGACGTTCATGTGGTTTTGTTGTGGGAAGCTATATATCGACGTTCATTTGATTGTGTTATGTATTGTGAGCTGTATATTGACTTTCATGTTATTTTGTTGTGGGGTGCTTTATAACGACGTTCATGTGGTTTTGTTGTGGGAAGCTATATATCGACGTTCATGTGATTTTGTTGTGTATTGTGAGCTGTATATTGACTTTCATGTTATTTTGTTGTGGGAAGCTATATATCGACGTTTATGTGGTTTTGTTGTGGGGAGCTTTATATCGACGTTCATGTGGTTTTGTTTTGGGGAGCTATATATTGACTTTCATGTGATTTTGTTGTGGGGAGCTATATATCGACGTTCATGTTGTTTTATTGTGGGAAGCTATATATCGACGTTCATGTGGTTTTGTTGTCGGAAGCTGTATATATTGACTTTCATGTTATTTTGTTGTGGGGAGCTGTATATCGACGTTCATGTGATTTTGTTATGTATTTTGAGCTATATATCGACGTTCATATGTTTGTGTTGTCGGAAGCTGTATATCGACGTTCAAGTGATTTTGTTGTGTATTGTGAGCTGCATATTGACTTTCATGTGATTTTGTTGTGGGGAGCTGTATATCGACGTTCATGTGATTTTGTTGTGTATTGTGAGCTGTATATTGACTTTCATGTGGTTTTGTTGTCAGGAGCTTTATATCGACTTTCATGTGGTTTTGTTGTGGGAAGCTACATATCGACGTTCATGTGATTTTGTTGTGTATTGTGAGCTGTATATTGACTTTCATGTTATTTTGTTGTGGGGAGCTATATATCGACGTTTATGTGGTTTTGTTGTGGGGAGCTTTATATCGACGTTCATGTGGTTTTGTTGTTGGGAGCTATATATCGACGTTCATGTGATTTTGTTGTGTCCTGTGAGCTGTATATCTACTTTTGTGCGGTTTTGTTGTGCGAGTTATAAATCGTCTTTTATGTGGGTTATTGAGTTAGTGATATGAGTTTTATTGTGTGGTATATTGACTTCTGTGCAGTTCGTTTTAGGTCTTATATTAGATTTCGTCGTTTGTATTGCACATATCATTCGTTTGTCTTTCTGTTTTACTTCATTATTTTATACTGTTTTTATCTTGCCTGAATTTCATTTAACAGAGATGTTCACAAAATGCAAGACATATTCTATCATTATCATGTTTCAGCCTATTATACTGCTAAATTTTCAACACTAGGTGGCGTCTTGTAGCTTGCATGTATTTAAAATCCCACAGTCACATGAACATCTTCAGTCAAACCTAGGATCGTGAAATGTATGATTTATACTATTAGCAACCGTAGTACGGTTCTCATTTTATAGTTAATATTTCCGTTTATTGTGCAGGTGTATATATCGATTTTAATCATTTTGTAAATACATTTCCAAACCTACGCACTCTGTTATTGGTAAAAAAGTGTTGAATCATGGTTAAATTACAATATTAAAATCGTGCTTGTAGAAGGAAATAAATCTTCTGCTAAATAACAGCTGTCTCTTGGAACTCATGAGTCATGACTGCTCAATTTTTTTCAGTTATATATTCATTCATATAGACATGTTTATTTGAAACGGATCTTGAGCAGTTTTCACAAACGATAGAGAACAGACAAGATTATTATTTAATTGCAGTATAGTCTATTATTCCCGCTTCCAACCCCCCCCCCCCCCCCCCAAAAAAAAAAAAAAAAAAAAAAAAAAAAAAACAACACACACACACTCACTCAAGTGGTAAAATTGCTTCAGACATTATTAAATGCATTGCTTATGAGGTGTTTGGAGTTTTTTATCTATGCAACAGAATCATAATTTGATGTATTTTAAACAAAAAAAATGAAAGAAACCCTCATGCTGTCTATATGATGACCTTATTGTGTTATAAAAACGGTTTATTTATTTTAAAAATTATATATATATATATATATATATATATATATATATATATATATATATATATATATATATAATGCTATGATCATGCATACATGAATGTCATGGCACTACGATTTTGATAAACAAACAAATACATTATGGGTAAAAATCTCGTTAAAAAAATGATGCCTTTAATATACATTTTTTAAAGTATTTTACAGATCCTTCCTTAACTATTTTCATTAATTTAAATCTGGCAAATTTAAAATCGTAATAATTTGGTAATTTGTTCGGATATTCAGGAATTTTAGGTGTCATTTTGAAAATCACTCTAACCTTGTATCGCCTTTTTAGTTTCATCTCATTTTTTTTTTATATTTAATTAAAAAATGATTCGCGAAAATTAGCTAGATTTAAGTTAAGGAAAATCTTAGTTAAGGAATGATTGTGAAACTGGGGCTTATGCCCAATTGTTTCAAGTTCCTTTGACGCAACCAGATGATTAGCGAAAAATTTGCATTTTGGGTATTAGCAAATATTTTTTAAATTAATGTTTCGAAAGTGAATGCATACAATGAGTTATGCAGAAGAATTGATCTGCAATCGAAGCAAAAAACAGTGTGATTGTAAATATATAACACAAATACCAGTTGAATTTTGATGTGCCAGATGTGCACATTTCGGAAATTCATTCCTCATCAGTGACACTAAGACTGAAAAGTTTGATAGATAAAAAACAAAAGCTAAACAGTTGAAAATAATGAATCTAAAGTTCCAAAATTACATACATCCAAATCCAGCTAAGGAATGCTTTGCATGCGGGAAAAAACCTTAGTTTTAAATTAATTTCAAAAATTAAGACGGCTGGAAATTTTGCTAAATGGTATATTTTCTGACAGCACAAAGTACTGCCTACTGAATTATGGATACTCTCGGGGAGTTTTACTCCATCAGCAGCGGTACCCGCTTAGGAGTAGTAAATATATAATACAAATACCAGTTAAATTTTGATGTGCCAGATGTGCTCATTTCGGAAATTCATTCCTCGTCATTGACACTAAGACCCAAAAAGTTTGATAGATAAAAAACAAAAACCAAACAGTTGAAAGTAATGAATCTAATGTTCCAAAATTAAATACATCCAAATCCAGCTAAGGAATGCTTTGCATGCTGGAAAAAACCTTAGTTTTAAATAAATTTCAAAATTTTGGATGGCTGAAAATTTTGCTAAATGGTACATTTTCTGACAGCACAAAGTACTACCTACTGAGTTCTGGATACCCTCGGGGAGTTTTACTCCATCAGCAGCGGCACCCGCTTAGGAGTAGTAAATATATAATACAAATACCAGTTAAATTTTGATGTGCCAGATGTGCTCCTTTCGGAAATTCATTCCTCGTCATTGACACTAAGACCCAAAAAGTTTGATAGATAAAAAAACAAAAGCCAAACAGTTGAAAATAATGAATCTAATGTTCCAAAATTAAATACATCCAAATCCAGCTAAGGAATGCTTTGCATGCGGGAAAAAACCTTAGTTTTAAATACATTTCAAAATTTTAGATGGCTGAAAATTTTGCTAAATGGTACATTTTCTGACAGCACAAAGTACTGCCTACTGAGTTATGGATACCCTCGGGGAGTTTTACTAGTTTATATACTTAACGATTATCAGAATCTACCTGTTTTGAAATTCAAATGGTTTAAAATGCACGCATAAGGATCTCAGTGTCTTGGTTCGTATCCGAACCGGGAATATCCCAGTAAAATGTACAAATATACTATTTTTTCGATTTAAAAAAAGGGGGGAGGAGGAGTAAATGCTAGCACATGAAAACCTCTAATAAAACAAAGTATTCAAAAATTAGCATATAGCAAAAATTATGTTCTTACATTTGAAAATTTTATTTTATATAGTTTCCAAAATTAGCACATGACACTAATGAAAGAGATTGTGTACTTTCGTTGGCCGACAGTCAGTTATTTTTCTGGACATTAAGTTTTCGTCAACGTACAAGAACTGACCGACAACCCAGATATAAGTAAAAGAATATTGGCTGGGCGTAAAGACGGTTACTTTACCGCATATGTGTCTCAGTAATATAGCTTCCATCTCGAGAGCGAGAGGTCGTGAGTTCGAAACCTGATCGGTGCATACAAAAGACAATAGAATCTGAGATGTTTTTTTCTTCATGTGGTGCTTGGCATTAAAAGAACATATTATTGACTTCAAGATAATGTAACTCGGGGCGTGGTATTCTAGTGTTTGACGCACTACCGCCCTGAGCGCGTGCAGGTTCAAAGCAGACGATAAAATACCATCGCACAACTTATTTACACAAAGTTTGATAATAAGAAATAATAAACTTCCTCTTTTCGCGAATAACCAAAAAAATGGATGATGCGACATCAAATCACCATTACCACCAACCAACAATTATCGTTGATTTTGACCGGTCCGTCTGCCTTCCTCAATTTTTACGCATCAGTAAAAAGTCTTTGGTTATTTCGACGCGGTCAGTTCTGAAACGGTGAAAATCAGAGTGCCCGAAGAAAAACCTAACTGACAAATTTTCTTACTGAGTAATATTCCAAAGCGGGATTCAAGCCAAGACGATAAAAGACATGGTGATCCATCTACCTTGCGTTTTGAAGTATCATTATTTCTGTTATATAACTAGTAAAGACATTCTTATTTTGCTATTCAAAATATTACCTATTCTTTTTTTCAATCGACAAGAATAATAAAAAAAAAAAAAAAAAAGAAATGGAAAGAAAACACAACACAACACATAGAAATAATATGTGCACTTTAAGAGGAAGTAATACACACGCAATACTCCCTAATAACGTCACGATGACGTTAAACTTTGTGAGTAAGGCGAACCTTTTATAATACCGTGAAAATTTATGACGTTTTTACCAAACTGGTCATATTTTTTTTTACCAGATTACGTCATTATATTTTATAGAGTTCGTTAAGTTCGGGAATTCATATTAAATTATTTTGTTTTAAAAAAATTATAAATATTTTTTTTTACTATTTACTTTAGTTATCCGTGACAAATTGGTTCAATTTGACTAAATAGGTTTTTGGGTCACAGTCAAACATCTTTGATTTATATCGAGACGTCACCAGCTATAGGTCAAGTGGCAAAATTTTTTCCCTTGGTAGTGCTCTAAGAGCAATGTTCTTCAGGGTTCTTCAGCGTGCCACGTCTGCCATGGCTCGGGGCATCAGTTTTAAGGTCTCCTCCGAAAGTGCGTGGCAAAGGAACATTCATTGCAAATTTTTAAGTCTTGGTCAGACCTGGCCGAGGTTTGAACCCCGACTTCACATGTACGAAGCGAGCACTCTACCGTCTGAGCTAAAGTAGTGGCACTGTTCATGAAAAACTGATATCCAAATTATATAATGAATTGTCTCTTTTCTTGTTATATTTTGTACGGATGTTTACCAGAGCATTCGACCCATATCCCATGGAGAAGTAAGTTTTGTTGTAACGTTCTTTAACGTCACACTATCAATTTTATTTAGCTATTATCAACAAGGGCATTTTTGTTTTATTTTCAACGAATATTTTAAGAACAAGTTCATGTATAAGTGAGATGAACGAGTGTGCATTATGTTCTGCTTTGTAAAAGGACGCAATCTATGCGGCTTTATGTTCAAATGCTAGCTCACTCATTCAGTATGATTCAGGAAAGCATAGCACTCCCCAAGCCATATTATCCTGGCACCTGGAGAACTAGTCAATACTCCGTCCTTCTGATGCCGAGTGCCTAACCGGTATCTATTGTTTCGATAGACTTAAGTCCGATCCTGTCGGGCTTCGAATCCATAATTTTTCGCTCTCTATGCAGACGTTTTCACGTTTAAGCCATCGAGGACACAGCGAAGCAGAAGGTTTAGATCTTAATCGTTAATGATCCTAGAAATGTTTTATGATAATTTTGTGTACTGCCATTCCTGTTTATATGTTTATATATCTTTATATAACTTACTCAGTCGTGCCCATGAGATCAGACCCACAGACAGTTACAACGTGTGTTAGCAATGACCTTTAAATTCCAATCCCTTGGAATGTTTTCGTAATTAAAAGCAATTGTTAACATAGTAAGGATGAGACGTTTTTCACGGCTTAGTCAAAGGAGACATCTTCTTAAGGCTTAATTAAAAGTCTCCCAAAGGCATTGTCTTCGCTAGATCAAATTTTTCTTCGCGTGCTTTACTTACAGTGCGAAATTCATGCAAGTCGGGGATTGGATGGAATGACTTCGTTTTTTTTTTTTGCGCACATTGAAACTTACTCTCGATACGCGAGGCACAAAATTATTTTCCATAACCATAGACAGACATTTCTAGAAATTTCAGATTCAGCACCTTTAGCAGGTGAAATTTTTTGTATGAATTGAAATGAATAAACGATGAAATGTTAATATCAAAATAAATCTCGACAGGGGCGGATCGAAGATATTATGGAAGGGAGGTTGTTGTTGAGAATTTAATCATAAGAAATTTTCAAAAACCGAATGTTCGAGCGAGTGGTCGGGATGAGTGTGTGTGCTAAAGGTCGATAACGACTGCAGGACGAAAAATGAAATTTTAATATTTATTTCGCGAAACCTTTTGATCACATTTCAGATTTATCCACACTCTCTCTCTCTCTCTCTCTCTCTCTCTCTCTCTCTCTCTCTCTCTCTCTCTCTCTCTCTCTCTCTCTTGAGTTTTGAAAGGAGTAGGGGTTCCAACCCCCGCAACACATCCCCCCCCTGAATCAGCCAATGCCCCGAAATGTTTTTTTAAATACTTAAAGCTACTACATCTGCATAGGCGGCGGAAATGGCCCTAGCGTTTAGGATCTTTATATTCCCTTTATATTAGGATTTTATAAACAAAAGTGACTTAGGTTCTGTCTCTTAGCCACCTAGCTATTTGCCAGAAATTTGTCAACATAATCTGACCTCTTCAGTTGTAAAATAGCCAAGAGAAAAATAATAATAAAATTTATGATATTGCTTTTATCATATATTTTTCCCTAGCGATTTACATTCTAACCTGTTAATTACGTATTGAGGACATAATTTAATTTGACCCGTTTATAACTTATTCATGTGTGTTTATGGTCGTCGGTTGTCGGGTTAGGAATTCATTGATTTCGTATCATGATAAAATGATTTAACCGATTTCACCACCAATTTTATTAACCATACAATAGCGAAACTTTTTGAAAACACAGTTCTACAAATCGTTATTGTGACTAAGATTGCGATCCTATGCACGACATGCTCCAAGCTTTTTATCGATCCGCGGAGAAAATGTAATCCAATCGATTGTCTTCTGCTAAGAGTATGTCATTAGTATTTTAATATCGAAACCCCCAACTGATATCGATGTTGTCATGGTGATGATGTCATGTCTACCGTTATGTTAATTGATTGGACATCAAAATCAAAGATACATTTGTTTATTTTTCATTTAAAGGGTTATCCTCATTTTAAAAAGGTTTTCTTTGGAAAGATTTACCTCTATTGTAAAAGACTTTTAAACAGGTGATTATAAAACCGGCTTCTATAGGAAAATTTACGGTCATATTTTCATCTTGAAACTGTTGCATACATAAGTAGCTCCTCGCTGGACCTGCGTGAATATTGGAATCAATGATGGTGTTGTGAGCAGACGTTTTCTCTGTAAGTCTGTTATTTTCTGGATTTTATTTTAAGTATTCTTAATATTTTTAAGTCTTCAAAATGGGCACGGTTTTGTCATTTTCACCTAAACCAAGGAAACCATTATATGAAGATATAAATTTAAACAATTTTAGTTATGAAATTTTAAACAACGCCAAGAACAACCAGAGTCAAACGAAGGACAAGAATTATAAACGACATACTATATTCCTCAGTGGACTGAGTTGGAGGAAATTCACAGTCAATGCCGGTAAGAAAAAAGAGAAAAATTTCTTAAGGCTTAGTAATGCATCCGTTCTTCCTGGAAAAATAGACAACAATTTCAATTTTGAGAATGTAAACTTAAACAGAAATGTGTCCAAATCATTTAGCTGTTACAATCTTCAATCGAATCCAGACGAAAATAAATCGAAAAAGGAAATTATTGTGAAAAAATGTGAAAAAGTCACAAGCCCAAAGAGGACTGTTATACAAGCATCAACATCAGAACTTTTAAAATGTCTCGGAGAATATCTCAGAAAGCGATGTAAACGGTTGAAACATTTCGAAGGATGTGATGTTATTATGTGGCTGAGAACTGTGGATCGATCCCTTTTGTTACAAGGCTGGCAGGATATAGCCTTCATAAATCCAGCAAATTTGGTATTTGTATTTATGCTGATCAGAGAAATGGTCCACACGGATTTAGACAGTGAACAAGAACTCCAGGCCTATGTGTTAACATGTTTATATCTCTCATATTCATACATGGGTAATGAAATTAGCTACCCATTGAAGCCATTCTTGGTGGAAGACAACAGAGAAAAGTTTTGGGACCGTTGCATTTTGATTATTAACAAACAGAGTTCCAGTATGCTAAGAATCAACAGTGACCCAGGATATTTCACCGAAATTTTTACAGAACTGAAGGCATACTCGCCATGTATATGAAATTAGATACATAGTGATATATGGTCAATGTTACAAAGAGTATTGTTCAGTTTATCTGTTTCTGTGCAATATGTGGTTATATAATGCCGTCAAACGGACATTTAGAACCAGACAGATTCGAGGAAGGTGCTAATACAACGCAGAAGAAGCTTCAACTTTATCCCTAGCTTTTCAATGTGTGGAGCGCCAAGAACTATAGATTTCGTATGGCGCATATGGTAACATTATGGGGTAAAGAATAGGAAAGCCTGCTTTGAATTATTTCATGCTTTGTTTTACTTGCAAGATTTCGTTTCGTGAAAATCTAAAAATGTAAGAAAACATTTTAAAACTAGAAACGATAAAATGGTGTTTAAATTACACGCCAGTATAAATTTCGAAGTCTACGAAAATACCTGAACACGGGTATTCCCTAGATGCAGCTGCATGCTCCTGCGAACAATGCCAGATACCAGTATAAAAAATTAAAACAAAAAACAAGTTTGATTCAAAATCAAACATGGTCACCGGAAATACAGGTATCAATGGTTAGACCAAGGAATCGAAAATGAACATAATAAACACGACTTTAAATCTCTGGAAGTTCAAAGGTATTGAAAATGAAGAGACACGACGCGAATCGATTTTTTTAAACTCGGTTTCTGGTTCAGAAAAAATGGCGATGATTCATAGGTACTTTGAAAATTCAATATGAAGCATTAAAGTGACTTTTAAAAAGCCACAGTGTGTTTAGAAATATACTTTATGATTTAAATTTTGGGATTGATTGCAATAATTACTTTACATCACGTGACTTTATATTTTACAAGAATAGTCAGTCAAAGTTGTCCTTTCGTCAATATTTTTATGATTATGTAAATCATGATTTTTTGTATGTGTTATTTATTTGTGATAAATATTATATTGTATCAAAAATTTCATGTGATATGTGATGTATTGTTTTAATGTAAAAATTGTAAATGGAATGGTCGTTCTTTAAAAATGGTATAAAAAATTAAGCATCTATCATGAAAAAGAAAATTTTGAAACATTTTAACATCAAAATGAAATTTTTGTCTAAATATTTCATAATTTTCATTTTATTCAATTTTTGTAATTTGTTGGTATAATTTTATGAAATTCAAAGTATCTCTCCGTTTACCTATAAGCATTGTTATTCCTCTTTAATGAAAAGAAAGAAAATCGAATTGTTATTAATACTGAATAATTTTCCTTTTTATTTATTTATTATTATTGTTATTATTTTTTAATCATTATTATATGATAATGCACTTATGAACAATGTACTTGGTTAAGAAACATTGATTTTTCCTCTGAATAACTATAACAATAGAACGACATTTTACAGGATTTTTCCCCACTCATTTACTTGTAGTTTTCATGCGATTGCATTCGGTGTTAAAACTACGTCATACATGCCGCATAATAAATCTGCGGTTTTTTTTTTTTTTTTTTTTTTTTTTTTTTTTTTTTTTTTTTTTTTTTTTTTTGCGATATCTAATTAGAAAATTTAACACACAACATAACACTGGAAAAAAATCAATCCATTTATATATCCTTAAGATTCATTTGTTCATGTGTTTAATTTGAAAAAAACATAAACAAATCTACAAGATTTTATCAGTTTTTTTTTATTTGGAGAAATTTGCATTTAAATTTTTCGACTAAAATTCCCGTGGCTTCTGTACTGAGGTTTTTCATTGTTGTTGACTTTTGACAATATGAAGTTAAATTAATAATTGCGATGTTTCAGCAAGGTAATCACGCGGGAAGTTTTATTGTCTAGCATTTTCTTTTAAAACCCCGCTCGTTAAGTCCATGTATTTATTATTATTATTATTATTATTTTATTAACGGAAATGTTTTAAAAGGATAAACTTTATCATCTTTGGCTTTTTTGTAGTCAAAAATAAAATTTTAGATGGTTGTGGGGAAGGGTTACAAAATGGAAATTCATTCTTTATTTTTCGCACAATGTCTATCTTGGGTTATATAACAGTTCTCTCTGAATGAATTTAAAACAGTATTATTACTTAATAGTAAACCTTATTATCAATCATCAGCTTTATTTTTAAAATTTGCCTGTACATTTTATCAGCTTCATTTATTTTTTATCCTATATCTAAATACGGTGAAAATCAGGTAAAAATACATTTTAATTATGATTAAAAATTCCCTTAGATGACGCATTGATAAAGTATTCACTCGCTCATAGTAAAAACCGGTACGATGTAGTAACATAGCTTCCAGCACGGTAATGAGGTCACAAACAGATCAATACGGGATCGAAATAAACAGAAGCAATGAATAAAACCTTATCGATTGGTGCTATAACTGCAGCAGACATGTTATGTTTCTTCCGTCTTCTGGAATGCTGGTTTTTTTTTTTTCGGGTAACATGAAATATCGATTTTTCTAGCATTCTTGAGAATAAATAAATTTATATTAGCAGAATAGCGCTTGTTGTTCTGGGGTGCAGTTGATGCCCGTATGTTGTTACACGTATTGATTTTTAGTTGCTTGTTAAGAAAATTACGAGATTGCGTGCATTGAAATCTACACACGCCTACGTACGGCCGCTTGACAATTGTAATCTCCGTTAGCGATCCTGCCTATTCTAATCACTTTATGCGAGGTAATAAGGTGCCAATGGACGACAATTTTGATTTCTTAATTGAAAATAATCTTGAAAAAATGTAATTTTTATAATTTGTTGGTTAAAAATGATTCATTTTTATACAGAAAATGTATAGAAGTTCAGTCCCCTAAGGGATGGTAAATTCCATCCTCAAACAGCGAATACACATTTTTCTTTGAGCTTTTTTTGTCTTGTCATGGTTCATTACAATTATTTTATTATTTTCCTAGAATAAACACGCACATGAATTATGCTGAAACATAATAATTCTTCGAAATACACACCTACAAATCGGAAACATAATATAAACTTTCAGACTTTTTTTTGTATTTTTAATTTTTACTAACACAATACTACTCAAAATCCCGGACTTGGAGACTGAGAAATCGGCTTGATGAACATCTCCAATCAAACGGGGGATGGTAAACTTTTAGATTGTAAGCTGTGATTTTATTTCATATTGAAACAATTTTCAAAATCCACTACCTAAAAAATTTAAATAATCATTGTAGTTGAAGTGTTTGTAATATTAACCATTTTTAAAGCCGGTTTCTCTCTAATACGGAAAGGGTTAATTGTTTAATTAAACTTAAATCGCGATAAAATAAACAACATGTAATTTGGTTTTATCCGCTTCTCTCTAAACGATAACAGATAGAATTTTACGATTTTGGTTTTATTTTTCCCTCTCTAAATGATTAAATAGCGGTAAATAGCTGCCATTATGCCGATGCGGCTTCAAATTACAATTTACCAATTTACTCTCTTTAAAAAGCTATCGATCCTATCTTGTTCAATCGCTTTATACGCTTATGCGTGGAGAGATTTAAAGGAATTTTCAGTTGATATAAATGTATCATATATATATTGTTGTGTTCCCTTCTTTTTCTTTCTTTCTTTTTTCTTCTTTTTTTGTGAATTGTAATTATGTCCTTGTTGTCATGGTTATTGATGTATATCAGTATTTTCCTGTGGAATCAGTAGGTAAAATCCACTCGCGTCATAACAGGGTATCCTAAAAGCTTATGTCTCTACTTCAAATATGTAGCTTACCGAAAGCAAGAAAATACTGTGATTTAAACTCCAATCTAGCACATGCTCCACCATTTTTTCTCATACTGATGGTACTTCAAAATATTTACTTTTTTTTTTTTTGAGAGAGAGAGAGAGAGAGAGAGAGAGAGAGAGAGAGAGAGAGGTGTAATGAAGTAGTTGACCTCTTTCCAAATACCAATTTTTGATAATTGAGATAGTTAGTGCATCCATTTAGCACGCACAAAACAATTCATCATCCTTGATTAATTATTTGACACATAAATTGACATTAAAATATGCTTTATATTTTGTTATGCCTCATATGTGTAATATTTTTGTTTTAATTGTTTTCAAAATATTGTTTTTATGATTACAACATATCTGCCAGATATTAAATAAAGTTGTTATGGAAATAAACAAAAAATGAGAATATTTTATATTTTTTATCACAACGCAAACATTTACTGATTGAATGAGTTTAGTAAATTCAAGGACAAGATCATCTTGCACCGGAGACGACAAAGGAGGTAATTAAACGTTTATGAAAATCAAAAAATGGTTTCTTTTTTTTGAATATTTATAATTTTTTTTTAGGGAAGATGTTTTGAATAAACAAATAGGATTTAACATCAATCAAAGTCAACTCAAGGTCAAGATTATATTTCCCTAAAGATGTCAAATGTCATAATTAATGACAATGAGTATTGTGTTTTCTTTTTGTATATTTTTAGTTTTATTTACAAAGGGAAGATGTTTTGATTGAATGAAGCAATTACGGTTTCACGTCAATAAGAGTAATGGCAAGATAAAGATTATGTTACTCAAGAGATGCCTCTAGTTAAACTTTTTTAATTAAAACGCTTTTCAAAATGAAAATTGTGCTTGCTTTTGATATAATTAGAGTTTGTTATTGGGAACATATTGCAATAGAATAAATAAGAATTTAAGTCGCAGTTAGCGCGAGGTGGAGATAAAATTCGTCTAGTGACATCACGAACTATAGGAGTTGATTTTGACCTTGCCTTTACTGTTATTGACGTGAAACCGTAATTGTTTCATTCAATCAAAACATCTTCCCTTTGTAAATAAAACTAAAAATGGCAAAGTACGTTGCGTTTTCTGCTTTTATTTATTGTCGTTTCATAGAGAAGATATTTTTATTAAATGAATGGCGCTGTAAATCTCAGCTAATACAATGTCGAGATAATTTTAGTTTAAACGATATTTTTTTTATTTCAATAAATATACATAAACATTAACATTTCGTCAATTAGACAAAAAGGGGATTCCGGAACAAGAGTGAAACTCTTATATTAACCAGTCTCCCCTGGATACAATACATTACAAAACATATAAGGAGCTTACTTAACTAATAAAGTCAGGAATAAGTAATTAATATGTAAATAAATAGCGATTAAATAAATAAATAAATACACAAATAATAAATAAATAAATAGGTATGCAAATATAGGTATATAAGAAACAAAAACAGAAAAAGAAGATACTTAAAAGTGTAAATAAGTAATTAATGTAAATAGATAAATAATTAGGTGTATGAAAATAGGAATATAATAAACAAAAACAGAAAAAGAAGATACTAAAAAGTGTAATTAAGTAATTAATGTAATTACATAAATAAGTAAATAAGTAAGTATATAAATAAATAAATAAATAAATAAATAGATAGGTGTGTGAATATAACAATATAAGAAACAAAAGCAGAGAAAGTAGATGCTAAAAAAGTGTAAAAAAGTAATTAATGTAAATACATTTTTATATAGATAATTTTATTCTACAGATGTCAAAAACCAAAGAAGTTAAATTAACTTAGAACAATGAATATATAAACTACGTTTTCTTTTTTCCTACATCTAAATTTGTGCCAGAAGAAAAGAAAAAGATGATTTTTTTTTCTAGAGATGTCAAAAGAAGAAAGGAAATAATTTCGCTCATGACAATATATATACCTCTCCCGAGGTATACCTCTCCAGACAACACTATAGGAGAACGGTTCCCTCGGGAGAGGTCCATAAGAGTACATCACATGTCTTTAAGAAATTGCTTTAAGGTGGTTATAGAAAATTCCGTGGCTTCCTTCGTTTTTTTGGATGTGAACAGGTCATTCAGATCTTCTGAATTAATATTTGTAAACCGGTGGTCGGAAGCCATTTTGTATCAGACTACAACAAAACAGAGCGCCACCTGAACAAAGGGGAGTAATTTGATTGGTTTGCGGGGGGGGGGGGGGGGGGTCACGCGAGAGACTATATACTTGGATGTCGGGGGACTATACCTAGTATAGTCCCGTTGCTATGCGTTGTCAAGGACAGACGATTTCTACATAGAATTGTATTCATGTAGTCATCCAATGATTATTCAACAAATTAACATGTGGTGTACTCAATATATATATATTCCTTTTTTGTATACTTTTTGGTTTGGGGAAACATACAATTCTGCATTTAGGTAACAGTTTTAGATGTAAATGTCAATATAATTCGAGGCCACAGATATAGGATTCGAGTATGGAGCCAAATATTCATATTAAGCGCACGGGCTACGATTGCTTCACAATAATCGGGACAGTTAATTCTGGAGGAAACCGGAGTTCCAAAAAATCCCCGCCATCTGGCATGCAAAATGGCATCTACATGTATATCAACCCCCCCCCCCCCCCCCCCGAGTAAAATACGAACTTTAACAGTAAAAATCTCAATAAGCCGTAAAACGGTTTTTTTAACAACTCGGCAAGATGTTAATATTAAAATTATTAATTATGTTTAGCGCCCCCGTTTAGATTGATTCACTAAATTCGGGACACTTAATTCTGAAGAAAACCGGAGTTTCAAGAAAACTTCCGCCCTCTGGCGTGCGAAATGACATCTATATCAAACCGGCCCGAGTAAGATCACGAGCGGAAACGGTGAAAGTTGCTAAAAGCCGTAAACTGGTGTTTTCAACAAGTCGGCTACTCAGACTTTCAAATAATTTGACATTGCAAAATTGATGAATAATTAATACACTTATCATCTTTTTTGAGACATTGTTACTTTTATTTTGTAAGTGACCAAGGATTAATTTACACTGATCATCTGCGAATCAATCCTTGATCTCTTACCTTAGATCATGTCCCTAATTGTTATTGGTTTTCCCGCTCTACTTGAACCTACGCGATGACATAAAGCACTTTGATCTGCAAACCCGCACTTAAGACCACTAAGCCAACGAGACCTTGCTCAATTTACAAGGCCTGTGGTGAATTAGCTGTCTACGGAATCGACTGAGGTGTAATGAAAATCAATAATGACAAACTAGATGAACATTTAATAAAAAAAAAAAAACGGATTTGGTAAGCTAATAATGTTTAGATAACTGAATACAGATGTAGCTTGAATGATTGCAAAGGGGAATATTATTTTATTTAGAAACATAATGAGTTTTCATGGAAGAATGATGTAATCTGTAAACGAAAACCAAGGTTTCTTGACAATAGCCATAGCAATGTAGAAAACCTAACACCTAACACTGTGGTGAAGCTAAACAGAGAAAATAGACTTACTTTTAGGAAAAATCTCCCTCAAAAAATTAAAAAGTTGCTGATGTGACGTAACACACCAATACTTCTTGAATGAATTTAGTAAATTTAAGGTCAAAATAATATTACCCTAGAGACGCTAAAGGCTATAGGAGTTAAAGTAATTTTGAAATCGTTTATGACAATGAAAAATGGTTTCTTTTTTCGAATATTTACAAACTTTATGTAGGAAAGATGTTTTGAATAAACAAATAGGATTTTACATCAATCAAAGTCAATTCAAGGTCAAGATTATATTTCCCTAAAGATGTCAAATGTCTTAATTGATGACAATGAGTATTGTGTGTGTGTGTGTGTGTGTGTGTGTGTGTGTGTGTGTGTGTTTTTTTTTTTTTTTTTTTTTTTTTTTTTTTTTTTTTTTTTTTTTTTTTTTTTTTTTAGTTTTATAGTTTTATTTACAAAGGGAAGATGTTTCGATTGAATGAAGCGATTACGGTTTCACGTCAATAACAGTAAATGCAAGGTCAAGATTATGTTACTCAAGAGATGCCTCTAGCTAAACTTTTTTAATTAAAACCCTTTTGAAAATGAATATAGTACTTGCTTTTTGAAATAATTATAGTTTGTTATTTGGAGAATATTGCAACAGAATAAATAGGTATTTACTATTTAAGTTGCAGTTAGCGCGAGGTGGAGATAAATTTTGTCTAGTGACGTCACGAACTATAGGAGTTGATTTTGCTAATGGCAAAGTGCGTTGATTTTTCTGTTTTGTTTATTCATAGTCTTTTCATAGAGAAGATATTTTTATTAAATGAATTGGGTTGTACCTCTCAGTCTAATACGATGTTTAGATAATTTTATTCTACAGATGTAATAAACCAAATGAGTTAAATTTTCTTAGGACAATGAATATACATACGACGGTTTTCTATTTTCGTACATCTGAATTAGTCCGAGATCAAAAGAACGAAATTATTTTTTCTAGTTTTTTTAAGAGATGTCACAAGATGAAGGAGTTAATTTCCATTAAACCAAAATATACATATAGCGCTTCAGACACTTGGCTACCGAATCATCGCAACGGAATTGACCGAGGTGTAATAAAAAATTAATGATGACAGACTAGATGAAGATTTATTATCAAACCGGATACGTTAAGCTAGCTGGTAATATTATTTGCTATAATTCTGGTTCATACAATATTATTAAAACGTTCTCAAATACACGCCTATATATAATACAGATGGAGATTGTATGATTGCAAAGGAGAATACTATTTTCGTTTAGAAACATACTGAGTTTTTATTACAGAATGATGTAATCTGTAGCCGAAAACCAAGGTTTCTTGACCATAGGCATTGCAATGGAGGAAACCCAACACCAAACACTGTTGCTAAACAAAGGAAAAAGACCGAACATAGGAAATAAACTCACGGAAGGGGCCGCGCTCTGTGTGTGTGTTCGGTGTGTGTGGGTGGGTGGGTGGGTGTGTGTTACAGAGTTGCAGTCTAAATTCATATAAGTACGTCAAAGACTAAAACTTAAAATAAGTAAAAAATGTGGTAGGCTCCTTCTGATTGGTTAGGTACCTGTATAATGGATTGGATAATATATATGATATATATTATGCGAAAATGCCGAAGTGTCCTATCACTCTGAATGTCGCCATATGGTCTAAATAATATTAAACAGATCAAATACTAGTGCTCTAAGTGAATATAGAGCTGGATTAATCGTTGAGATTTATTAGATAAAAACTTTCCACATATAGCCAAAAAGTCGTTGTTGTGAAATAACACATCAATACTCAGTTCTCCTACTTTTATTTGGTTAACTAATTGGTAATTGAAAGCTTACATAATAATCGCCATGTTGTTTTAATCTCGGAAATGAACTTGATATTGTTGAGTTTTCAATTTTTGAAAATCAATTTTCAAATTTATATGCGCTAGACATTTGGGCGATAGTTAAATCTTTTAAACCTTTACAGTTACATTTATGGATCTCAATCTTTTTGTGCACAATTTAATGAACAGTTTTACTGGAGAATCGGACGATCTACTCGTATTTGGATATTATAACGAATATACAAATAACCACATACATAAGGATCAGAAATATGAACGAGACCGTTCTGACCATTTTCAAGGAGGAAAGAGAGAGAGAGAGAGAGAGAGAGAGAGAGAGAGAGAGAGAGAGAGAGAGAGTTCTGCTTGTCTCGATTTATGGCTTGGTGAGCAAAAATTTTGACGTTCAACTACAGTACTATTTGAATATTTTCAATATTTGAATAACGATTCAGTTAAACTTCATATTTATATCAAGACCATCAGATCGATCATAGATGGGGAGAAAAACCGGGATACCAAAAATAAAACACATGCTGGATTCCATCCTAGACGGAAAGAGGCGCTTGATGTATGGTTTGCGCTCAAGAAAAGTCGACCAAACAAGCCTTAAGATATTGTTGTGATTAAATAAATCAGATTTAGCGGACGGCATAATGATATGTATGTCACGAATATATGGATTTATTTATCTAAAAATGCGCAAAACTAATAATTTACTGAACCAAGATTCGAAGGACCAGATAGTTATATTAACGCATTACTTGGTAAATATAAAAGGGAATGAAAATATTGATTTATAAAATTACTGATGTTTAAAAGTGTGGAGAATAAATATTGATTTTATTAATTTGGAATCGTTTTAGTTTGTTTAAGACGCACCAGTAGCATCTGCAAATACAGATATACGTTTGCTTAAAGGATTACTAACATTGACTGAAATTCAATAAATTTTTTTCTCTCGAGACCTTTTTATTAATATCTTATTTTTAGATCTGGGGCCATTTTTCAAAAATATTTTAACACAAATAGTGACTATTCTGGTCATATAAAATTTTGACGTCATTTATCAATTTGATAAAGGAGTGGAAATTGTTGTTGCTGCAAATGATACCGTTTGATATAATGGCCGTTGACCAAATTTAGGGGATGGGTGGGTTGACCAGATAAAAGCATCGCGAGTGTCCCCACAGCCATCTTGCAATAATACTTTTAAAACAAATAATTCCACACTGACAGTAATAATCAGTTTTAAATGTAAAAATCTAATTGAAATTTGAACACCAAAAATAAAGAATTTTGAATTGACTTGGTCATGTTTTAGAATGCGAGGATCAAACAACACCAAAGCGCCCCTTTGATGGGCCCCTCAAAGAAAAAAAATTAGGTATTCGTCGAAGGTCAAAAAGATCAAAGATCAAACAACACCAAAGTAGTTCTTTAATGCGCCCCTCAAAGAAAAATAATGAGGTATTCGTCGAAGTTCAAAAAGGGATCTTTAATCGTTAGAAAAAATATCCGACATGAGGCGAAGCAAAAGAAGACGGCAAAGATCCCATGTTATTTAAACTTCCAAAACAAAGAATATGAAAATGGCTAGAATAAAGTACCGCTTTGATGGGCTCCTCGAAGAAAGTTAAAAAATCACATAATCGGCGAAGGCTAATTAAACCTCCAAAACAAAGAATATGAAAATGGCTAGAATAAAGTACCCCTTTGATGGGCCCCTCGAAGAAAGTTAAAAATGGCTAGAATAAAGTACCCCTTTGATGGGCCCCTCGAAGAAAGTTAAAAAGCATGCAAAGAACCCGTCTTATCGTCTAATCGTAACCGGTGTAACAGTGTGAATTTTGGGTAGTTATTTTATTTTATTTTTATTAACTTTAATAGTTTAATATTCTCGTGTACATGTATAGCTGTAAGATTAATTAAATGTGTTTAATAAATGTTGTTTTGGTGATGATTATTCTACATTTAGAAGGTGGTGGTATCTATCTGTGATGTACGGTTTTGTGCTGCATTCTGCGACTCCGTTGCTTCTCGGAAGACTGACTATATCCCGACTTTTGATTTCTCTCGTTGCCTATCTTTTTTTCTGAAATGACTGCCACTAGCATTTATGTGTGTGTTATGGTGTGCGGTTTTGTGGTACATTCTGCGTTGCTTCTCAAAAGCCTTAGTATATCCTTTTAATCTCTCTCGTTCCCTCTCTTTTTTCTGAAGTGATTGTCGCTAGCATTTATGTTTAAGTGTATGCGTATATGAAGGCATATCAATTGTATATATCTGTATGCCTTTCATGGACATAGCACAATTAAAAATTAAAATTCCAAGAACGTGTGTATTGATCAAGATATTAATACAAGCATCTATGTTTCAATTACTTAACTAAGATCAATTGAGATTACACACTGATAGGTTATGAGTATATCCCAGATTATCTAATCAAAACATGTATTAAATGGTTGCTTAGCAACATGAACCGTGAGATATTAAACTATGCTACATAAAGCTTGATATGCAATGATTGTATTTGACGTAAATACATCATATTATATCTATCATATAACTAAAATTAGCACGGGATTTAAGGGTCGAATGTTCAAATCCCGTCTAAGCCGTGAAATCACGCTCACAAACCACGTGTAGTTTTGCAGCAACCTCATGACATCTTTCACTTAGCTACAGTATCTCCCAAATACGCTTTGACTTGATATATATCAAATGCTTTATTTTTTGGTATCCTAGTACTTTTGTTAAATTTTGTTAATGCCTGAAAATTTCATTTTTTATTTTCCGAAAATGCTTACCATTATTGCCACTGAAAATCCTTGCTGACAGACTTATAAGGTTTAATAAGTTCAGTGACTTATTAAAGTTTACTAATAGACTTGTGGGAACACACACACACACACACACACACACACACACACACACACACACACACTGTATCTATGCACAATATGTTGATTTCAATTAAATAGACAATATAAAAACAAAAGGAGTTAACTCGCACACGAGTATATGAACACATGACATAGAATAAACAGTGATCTCATGTAAAGATGTGTAGTCAGTCAGACTCAGTCTTTTGCTACAATGACTGAAATTGTGAGGAGAATATATAAATATATGATTGTGTAGTGATTTTTCGTTTTGCTATAATAAATAGGTGTAATATACGGTCTATTCGTTGGTTTGCATACGCTGAAATTGTAATTCAGCTTATTGGGAGAAATATGCTGATTATCGGGTTTGAATTATTCATTTATTTATTTAATACTCTGGAGTTCCATTCAAGATCAATTAACACCAGATATTAAATGTAGGTCCAATTTCACAGTCTAACGATTTTTATTATCATAAATAAATCAGGAAAAAGGGAGGTAATGATATAAAAAAGGGAGGTAATGATATAAAAAAGGGAGGTAATGATATATAAAAAAAAAAACATGAGCGTTGGATTAAACTGTTTGATAAACGCCATTCTTGTTTGCACTGAGAACCATAAAGACCGATAATTGTTTTACAACCCACCCACCCCCCTCCCAACCCAAAACATTATTATAAGTAAATGAAAGTTTTCGGCAAATTATTACACTGTTTTTAGGTTTTACATACTGGCTTCCTGACTTAAATACAAAAAACCAGAGACAGACCAAATGTCGAAATACTGGATTTGCCAATTAAAATTCCGACCGAAATATGAATCTGTTTTCTATTAAGATTTTACAACTTGACCGGACATTTCTCGGGGTTTTTCGTTACATAAAACATGATTTCTCTCGGCAAACAAAAAGCTAAAAATAAGATTTTCATCTTTTAAACCATTTTATTTTGCATATAATGTCTCAAATGTATTTAGGCTTGTCTGGTAAACTTTTTTAATGAAATGACAATATAGAAATTACACTTGGTAAAAACAGTGCTTTTGTTAAAAAAAACCCCGAAAATTTAGAGGTTTTGTCCCCCGTCATTGTAATATCTAAATAGGAAAATGATTCACGATGACTCGGAACATTTAATTGGCAAATGGTCTATTGGTCAATATGCTGGGTTAATATACTGACTTACCGGTTGTGGGGGTATATACTAACTAAACTGACGGGTAATATACAAGCAAGTCAAATGTAGATGATATACTTACTGATCAAAAGGAGAAAAAAAGGGTTATATACTTATTGACCATACTGGGTTATATACTGACACTAATGGGATGATGTTTTCATTGAACAACTGCTGGTTGATATATACCTACCTACCAAATTGGGTTATATAAAGATTAGTCAAATAGGGTAATTTGTTAACTGAACAACTAAAGGTGATATACCTACATACCGAATTGGGTTATATACTGACTTATCAAACAGGGTTAACTGTTTATTGACAATTAGAGGTGACGTATACCTTTCTACCAAACCGGGTATTATACTGACTCACTTAATGGGGGTAATCTTTTTACTGAAGAATTAAAGGTGACATATACCGAAAAAACCAATCTGGGTTACTCACTGACTCAAATAGGGTAATGTTTTAACTGAACAACTAAAGGTGAAATATAACTACAGAAGAAGTCTGATTATGAACTTGTCAAATAAAGGATATATATATATATATATATATATATATATATATATATATATATATATATATATATATATATATATATATATATATAATGAAAAGTACAGTCGGACCAAATTTTGGTTATATGCTAATTTATTAAATTGGGAAATATTCTGATTGACCTAATATGAATTTTTAATTACTGCCCAGATTGGTTTATACACTGGCACTACAAAGGGTATACGTACTGATAGTAAAAATGCTAATATCTTTACTGGTAAAAATCCAGGTAGTTTTGAGTTTCTTCTAAATTAGCTCACCACGACTTCACGAAAACTGCTTAATGCCAAATCACACAGGTTGGTTGTACGTAGATAAACCATTGATGGCATTATGTGTCAGACACAAGCGACATGTGTCAACACTCAATCTTAAATACACATGCAAATGGCAAGTGCCAACTTTTGTTATTAAAAGGGGAAAGGTCTGTTCCAACTTTTGTTCTTAAAAGTAAATGGTCTGTGCCAACTTTTGTTCTTAAAAGTAAATGGTCTGTGCTATCTTTTGTTGTTAAAAGTGAATGGTCTGTGCCATCTTTTGTTGTTGAAAGTCAATGGTCTGTGCCATCTTTTGTTGTAAAAAGTGAATGGCCTGTGCCATCTTTTGTTGTTAAAAGTAAATGGTCTGTGCCATCTTTTGTTGTTAAAAGTGAATGGTCTGTGCCATCTTTTGTTGTAAAAAAGTGAATGGTCTGTGCCAGCTTTTGTTCATAAAAGTAAATGGTCTGTGCCAACTTTTGTTGTAAAAAGTGAATGATCTGTGCCATCTTTTGTTGTTAAAAGTAAATGGTCTGTGCCTTTTTTTGTTGTTAAAAGTGAATAGTCTGTGCCATCTTTTGTTGTAAAAAGTGAATGGTCTGTGCCATCTTTTGTTGTTAAAAGTGAATGATCTGTGCCATCTTTTGTTGTAAAAAAAGAATGGTCTGTGCCATCTTTTGTTGTAAAAAGTGAATGATCTGTGCCATCTTTTGTTGTAAAAAGTGAATGGTCTGTGCCAACTTTTGTTGTGAAAAGTGAATGATCTGTGCCATCTTTTGTTGTAAAAAGTGAATGGTCTGTGTCATCTTTTGTTGTAAAATGTGAATGATCTGTGCCATCTTTTGTTGTAAAAAGTGAATGGTCTGTGCCATCTTTTGTTGTTAAAAGTGAATGGTCTGTGCCATCTTTTGTTGTGAAAAGTGAATGATCCATGCCAACGTTTGTTCTTAAAAGAAAAGTACTTTTGTCAATTTTTCTTCTTTCAAGAAGATTCATGTACCAACTTTTGTTCTTAAAAGTGAATAACTGTGGACTGAACAGGTGATACGCGTATCGCTTAATACTAGTATCTACTGTTTTCTTATTTCTTCTATAAATAATATTTACACATGTATTTTTTTTCAGAATAAGCTTTAAGTAATTCATAGATGAAAACAAACTGAAAAAAGCATGTTTGTATTTTTCATTCATAGAAACGAGATTTAGGATTGTCAAGCTAACATATAAGTAAACAACATATTGAAATCGTACTAAAACGGACGGAAACCGTTAAAAAACTGTTACCCAATGATAATGTCTATGATGGATGTAGTCTAACCTAATGACGTCAATGTCTTTGTTAATTTCTGAACAGGTTATAAGTTACATCTCCGTCCAGTTTATGACAGAAATTGCATTTAAGTTGTACAAAACAAATTCAGAGGTGGTCTATTTTATTAGTTCTACTATAGCTAAAGACATAGTTTATATAAACTTTATGCAACAACCTTATATTCAAACTAAATTTGTCGTTCCTAAAGTTGTTTACTAATAATTACCATTAAATCAATAAAGAGTAAAGTTATGGATTTAAATGCTCAGTCAAGTTTATGTCACTAATATTGAGACACTAATAATGAGTAAAGTTATGTATTTAAAATCCTCAGTGAAGTTTCTGTCACTAATATTGAGACACTAATAAAGAGTAAAGTTATGTATTTAAAATCCTCAGTCAAGTTTATGTCACTAATATTGAGACACTGATAAGAGTAAAGTTATGTATTTAAAATCCTCAATCAAGTTTATGTCACTAATATTGAGACACTGATAAAGAGTAAAGTTATGGATTTAAAATCCTCAGTCAAGTTTATGTCACTAATATTGAGACACTGATAAAGAGTAAAGTTATGGATTTAAAATCCTCAGTCAAGTTTATGTCACTAATATTGAGACACTGATATAGAGTAAAGTTATGGATTTAAAATCCTCAGTCAAGTTTATTTCACTAATATTGAGACACTGATAAAGAGTAAAGTTATGTATTTAAAATCCTCAATCAAGTTTATGTCACTAATATTGAGACACTGATAAAGAGTAAAGTTATGTATTTAAAATCCCCAGTCAAGTTTATGTCACTAATATTAAGATACTGATATAGATTAAAGTTATGGGATTTAAAATCCTCAGTCAAGTTTATTTCACTAATATTGAGACACTGATAAAGAGTAAAGTTATGTATTTAAAATCCTCAGTCAAGTTTATGTCACTTATATTGAGACAATGATAAAGAGTAAATTTATGGATTTAAAATCCTCAGTCAAGTTTATGTCACTAATATTAAGACACTGATAAAGAGTAAAGTTATGTATTTAAAATCCTCAATCAAGTTTATGTCACTAATATTAAGACACTGATAAAGAGTAAAGTTATGGATTTAAAATCCTCAGTCAAGTTTCTGTAACTAATATTAAGACACTGATAAAGAGTAAAGTTATGGATTTAAAATCCTCAGTCAAGTTTATGTCACTAATATTGAGACACTGATATAGAGTAAAGTTATGGATTTAAAATCCTCAGTCAAGTTTATTTCACTAATATTGAGACACTGATAAAGAGTAAAGTTATGTATTTAAAATCCTCAATCAAGTTTATGTCACTAATATTGAGATACTGATAAAGAGTAAAGTTATGTATTTAAAATCCCCAGTCAAGTTTATGTCACTAATATTAAGATACTGATATAGATTAAAGTTATGGATTTAAAATCCTCAGTCAAGTTTATTTCACTAATATTGAGACACTGATAAAGAGTAAAGTTATGTATTTAAAATCCTCAGTCAAGTTTATGTCACTTATATTGAGACACTGATAAAGAGTAAAGTTATGTATTTAAAATCCTCAGTCAAGTTTATGTCACTAATATTGAGACACTGATAAAGAGTAAAGTTATGGATTTAAAATCCTCAGTCAAGTTTATGTCACTAATATTGAGATACTGATATAGAGTAAAGTTATGGATTTAAAATCCTCAGTCAAGTTTATTTCACTAATATTGAGACACTGATAAAGAGTAAAGTTATGTATTTAAAATCCTCAGTCAAGTTTATGTCACTTATATTGAGACACTGATAAAGAGTAAAGTTATGGATTTAAAATCCTTAGTCAAGTTTATGTTACAGATACTGAGAACGTCACTGCAATGGTAAAGGGTACTAGGATAAAACAACTGACTTTCTCCGAGATTCCTACTCTTACCTTGACGGTAAGATGCGTAATGATCAGTAAGAACACTCTGTCAACGAGGCCCTTATTAAAAGAACATTTATACTTTTTTGTAAGATGCTTTGACACTTGCCGTGATTTACTTGTGCATGTCCATGTTTCACTATCATTCACTCAATCGATTGTACTACATTCAACTCATATATTCGCATTTTTCTCTCATCAATATTTAAAGACATTACATTGTATAAGACAACGTTTTGTTTCGTTCCACAGACACTCAATAATTTAAATATAACATTAAATATTCAATTTGAACTGTGTAATGTTTTAAAAATTGACATTGAAATATTCCCTGATTTGAGATGAGTGTACACTAAATTGAGTGAATGATTGTGAAACTGGGGCTAGGGCATTTATCAGAAAATTGACTTTTCTTTCTGTTACTAGTCTTTTTGAAGACTTCAGTTTTTTATGAATTTATTCAATGGACATAAAAGACAAATACTGATTCCATTTTAAATGTCATTTTACTGATTAAATAAAGGAAATGGTCTTGATCATAGTCTACTGGTAAATACTAGCTGGTTCAAATGCCATTTAAAAACACATTAAGATGCCAGTCCTGTAACATTATAGACAATCATAATTGACTTTTTATAACTTTATCTACTAGGAACGAGGTTCTACGCAACAAGTGCTGATGTCACATATATTGTATTCTTCCGTCGTAAGAATACATGGTTGAACACAATAAGTCGTTCTTGTCATTCTTTATTTGTTTAGAACTGTTAAGCTTCAACACGCAACATCAACTAATACAGATTCCAACAACATTTGTTGTAAGTAAAGGAAAGCAAATTACACTTTGCTAAATAAAATCAGTAAATGATACTAATGCATGGACACAGTAAGGTTCTCTTAAAAGTAAAAATGGTTGCATAAAACCACATCAAAGCAAAATATGAAGCAAAATATCTATTAAAACAAGCCAAATCAGTGAGACAAATAGTAATGCAAATAAAATTAAAGGAACAAAAATTGAAAAAAATCAGAGTTTTAAAATTGAAAAACCATTTCTTCAAAAGATAAAATATTCATTTTTTAGAAAAGGGGTAAACTTTTAACATTGTAGCAAATATCATAATGTATTTTTTAAATTTTATAGTGAAATACATTAAAAAAAATACATTATGACAATTTATGCATTTTTATTTTTTTTCACGATAAAATTTTAAATAAAATTCTATAACACACAAAGGTCAAAGGTCAGAACTTTGTGAATCATCCTGATCTAAATGATAATAATGATAACAAAAATAAGAAAAATTAAAAGAAATAATAATATTAATCCTTTGTCTATTTTTACATAATGTTAAAATATTTAAAAATGTTAGTTCGAGCGATTGAAATACTATATTTTAATTTTAAAAGATTCTGATTTTTTATTTTAAATGTCAGATTTAATATATTTGTTATTTACAAATAAAATACAACGGTCTCTAGAAACTTGTTTATTGTCAATCCACGTGTCTGTTATAATTTAACGAGAAAATTGGGGGTTTTTTTTTGTTTAAATTCTTATGGCTTATGACGGATGTCAAAGCATGTCACGTGCTTCAGGTCTCGTGACAGTATAAACAATAAATTATACATTGTGTCATTTATTTTATCGATAAATATAGCTGTATTGTTTTTTTAAGCATCTTAGCAATTTACCCTCAATAAAATGTTTAAAAACCCATATTACTTTTAATAAATATTTCTAACATTTTAATAAATTTTATACTTTTGAAAAATGAATAATTCAAAACACAAACATACTGATCATGTTAAAAACACAATTCCAAAAAAAGCAAATCAAAAACTATGAAAATTCAACCTACTGGGGCCAAATCTCTTATTGTGAGACAATTCTTGTAGTAGTTAATTGACGTTACAACAAAGTAATAATTTTTTAATCAGCTTAAAAGCATAACAGTAAAACAAAACCGATCATGAATGCATAAATGTGATTTTTTTTAATGGATTTGGGTCGTAAAAATAGTTAATAGTTCGGGGCCCTCCGATGGTAGTTAAAGGGTACCTGTAACCAAAATTTTTTTTATCACAATTGTTTTATATATTATTTAAATATAACAATATTGAAAACCGCATCAAAATTGGTGACAAAATAAAAAAGTTACAGCGGTTTGAAATCCACATTTTATAACTTTCTCTTTATCGAAAAGTGAAAAGCCTCGTTTTGAGTTATAAACGTGTGACGTCATTGCAGTATTAGAAGTAGTGTCTAACATAATAGACAGGAGTAACAATGATGATATGTTGACGTACGTAGAAGAAAGTAAAGACTCTGACATGTACCTATTTATGTCAAATAGTTCGTCATTATTTCGGAAAGCAGTAGATAATCTTATAAGTGATGAATTTGGAGTAAAACCGTTATTTATTCGAACCAGAAACGGACGAATCTGATGAACATATTGAGTCGAGTCCCGACCTGCATTTGGTTGCATAGCTGTTGAAAATACTTGACGAGTGTTAACTTGTCAATAACACGAAAAATGATTATATCTGTGACTTAAGAAAATAAATTATTTTATGAAGTCAGACTGGACAGACTCGAGAATTACGATAAGTTGCATAGCTATAACAAAAAATACGCGATTAGTTTTAACTAGTCAAATACACGAAAAACTGATTTTATCGTCGACATTTTAAATGAATTAAATATCAAGTCGGACTGGACAGACTACTTACTGTGGTGTCATGTGCTGATTTTGAATTTCTATTAAAATAATGCATTCAAAATTTTGAATTTTGAATGCATTATTTTAATAAAAATTCGAAATCAGCACATGACAGTGGCACCGGGTAAAAATCAATGCATAAAAAACCAATCGCCTATGTTCTTTTGTGCAATGTTTATTGACAGTTGAAATTAAATGACCGTGATGTAGTTTCCTCGATAATTGGAAAATGTTCACACAATTAAAGTTTGTAACATAGTAATTAATGCTGGGATAATAAAAAAGAAAAAAACAAGGTATTTCATCTCAAATTATTTTACGCGAAATATATTATAATTGTTTAAAATGAAATGACACGGATTTTAGAATGTGACCACATTTAAAAAAAACGAGATAATAATAATAATAATAATAATAATAATAACTAGAGATTGTAACTGGGATACCAGTTACGTATGATTCCCCACCATCCATAATCTATATATTGTCTAAAATATACACCTGCTGTATGACTTATCTCGAGATGGATCGATAGTACGTTTTTTGTTAAAAGAAACCAATTGAATCTGCATGTTTAAATTTATAATTCGAAATGTATGTAAATTTTACAAGTTCAATAGATCAGAATCATGCGTTCTGTCTTCTAACATAGACCCTATCCATTAATTTGGCAATTACAATTAGCTGGTGTATTTTGATTGGACAAGTATTCAACTTTGATTGATAGCAAATCTATTTCACGAACTGTGAGGTGTTTAACCAACAAATTTGATTGACGTGTGTCATGTCTGTGAAGTAGCCATAATC
The DNA here is from genome assembly GCA_029721355.1 of Tegillarca granosa. Taxonomy (NCBI): domain Eukaryota; kingdom Metazoa; phylum Mollusca; class Bivalvia; order Arcoida; family Arcidae; genus Tegillarca; species Tegillarca granosa. Next base: position 12,818,077 of record CM056608.1, read on the forward strand.
TACATATTTGATTTAATGGATAATTGACAAAGAGATTAAAGCAATTATACATATCAAAACATGTAATAATGCTATTGAATTTGTTTACAATTCTTTGAATAGGAATTTAATCCTGTAAAATTGCCTTTAGAAATGAAATCAAGTATGCCATAAGATAGTGTTTCTTGACTGAGGGTGGGTGTTAAGAATTCTGGCTTCCCACCCCTTCCCTCTCTTGAAAAGGATTTCCTGGAGGTTTTTATCACTCTTTTCAAAAGTCCATAATGAACAAGAAAATAAGCAGATGAGTGGAAGGGATTTTAAATATTTAAAAGCTATACATGTACATAGCACTACCCACAGTGGGAAATGACCTTAGATGTCCTTTATTAATATCACTCTATTCAACTTTTCATAAGGAACCAGAAAATACATAAATAAGGGGTGGGGATTTCAATAGTTTAAAATTAACTTAGCACCACCCAGCCCTACCCTTCAGTGGGAAAGGACCTTAGGTGTCTTTGATTAGTTTCATTCTTTTCATTTTATCATTAGGAACCAGAAAATATATACTTTAGGGGTGGGGATCTCAACAGTTTAAAAGTTATGACAAAGCCCTGTATATGGTTTTATAGCACACTGCAAAGTGTTTAAGGAAAAATTGGTGATTTTTGTTTTTAAGACCCCATCTTCCTGTCCCTCCCCCAATAAATACACATGGATGTAAAAACTTTAATGGTGCAGGAACCTATCCTAAAATTTTGAACGAGATTGAATGATGCGTTTAACTTGTTTGGCAGTGCTGATTAAAATTTGATATATTTTTAACAATTTAATACATAGTAACTGAGAATTTATTAAGAACAAATTCTGTATGTGAGAAAGAGGTTAGTCACTTAATTAACATGTAGTTCATTAACATTCAATCATTTTTGTTTAGTGCTTAACTTTATACATTAATTCAAATTACCCATTTTTATCGGGCGCTCATATATCTGAGAAACTGAAAAAGAAAGAAGAAGATTCTGTAAGAGTTATCTCTCTTTGTACGTATTGGACAGAAAGATGTTTGGTATTAAATTACGCAATTTACACGCATGATCGCTGAGCCGTCGAGATAGAAAAAAATTGGATCATTTAACAATATCTACCAAGATAGCAGATTGTTGGTACCAAATTTCAATTTCGAAACCCATCATACCGTTTCCGAGTTCTGCACTGGACAATTTTAAGGAAAAATAAAAAATTATAATAATAATAAGAAGAAGAAGAAGAAGAAACAGAACGAAAACAATATGATTCCCCACCTTTGGGTGGGGAATCATAATAATTTTATGAATTTGAATATATTGAATAAAGAATTTAAGAATATCACAGCTAAATGTATGCCCAAGGAAAAGTGAAAACTAGAATCTAATGAAATCAAATGCTGTAAGGAGATCAATAAACATGTTTTAAATAGACTATTCTGGTCGTCAATTTTTAATTTTTGATTTTGCCTGAAAGTGGTATTTTATAATAATAATATTAATTATTATTATTATTATTATTATTGACATGAAAACTAAGAAAGAATTCTTTTTCTTACTTTTTAAAATTTACAAATGGAATATCCATTTTTCCGGAGTGAAATCTTTATACTGAATATGACAAATAACGTTTACCATAATTCGGGCATTTATAAACAATTTTTCTTGGCTATCATTAACTTACTCGTAGCGTTTCTTTTTCACATTTATATTTACAAGAACATGTTTTTCAGTTGCTAATTAAAAAATCATGCTAAATAGTCAATAATAATAATAATAATAATAATAATAATAAAGGTTCTTAGTTTTTCAAATTTTCACTGAATTTAATAAAAAGAAAATACGATTAAACGTGAAATAACAACCCTGACTATAACATTTATATTTTAAAAAGAACCCGTTTTTCTATTTGGATGTTAGATGTAAGACATTTTGTAGTTTTACAATTAGGATAATCGGTTTCTAGAGTACTAGGACAGAAGTGGGGACCTTTGACAAAACAACGGACTTTCTCTGAGATCCTTAGTGGTAAAAGGCGTAGTGATCAGTAAGCATGTTCATGCTTCTTGCAAACTCTGCCAACAAGGCCTTTATTGCGAGAACATTCATACTTTTTTTAATAAAATTTAACTGGTATTTGTATTATATATAACACTTACCGTGCTTTACTTGCGCAAGTCCCATTTTCACAATCGTTCACTCAATTAAGTGTACACTCAACTCAAATATTTGCATTTTTCGATCATCAATATTTTAAGATATTAAATTTTATGAAATATGTTTTGTTTTGTTCAACAAACACACACTAAACAATTTAAATATAACATTAGATATTCAATTTGAACTGTGTATTAATGCCTTAAAAAACTGACATTTATATTTTCCTTAATATGAGTTGAGTGTACACTAAATTGAGTAAAGTGAAACTGGGCCCCAGGACTTTTATCAGAGAATTTGACTTTCTTTTCTGTAACTAGTCTTTTTTGTAGGGCTTTTGTTTGATATTCATTTTATTCGAAGAGCATTAAGATTAATGCTGATTCCATTTTAAATGTCGCCGTACTGACTTAATAGGGGAAATGGACTTGATTATGGTCTACTTATAAATACTATCTGGTACAAATGTCATTTGAAAACATACGGATATGCCAAACCTTTAACATTACAAACAATTATAATTGCCTTTATAACTTTATCTACTAGGAACTTTATATTTTAAAAGAAGATTCTGATTTTTTATTTTAAATGTCAGATTTAATATATTTGTTATTTACAAAATAAAACGGTCTCTAGAAACTTGTTTATTATCAATCCACGTGTCTGTAATAATTTAATGAGAAATTGATTTTTTTGTTTAAATTTTCATGACTTTAAAACGGATGTCAAAGTATGTCACGTGCTACAGGTCTCGTGACAGTATAAACACATTGGGATATTAATTTTTCTTTTTTTTTGATGAATATAGCTGTAATCAAAGATATAATCACCATTGTTATTAATAACTACAGGATAATCATGTCGTTTATAAGCACTTTCGAATCTCTCTTTGAATAAGCTTCCTCTTGACATGATTTGGCTTTAATTGATTCTTTCTGATATGTTGTTGTTGTTGTTGTTGTTTTATTATTTATTTATTTATTTTATTTAATTTTTTTTTTTTTTGGGGGGGGGGGTTGAAATTTGGACATGGACTTGTATGTTTGTGTTTTATTATCACTGGAAATCATCTGTCAATTAGTATGAATCTGTACTCAACCAAAACTTCACCCTTTCTAAAACAATCAATTTATATTGAACTTTAGTCATATTTTCAAAGAGTATTGAAGCTAAAATATCACTACAAAACTTTCGACTTTGAAATGAACTATATCGAGTTAAATTAATCAGACTCTTCATTGTTAACATTATCATCCTCCTCCTCCTGATCATCACCATCATCATCATCATCATCATCATCCAATTTAATACAATCATCAATTTTATTATACCTGTAACATGTTAATATTAATCCGATACCTTTACTTTAATTTAAAAAAAAAAAAAAAAAAAAAAAAAAAAAAAAAAAAATCAGTTATTTTTTATTTGCTCAACCTGTTTAATCGAATTCAAAACAAATTTAAGTCATTTCCCAACAATATGGGTTCTGGAGGGGGGAAATCAAAATAACACATAAAATTCTTAAAAGTACGGATGTTTTTAGCTGAAGGAGATGTTACAGAAACTACACATTTACGTTCACAAATACCAATATTTGATTATAGCTATAACGATTTCCAGTAAAAATCACTGGTGACGTTATTTCCCGCTTTTATGATTTCATCTACATTTAAACAAAGAGAAATAAATGAACCAGTGTCGTATGTTGTTTTTTCTGATAGACGTATTGGGACACTATAACATCCCTCGGTTTCCGCTCAGAAGCCATTAAATTCAAACTCACGTGACAAAAAAATTAACGTTAACAGATGTATCACAGACACGTGGAGAGTTCTTCTCCGACTCAAATGAATCGTTCCTAAATACATTTCTAGAAATCTTAATTGTAAAATTACAAGATGTCTTGCATCTAACATCCAAATAGAAAAACGGATTCTTTTAAAAATATAAATGTTATAATCAGTGTTGTTATTTCACGTTTCATCGTATTTTCTAATTAAATTCAGTGAAAATTTGAAAAAACTTAGAACCTTCATTATTATTATTTTTATTATTATTAATTATTTATTATAATGTTTTAATTAGCAACTGAAAACATGTTCTTTGAAAACTGGCCAATTCAGTTCAACACGTAAACTTTAATCTAGAAAGTGAGACCGGGTACTCCGGAAGGATAAGCGTCCCCTGTCCAGCTAGCTACATCCATCACGTGCAAATTTGAGAATGAAAGGAATATGGAACTATGGAAAATCAAAATATAAAGTAAAAGTTTAGATACAGTGACTTCATAATTATCAACAATATTTGTATGAAGGCCATAAAGAATTTTGTGAAAGGTCTTGAATAGCCTAGGCTTGAAATATCCTTGAGTCAACGATTTAACTGCAAGCAGTTGGTTTGTTGTAGAAAGTCCTCGTATTGAAAACAAGCTTTACCATACCATATTTATATATATATATATATATATATATATATATATATATATATATATATAGTTTTAAACTTGCATAAGTATTGGGACGTTCGTGATTTTCATACTCGAAATATTGGGTCTTCATCTAACTATTGGGTCATTTTCCATTAATTGGGACATGACCCATTAATATTGTTGGGTCTCCAAAAGTCTTGTGGTCAATTTGATATTTCTTTCAAATAAACTTAAAATAACGTATCGTCTAAAACCGAATTATTGGGACCCGAAAATCGGCTATGTATACGACACCGTTAGCTCAACATAGTTAGACCTTTCCAGAGATGTATAAATGTATAAATTCAGCCAATCAGCAGCTTCCGATATACGACCTATGACGAAAAGAGACGGAAACAAACGATGTACAAAAAGAAAATGGCGGCTTTCCTTTTGACTGAAAATTGTGGTAAGTGTTGTCTTTGTAGCGATTCAAAACTAAATTATTCTCGTATAGGCAAATTTTAAAAGGCAAAATACAGAAACTTCTTGATTTTGCGCGGGACCCGCCGAATATCCGATGGACGCTCTCTATCATGTCTATAAAATCAGACATCAATATCAATGTGCCGTACAATGGCAACGTCTTTGGAACTATTGACAGGTTTGGCACAATAATCTAAACGGATAATTCAAATACGATAAAATCTTCCATTTTAGTCTAAGAATTAAATTTTTTAAAAGTTACGAAAGCACTGTTAATCTGCTTAATTTGCGTCCCATTCACAGTATCTAAAATTTATATTTTTCACAAAGGGGCTGCATTTCTTAGTGTCAATTTTCAGAATTTCATGCAAAGTTATCGATATGTATGAATTTGTAACCACGCTTGTAATGAAATCACAATAATCTTAAAACAAATTAAACACAAAATTCTTGACATCAAGCCCCTGTGATTTTTCTCTTGGTAAATATTCCTAACTTAAATAAAAGGGGTCTGCTGTGTACTGTGTGATGTCTACTGAAGTTTGTGCAGAATAATTATTTTCATCGGATATGGAATCGAATTAGTTGAAGTTTTTGCATAAAAACGATGTTGTTCCTGGATTTTGCTCTGTGCCCATTTTCCAAAATGTCTCGCACAAATACATGTATTAATGGATATTGATCATGTGGTACCACTGGCAGATTCCATTAAGTACAAAATTGTATCTATTACAGTTCTATATTTACTATATTTCCCTCCCAATAGCAAAAACCAATACTTATTTTTCTGATCCATAGAGCCCTGGGCCTGTTGTCAAAAAGTTGAGTTGAGTTGAGTAATGGTGTTTAACGTCCCAGTCGAGAATATTTCACTTATATCGAGACGTCGCCAGCTATAGGCGAAAGTGCAGAAATTTTGCCTGTGCGTTGCGCTGATGGCATTATACAGCAGGGTTCTTTATCGTGCCATGCCTGCCATGACATGGGACCTCGTTTATTTTAAGTTCCCATCCGAAAGAACCCTGACTTTCATTTCGTAATGCCGAGTGCTTGGCGAAAGAACAGTCACTACCCACTTTCAAGTCTTGGGTCAGACCCGGCCGGGGTTCGAACCCACGACCTTCCATTTACTGATCAAGCACTCTACCAACTGAGCTACCGCAGTGGCTTGTTGTCAAAAAGAGTGTGATTTAATTGTACAAGACATAAGATCAGTTGCAGTGGCTATTTTACAGCCCTGGATCAGATAGACATTTACTATTATTTGTATTCTTACTGTAATGCTTCAATAGCTTTGCAAGTAGTTAAAATTTAAAAATTCTTTATCCATAAGAACAGTTAAGGTTGACCTGTAAAATCTCTGCATAATGATATAATAATTGTGAAAAATATTAAACAACAACTATTCGAAAAAGGAAAAAGTGAATTATATTGAAACTTTCAACAGAATCAAATTAGCTTCATTAACCATTTAACTTACTGGTTTGTATTAACTGCACAAACTAGGCCCAGCTAGAGTCGACAGGATTATAACCACACCATCAAAACCACAAATATTGTGCTTGTTTCTCTATATTTTTTTAAGAAGTTGGTTATGTAACCTTGAATGTAGTACACTTTCCAGGACTGCAGGTTACAATTCATATTTGTTTTAAACCTGGGTATGCATAGGTGCAACTTTTGTCTTAAATATCAATTCAAGTTGGTTGTCATTTGTGTATTCCAGATAGTAAATAATATATATTCATATTACAAATTTGTTTGGACACTGGTTATATGTGAGATTGTTAGTATAGAACTTAAGGCACTGTAACATTATTATATCTGGTGCCCATACAAAATCAGGAGTTTTAAAATTAGAGGTTGCAGTGTATAGCACAAATTGTCAGGCTTCCCCAAACTTTGTCTGACCTCTGACATGGCGGATAAAAATGCTTGACAAACCAGTTAAAATTCCGGGAACAGATGTCAGATTGTCTGGTTTTGGTTTTAGTATCACCTTAAAAATAAAATTCTCAATCGAAAAAATGTTTGAATGTCACATGCTTTAAAACTGTCAGAAAAGCATGAATTTGACATCAATTTTCTAAACTTTTGCCTGTTGTGGTTGATGTCTTCTAGAATAAGAAAAATGCTAATGATTGAATACGTTCATCGAGCTATACCAGGTAAATGATTAATTACAGTCCTGAGAGAGATTTGAACCCACAACCAATGACTTTGAAAGCCAGTGACAGTACCACTTTGCCTTGTATGGCCATGTAAGAAGAGGAGAAATCTCCATGGAATTATCGATGGACTGCTAACTAGTCATTATGTTTCATTGTATAAAAGTGCACTCTGTTGATATGAGCACTGGCTGTTTACAACATCTCTTTAACTTTATAACATGAGTTGAGTTGAGTTGAGTAATGGTGTTTTATGTCCCAGTCAAGAATATTTCACTTATATCGAGACGTCCCCAGCTATAGGTGAAAGTGCAGAATTTTGCCTGTGCGTTGTGCTGATGGCATTATACAGCAGGGTTCTTCATCGTACCACATCTTCTGTGACCCAGGACCTCGTCTATTTTAAGTTCCCATCTTAGAGAACTGTGACTATAATTTCGTAATGCTGAGTGCTTGGCAAAAGAACAGTCACTTCACACTTTCAAGTCTTAGGTCACACCTGGTCGGGGTTCAAACCCAGAACCTCCCCTTCTTAATAACATGAGGATTTTTTTTGAAGTTCCAAGCATTTATAAGACTAGAATACCATGTGATATGATAAAAACAAACAGATTCAAGCTTTGTTTCATTTACACATAAATTTTTGAATTTTAGATTTAGTATGTGAGGCCTTCATTAGTTACAAATCAAGTTTGAGTTTGAGTTCCAGTTCACTGATTTTAGATAAAATTATTGGAGTTAGACTTAAAAAAATTTCCTTAAAACATTAGTTTTATGGATTTATTGTTAGCTCACCTGAGCACAAAGTGCTCAAGTGAGCTATTGGTATCAATAGAGGCAGACCCTCCGTCGTCCGTCCGTCCGTCCGTCTGTCCGTCAACAATTGCTTCAAACGACTTCTTCTCAGAAACTTCTGGTCACATTTTGTTTAAACTTGGTCAAAAGCATCTATAGAACATTTCCTTTCAGATTTGTGTTTTTGGTTGCCATGGCTACCAAATGTGGGTCACAATAACCTACATAGTTAAAAACCTAAAAAAATCTTCTTCTCCAAAACCACTTCACTGAGATAAAATCTGATGTGATATTTGGCATCTGCAGCATCTTATATACCAAGTTTGTGAATTTCATTTCATAATTAAAATTAATGAATAAATTTAGGTGAACTCTTTTTCCAATCATTTTCTTATGTGAAGAAACATATGTTTGACAATTTTCATGAAATTCTGTAAAATACAAGTCACTTTTTCGACCTTTTTCATTTTCAATTCTAGCAACCCAAGGGTCGAGGGTTCAAATCCCAGTGGGGCAACTTTTTTTTTTTTAAATTTTTAAATTTTTTTTTTATTTTCTGAATTTTTTGACTTACAATGGTGCATGGAAGAGATTTTATGAATTTTTACTTTTTAGTGTTTTTTTTTTTTTTTTTAAATACATGTGATACTGCAACCCAAGGGTCGAGGGTTCAAATCCCAGTGAGGCCACTTTATTATTATTATTATTATTATTTTTTTTTTTTTAATTTCTGAATTTTATGACTTACAATGGTGCATGGAAGAGATTTTATGAATTTTTACTTTTTAGTGAATTATTATTTTTGAAATACATGTGATACTGATATGTAGATTTAGCTAAAACCATGATGATTTTTTTTTTTTTTTTTTTTTTGTTTTGTTTTACAAAATCATTGTTATGTGACATTATTTAAATTAATTGAACAATTTTTTAAAAATAATTTGCAGTTGAATTTTACAAATTTTTTTTAAATATTTTAATTTATTGTCAAATCTGTAAAGTCTTAAATCCAGATCTGAAAATTGCTCATGTGAGCTTTTGTTATGGATAAGAACTCTGCCATCCATCCATACATCCATCAAAAGACTTCTTCTCAGACACTACTGGTCACATTTCATTCATATAAGTCAAAAGCACCTTTAGACCATTGCCATTCTCATTTGTGTTTCTGGTCGCTTTGGCTACCAAAAGTAGGTCACAGTGACCTATATAGCTAAAACCCAACATAATAAAAATAATGTTATCTGAAACTACTTCTATTGAGGCAACATGTTATGACTTAACTAGGTATTATCAAGACATACCAGTTACATTTAAACTCAGGTGAGCATATTAGGGCCATCTTGGGCCTCTTGTTTTTAAAAATTTGCAGATATTGAAATCAAATTTGGTATGCAAGTCTACAAAAATAAGTTACAGAGTTTGATTCTGGTTCACTGATTTTGAACAAAATTATGGGAAATGGACTTTAAATTTCCTTAAAATATTAGTTACTGGATTTGTTTGTAAAAGCCTGAAGAAGCTATTTGTAAGTTCAAGACATAACTTAGCCAAAATTGTGTACTGGAACAAAATTTAAAACTATGTAAGTGCCCAATGTAAGAACCACTATGTATGATATATATACAGTTTCATATTCAGGACTTAACAAAAGTGGCTGTGTGAATTTTGAAAGGTTGTAGTGTTAAAGATGTTTTGGTATTTGTATTAATGGTAAAATCAGATATTTCAGATGTGTATTGTAAGCAGTAATCATAAGTAATTAATCAAGCATAATATCTCTTGTTCTGGCATACTTTCAGAGCTACCTGTATACTGCCACAGGTACATAATTGTTAAATGATGACTAGAATGAGATACATTTTAAAATCAACATTTTCTATGTTCAAATTTCAGTTTTCAATATTTCAGAATGGATATGGTTATTGCTGCAGCCTTTAGCCTATAGTCTAGGAAAAACATTGAGGCATTTGTTTCTTTATCTCAAGATGGAAAGAGAGCAATAGATGTATTTATAAAATTCAGAAATGAGGTTGGCATTCCAGTCACAAATCCATACATATTTGCAAGGCTAAATGCTGTCTCTCCATGGAATGTAAACACAGAGCTTAAAGAAATTGTTACTATGTGCCCAGGAATCAATTACCCAGAACAAATAAAATCAAGGTCCTTGAGGAAATATATTGCCACTGTATTTCAGGTTAGTGTTCATGATAGTGTTCAGTTTTGAAAATTTAAGACATATACACAAAGGGTATGGAATGTGCTTTTGGACATTTTTGTTTAGAAATAAAGGTGACTTAGGGCACTTTTCTTCTAATTTTTCATAACAATTTACATAAGTAAAGACATAGCATTTAGGTGTAGAATTCGAATTTTATTCGCACTGATCATAGGTCGTCAATTGTGATTTATAAGCCCATATGTACCTTGTATATACCAATCAATGGTGTAGTGGATAAACCCTAATACTTAGCAGCTCTATATTATCAATTTTACTATTGTTTGTTCCAAACCGGTTGTCTACATTTTTAGTCAAGTTGCAACCATGTTGAACTTCGCTATTAATTTGATCATGCAGGCATGCAGGCAGGGGTTAGTTATTAGTTAATGTCTTATTATATCAGATATATCAGTGATCAATAGTGAAATCATTGGAATAGCCAAGAACATGATAAGTTATGCTCGATTCAGCCTTGTTTTAGATTAACACCATTTTTTCAGTACAATAGGCATGATGGTATTGTACCTAGATGCTGTTGAATTGTCCACAGTCATTTTACAACTTTCTTTGTTTAAAGAGAGAACAATCTCCTTAATCTGTCAAGGTCAACAATATATCCAACACATTTTGCTGGACATTATTTACTTTTTAGTTTGTACTTACAAAGGGATACGTTTTATTTAGCATCATCGATGCAAGATCCTTTTAACAATGTTAGTGGACATCAGTTTTGGATGTTCTTCAGGGAATAAACTTGACATGCAATAATTTTTTATCATTCAACAATTTATTTAAACCTATCACTGGTTTTTATCTGTTAAGTATTATTTTGATACTCTTTTATTCTTTTTATTATGACATGAATGTTTTTGATACTCTTGTATCTTTAAATTTTCTAGATGAGAAAAGCTGTAATAATGCTGATGTGATTTTAAACAATATCTTATTCACTCACTCTTTATGTTTTATAGATATAAGATATGAATGAGAATGAAAAAGAAATGCTGGCAACATATTTGGGTCATGGTGTCAAAACCCACAAAGAGAATTAAAGATTATCCGATTCAACATGAACAATGTCTGTGGTATGTTTATAAACATTTTTTTTCTTGGTAAATCATAAAACAGCTTCCTTTGTGTATTTGAGCATTAGTCTTTTGATTTGCTAAAATATTAACTAAATTCTTTCCCTACTTGTATAAAGCATTAACTTGTTTATAAAAAAAGGTACCCACTGTATCATGTTTGGGGTACATGATATATGATTAGTAGAGGTGGGGCAGGTAACAAATTTAAATCAGAGTACCAGATTTGCCATTATCTGTATGCACAGAAGTATTCCTATATACTTTCTGATAATAAAAACTGGAACTTTTTTATTCAAGCTGTGTCATAGCATCATCATAACAAGTCAAAATATGATCAGATTTTGAATTTTAAAAAAGCTTACAATATGCTCAAACAGTTAAGTGAATTGGATATGCAAGGAAAACCACTGAACTTTGCTAATTTATTCTTTAAGCACAGTATTTTAAGTTATAACACTTTTATAACAGCCATAACTTTACATGATAAAAAGGCACCCAATAACTCATTTCATCTCTTGTTGTGTCATTTAAAATTAGTTGCCAAATGTTACAAAGTTCAAGATTGAAAGAAGCCCTTGGTTGAGTTAAACTGGTCATGAAGTGTAAAAAATGAATAAAAAAAGTTAATTTGTATTTAAATGTTTTTGAAGTTAAAACTTAAAGCTGTGTTTTATTGCAACATACATGTAATTCTTCTACTTTTATTTCCTTTTTTAAGGTGTTGCAGCTTTTGATTGCAGTGGAGAAAGGGGATGTGCTTACTTATAAAGGAATGAGTTTGTCAGATATTTCAGTAGCAGGTATGAAATTCATACTATATTGTGTTATGTTTACCTATTTTGCAAATGATGGAAAGGGAATGATGTACACATGTACATGCTCATATATGTTTACATGTACATATATGTTTACATGTACATGTATGGCCATGCAATGAAAAATATCGATTAAGCCCATATCTTTATACTAAATTTCAAGTTTGTTCATTTTGTTGCTGTGGCTACATAAACTAGGTCAAGGTGACCTGGACTGAAAATATCTGTGAAAAAAACTCAGTGTTTAGTCTAAAGTTTGTTTATTTCATAGAAGTCAGTCAAAAAATTGGTTATGCAATTTTTATTAAATGGATTTAAAATGTTATAACTCTACTATATGAGCATATAGTGACATAGGGTTTTCATTTTTGGCATTTTCTTCAAAATGGACTTTAAAATGTTGTCAAAGTAAAAGGTTCAAGCTAATAACCTACAGGTATTTTTTTCCTTTTTGCTTTTACTACTATTTTAGATATTTTTCATCAGATAGAAATATTCAAAAACATTTAACATTGTTTTTTTTTTTTTTTGTATATTTGTTTTTATTTTCTTTGATAAAGAAAACACACAAGAGACTGTTCTGAATACCAAGTTAATGATATTACATTTTCTTCTGTTGCTCCAAACATTGTCGTGGATTTCCTCAATGTAATTTCTCGATTTCATGACTTAAGATGTTGACTCTTGGAATTGATGACATGGCTTACTTTTGGCATATTATGCATTACTTTTTCACTGAGTAAGATATTTTGATGAGAAATCATTTGCTACACAATTAAATTTTATTTTATGAATTTGGTTTATACAATGTACAAAATTCATTAAAATGATTGTTATTTTATAATCATCAATAATATTACAACAGATAGGAAAAATTTCAATGATGTACATTGTAAGACAAAAAATAATGGTTTTTCAAAAATAATTATTACAGTTTCTGATTTTCTTCAAAATATTACTTCTGGTTGGGTCTAAGGGGAGATAATTCATTACTTAGCACCCAAAGAGATATATCCAAGTTTTCACATGTGCTATGCACTGATTGCATTTAGCTTTATTATACAAGACCATTTGCGACTTTACTAAAAGTTTAATTTTGACTACACAGAGTACAACTCTATAAACAGCTGCTACTAGGGGCATAGATGTTTCACAAACACATCTTTATGTTGGTTCTGCATGTTCTACTGAAGTTTAGTCTTTGTTATGAGATGAACTGTGATCTTTTGTTTTACACTGTATCTGTTCACCCATATTATACATGTCTTTACACATTTAATGTGTTAACTTCTTGTATTTAGCTGCATATTGTTGCTTCCTTGTTTTATCAGGTACTTGTTTGCTGTTGTATTATATGTGTTTCTAGCAAAACAAGATGTTCATGCATTTAAACTACATGTATATTTTATACTTTATAGTTGGAATTTGTATGTGTATTGTCCGGAATAATCTTTATAATGTTATATATCATCCATATTCATCCTGAATAATCTTTATAATGTTTTCTGTTTTAGATTTGCCAAAAGCTGAGGAAAGTGACAGTGAAATTAATACCAGTACACTTAAGATCACAAGAATGGGAGTTTAACATTCAAGTTATTACCTGTGATATGTACTCATTGCATTGTGCAGTTGGATGTTTTAGCATTGTGTAATGGGATATTTTATCATGCCACACCCTCAAGGTCAAATGTTTATAATTTACTTCCAGTACATAGGAAAAGTACTAAGAGACGGCGGACAGAAGAAGAAACAGAACTGCTTTGAAGAAAATTTCAAGCCTTACTTGAATAGTGAAAAAAGTATTCATAACACTGATTTGTTGAAAGTAAAAAGGTAACCATTCTTAACTTCACAAACTTTGCCTCATATAAGATAAAAAATTAAACAACATGAAACATTGGAAATCACAGTGATTTTGTAACACTTCCATCCAAATGATGAATAGCTGATTGTTTTACAAGGTATGGTACACTGTTTGTTGTCTGGACTGGTGACTTTGTCCTCAGAAGGCGAGACTAAGGTTTTACTTTCCCGGTGTCAGGGACTTGTCAAAATGTGCAAGTTGTATGTTAAAGTCCATATGTCTTAAATTTACACTGTTATTAGAGAGAAATTTGAAACACAGTTCAATCGTGCAGTTTAATTATGATTACATGAGTATTATATAAGACTGATGTTACAACTAATTTTGGGGTAAAAACATGAAGTTTTAAAGGGAAAGAAAGGAATTTTGAGAAATGCTCCTACTGACCCATTTTTCAATGTTTTGTTTTTAAATTTTGAATTTATCATGCACCAAGATGGAACTTACATATATTTTACAATAATTTGGAAACATTGACCTTTTTGTTGGTTTTTCTGATAAAAACTACATATTTTAAGAAAATGTTAAAATTACATCTAAATCTTGGTGAATTTGATTGAATATGTTGTTTGAGTAGTTTCTAAATTATATACAATATCTGTTGACAACTTATTCAATTTTGGGATAAATCTTGGTTTTTAAATGCAAAAAATAAATATCTTCATAGTTTAATTATGCATACCTATGCATTCAATACTGAATCCTAAAAAATGTATTTTCTTCTTGATCAAAAAATAACCAAGTGAAACATCTAATTCCAATAGGATTCTTGTTTTTATTTAGAATGTATTTCCATACAAATTGATGACAGCCAATGTTAGGCTAAAATGGTGGTGTTTTCCTAGGAAAATTTAATTACAGGTTAATTTAATTATTTTTTTATTATTATTATTATTTGAATTCACATGACATGTTAAAATAACTCACAAAAACAAATCTTGACTTTTGTTTGAAAAAAAGAAACATGAGCAAGTGAGCATTAAAGGTCATAATGATTCACTTTTGTACATTTGTTCTATGAATTTTTCTATTGAAACCTTTCCAATATTGATCTGTATAAAATATTTTTTGAAGTTTGTTTTCAAGGTTACATGTTGGCTTTGTGCTTTTGCGCACTTAAATATTTTACTAATTTAGTGCAAATTTTTAGAAATTATTGTAACAGACATATTATAACATTACATTAAACTGACATAAAAATTTATACCAAAAAATTTAATATTCATCCTTATATATAATAACTGTTTGTGTTATTTTTGATTTAATACCGAATTAAAAAGTTGATTTGTAACAGAGCAAACAGCATATGAAAATTTTGTGCTGCAAATTTATATATTAGTGATACAGTTCTTGACTTGATTTTGTTATGAATGGTTCTGTAAAAATAACAATATTTTCTTTGTGACAAATTTTTTTTGCGGGTAACTTTGAAAATATTACTATTTTTTGTTACAACTGCGGAGCCAGTAAGGCATCATTGGTGAAATACTTAAAAAATTCTTTTTAAAAATTCATCATTTTTCTATAATGGGAAAAATTATTTATTGTGTGGCTCTCTCTATGAAAGGTGATATTTTTCAAATTTTTAGGAGCATTTATTTTGTGGTGCCATTAAAAATTTTAATCTTTGAGAATTATGATTTCATAATTTTTCATTAAATTGTTTATCTTTACTTCGATTTTATTTTCTTATTAAATGTTTGAAAATCATTAAAGATTGAACATCTACATGATTTAATTGGCCTATTTTTATAGTGTGCTATAATGATGGACTTGTTTTAAAGTTTTCTATAGTGAATGAAATATAGAGTCCTTAGTTTTAAATTTTAAATGGATTGATGCTCTAACAAAATCATTTTTGTCTTGGGGGAAATTAGATTAATAAATCTGAGCAAATCTTTAAATAGCATTGTTCACAAAAAGTGAAGTTTTGGTGATATATTTGCTATAGAATGTATAAATTGAAGTCATGTTTTAATTGGCAGGTTTAATGATTATTTTTAGCGAAAAATATGGAAATTGAGAGAACTGTCTAATACTCATGTTACTGCAAATTTGGTTTGTGATTTTATTGACTTGTACGGAAGTTTTAGTGACAATATTGTTTTTGTTCCATCTTTTATTCTGTATAATTATAACAACTTAAAACTTAAAAAGACTTATTTCTTTATTATTATTATTATTATTATTATTAGCTCACCTGGCAAAGCCATGATGAGCTTATGGTTTGGTAAAGTGTGCTTGAGTCCATGCATGCTGGTATCCATATATTTTAATCTTCTCCTCTGAAACTAATTGGCCAATTCAAATGAAATTTGGTGTGGAAGGTCCTTAGTAACTATAGATTAAAATTGTTTCCGACATGTAATCCTAGATCCAAGATGGCTTCTGTCATTAACCTAAATAGAAAAAACCTATAAATGGCCATTACGAGTTTATTTATTTACTGATTTTGTTGAAATTTGAAACATGGAAATAGATGTCGGGGGATAAAACATATATAACATGTTTTTCTGTACAATTTTTCATTTGTGCAATAAGTACGTTATATGCAAAAAAAGTCTATTTTTAGCCTAAATCTTTGAAAATCTCTGAAAGTACATTGCCAATTGAAAGGAAATTTAGTGTGAAAGGTCCTTGGGTGGTTTTGATTAAAAATTATAACTGCTACATTTATGTCTGTCTGAAATCCAAGATGGCTGCCATTACTAAAAATAGCAAAATCATATAAATGGTCATTATGGGTTCCTTTATGTACCAATTTTAAACAATTTTAAATTTGACACAAAGAAAAAAGATTTCAGGGAAATTGAACATATGTAGTTGGTTTTTCTGTACAATTATTTGTTTGTACAATAATTATGTAATATGCAAGTAAGGTCTATTTAAGCCTAATTTTTTCTCTGAAAGTACATAACCATTGAAAGGAAATTTATGATAAATGTTGCTGGAAATAATAGAAATGTGTTTGTTTATGTTTTACTGATTGGATATATTTTTAAAAGAAAATGCAAAAAATAAAATAAGGTTGTTTCAGGTGAGCAATACAGGCCCTATTGGGCCTCTTTGTTTTTTTTATTATTTTTATTTTAGTTATTTTTCTACGCAGTGCATGAAGTGATTGCCTAATAACTTGACACAACTGTTGAAATTAAGAACATAAGAACAAATCTTAATGCACAACATCATTGCTGTGTAAATGATGTTAGGTCACACATGACAGTCAGATTCAATACAGACTTTGCCACTGTGGCTATTTGTCACAAACATATCTTGTTAGGGTTAAAATGTTGAACTGTGGCTATTTGTCACAAACATATCTTGTTAGGGTTAAAATGTTGAAATTTGGAAGAATTTTGAGAAAATGTGATAATACTGATTAAATACTTTAAAAAAAACAGAAATTACATAATCGTAATGTTCGTACATTATGTTGATAATTATCTGTGATTAGGTGTTCAATGAATTTGAAAGAGACAGAAAGTTACTTTACTAAAAACATAAAATAGACCAGCTATGTTTTTCCAAAACTATAGTGTCACTTAAAGGAATTATTTTTTTATTTTGTATGTTTATGAAGTTGATTGTGTTCAAAGATTGTAGTTCATTATGTTAAATTTCCAAATTACCTAGTTTGTAATTGTTGAATAAATTTTTTTGTCATATCTGGATATTTTTTTTATTATTTCAATTTTTGTGGAAAGATTGTATACTGGATATGGTATTTTGTGTGAGATTTTTTCCAGAAAATCTTGCACTCAAAGAAAACAAGTAATGGGCATTTTCCCATACAAAATATATTATTAACATTCTAGTTTCTGTACATAGCACTGCAATAACATGCATGTTTCCTCATAACTGAATCAATAACACCAGATTTTTAAATGTTTGGATCAGCTAGTGATGGACTTGAACATGTCACATTTAAAAAATGAATTTACTGGTGACAGATGTTTGTTTAAAAATGCCAAGAGCTTTCTTCATTCTGTATTGGAGTTTTCATCTGTATCCAGTCTATAAAACTGAAAATATTGAATTATCAAACATGTTTCATCTTGACTACTGGTATTCACTTAAAATTACATTGTGCTAATATAAAGCTTGATAGGTTTTTCCCAAAAGGAATACTAGAATATTGTTCTGCTAGGCTAGAATAAACCATGATTATGATACATCGTTCTGTAGGTCATCTCCTTCTACCTTATCTGGATATACTAGTATCTTAATTGTATCACATGACTTGGTAAACAAAGTGATCCTGCCATGTTTGACAAGAATGGTTGTTTCCTTGGTATGAATTTGCCCATATTGACAGGTGTGTTTGTACTTTCACAGCAGCAGCAAAACTTTTACTTGGAAGAAAAGCATGATTATCCAAATATCTACATCTTTTTATGTAACAAAAAGCCAATATCTGTGAAGTGTTGATCAATAGATAAAATTGGTTTTAACGTCCTAATCAAGAGTATTTCCTTGTATCGAGAGGTCACGAGCTATAGGTGAAGTTGCAGAAATTGTGGCAATGCACACAATTGAAGTGCTTGTTGCAGGAATTGTGCAGTTTTAAAGCACATTGATAACTTGCAATAAACCTATCTTGAATACCTAGGGATTGCCAGTCTAGTTGTTCTTTAACTTTGTGCCAAAAACCATATTTGTGGTGTTGCTGAATAGTAGTTTTAATGATGTCATCTTTTGCATATGGACAAATCATGACACAAGAATTAAAAAGTTTCTTTTTAGATCAACTGGCTAAAGCCAGCTGAGCTTATGGCGTAGTGAAACAGGCATCTGTGCATAAACTGTAATCATCACCTCTGAAACCACTTGGCCTATTGGAAACAAATATGGTGTGAAAGGTCCCTAGGTGGGGTAGACTAAAGTTTGTACCAGGTCATCCGACCCAACATCTGATGGTCACTTTTACTGTAAACAAAAAAATGTATAAATGACCATTGTGGACTCTATTATCAGATAATTTTGTTCAAATTTGAAATTCTGAAAGAAGATAGCCAGTCATTTAACATATATTATAACCAATTTTCGCGATATATTCAAATGAGGTGTAATATTTTGTAAATTCTCTGAAAAAAATATTTATATATAATTGAAGACATTAATGTAAATTCCATTTTTTTGTGTAATACATGCCATTTTTGTCCTACACATGATATTTTTAATTGGATGATGTTATATAAAATATTGGGTCTTTAACAAGGGGGTCCCAACTATATTGTATATGGGGTCCCATATATATTCAAATGAGGTGTAATATTTTGTAAATTCTCTGAAAAAAATATTTATATATAATTGAAGACATTAATGTAAATTCCATTTTTTTGTGTAATACATGCCATTTTTGTCCTACACATGATATTTTTAATTGGATGATGTTATATAAAATATTGGGTCTTTAACAAGGGGGTCCCAACTATATTGTATATGGGATCCCATATATATTCAAATGAGGTGTAATATTTTGTAAATTCTCTGAAAAAAATATTTATATATAATTGAAGACATTAATGTAAATTCCATTTTTTTGTGTAATACATGCCATTTTTGTCCTACACATGATATTTTTAATTGGATGATGTTATATAAAATATTGGGTCTTTAACAAAGGGGTCCCAACTATATTGTATATGGGGTCCCAACTATATTGTATATGGTGTATACTTTATTGGGCCTTCTCTTACATGGCCCAATAAATTTCGATAAATTTATTGGGTTCGACCCAAAAATTAGGTTTAAAAAGACATGACTGGTAGTCAAATAAGCACTAGAAAAAACTTTTATACATAGCTATACATGTGTTGTTGCATCATAAGATAGCTAGTTTTTGAACTTAATTACCATCTAACTACAGTATTTCTGTGTGGTCCCAATATTTAGGTCTTATATGCGAGACCCAACACATTTGCAAGTTTAAGTATATATATATATATATATATATATATATATATTTACATGATTTATCTGTTGTTAAGTTTTGATATTAAAAGGCAATAGATTTATAAATGATATTTTGACTACACGAGTTGATGAATTTTGTCACTCTGTTCGAAATTAAATCAACTGCTTCTTTATAAATTTTTGAAGTTCATTTAAAACATAAATTTAACTATGTCCAATGACATCGGTTTTCATTAGTTGTTTATAGATATATATACATTTAAGTCTTTATGAATAATAATAATAATAATAATAATCATCATCATCATCATCAACATCATCATCATCATTATTATTATTATTATTATTATTATTATTATTATTATTATTATTATTATAAAACAAGGAGCCGTTAGCTGTATATCGAGTTTTTTTTTACCTTTTTGTTTACAATGTGATTTTTTTCAAATTGCAGTGTTGCAACATTAACTTCATTTATGCTGTGCGTAAAATTTGACATAAGAGTTTATATATTTTTCAGTATGAATTCTGTCTCCCTCAAGAGCGGGAGGTCATAGGTTCAAACCCCAAATTTTAAATTTTAGATACTACTTAATTGTCTGAAAATCAGCTACAAGAGGAGAAAATATATTGTGTTTAGTATATGACTTAGTTTAATTTTTAATTTTCAATTTATTTCATATAATACAACTCAGTCACTCTGGGAGTCGAACATAAGGACATGAGTACATTCATATATTAAAAACAATTTACATATGAAACAAATTTTATAACACAAATGAATTATATAGCGAATTAACATATTAATGACATTATATATATATAATTACACAAGGAAAAATACGCATAAATATTCTCTATACACATAAGTAGCATAACATCTTCACAATGAAAAAATACACATTATTAACACAACGACAATCAATTCTTTATGAAAAATATTTAAACACCACAGATGAAAAATTAATAATTTCGGTATTACAAAATAAAAGCATGGTTCACTTTTTTTTGATATTAAAGAAAATTTCTATAATATTTAGGAATAAATTTCTGTAAGCTAGAAGAATTGCACTAAGTGTTCGCTAGTGCAATGCTTACCAGAACACACCTGCACATCTTACACAAGGCGAAATTGTTGATTCGGTCATCGCTCAAAGTATCTCGCACGTTTCACAACTACAACAGGTGATGGGATTGAAGCGTGTTCACAGGATGGAAATCTCTCTATTTTCTATTATCGGCTTTTGTGACAACTGAGAATAAAATACGTCAGAGTTAGACAATTAACGTAAATCCTCATCCTGGAGGTAAAATTTTTAAACAATTGGGCTTAACTAACTTATACTTGAGTTCAATTACATCAACAAATTTTATATGAATAATACAACCGCATTTAGTAGCTGCTTTCTTGGTCGAGAGGTTAAGCCGTTAGCCTTCAAACCCATGATGTTTCATCGCTGCTAGTTTGAGAGGTTTTTCCTTGTTAAATGTCCTGAGCGATTAGCTCGGTACAAGTGTCATGAACTGAGTAATCTGCGATATTTATATGCGACATTGTTTGTGAGTGTAGTAGCATTCTAAAGGAAGCCATAAGTGCGCAATAGTACAATGCAGATCAGAAAAACTTGCACACTCGCACATCACATGAACTTGTGTTAAGATTAATCCCCAAAATTATAAAAATGGTGTTGTCACAAATAGCTTGAAAAATTACTGATGTAATGTGTAACAACATCAACCACTTAACCAATTATTGAGACTTTTAGCATGAACCAAATAATAAACTTTTATTCTTTAAAAGTCAGGCAACATAAGGACGTGAATCAGCTTTAAGCAATCGTTTATAAATTAAGAACAAACGCAGCTGTCGATGAAAATATAGGGCAATTTCATAATTTTATTATTATTATTATTATTATTATTATTATTATTATTATTTTTTTTTTTTTTTTTTTTTTGCTGAATTAATGTGCATGTTATTTAGGCTTGTAAAATTGTAATAAAACACATGCGTTTTCTACCATGCTTTATATAGGAACTTATTTAAACAAAAATGAATGAATAAATAAACGGATGAATAGATAGATGGATGGATGAATGAATGAATGAATTTATGGATGAATGAAAGAATGAATGTTTTAATGAATGAATGAATAAATAAATTAATAATTAAATAAATCAAAGGATGAATGAATGAATGTTTTAATGAATAAATAATTTCGATGATGCTAAGTTATAAACGGTAGGATGTCTAATCATAAAAAACTACTTGAAATTATTCGAAATTTTAATTTCATTGAATAATTATGTCCACGGTGTCATAAGTCTAGAGTTTTATCACAAACGACCTGTGTAACCGGTTTTAAGATCTTCTGTTGTTGTGATTTTTCATTTCTTTAGATACTCCGAAAGACATGCTATTTATATGCACAAGAACTTTATATGTAAATTAAGATTGTCTGAAAAAGAATTTTAGAAAAAAAATCGTGCAAAAATAAAAGTTATTTCTGGATATGTTGTACTCGCGCCAACAAATGGGATTATTGTATGCCATTATTTAGTTGTTTTTGTATACTATATTTTATTTATAATGAAAAAACCATCAATTTTACTATTGTGAGCGATAATTTAAACACAAATTACTACATATGTAACCACACATAATGATTTTATTTTTATTTTTGCGGGCACCTTAACACATTAAGTGACTATTTACTAACATTGTATTAAATAAAAAGATGCTATAACTGCTTCAGAGCCAGCAAAATCTAGTACATTGTTTTTTCGATCAATAAAGATTGGTTTGTATATCTTCTTTAACACAGAATATTGACAAAACATTATGTTCTAAATTCTATCGTCGATTCGATCGATAACAGACCTATAAGTACAAAATACATCATCATTCCAGGAAAAATAAAGGAAACGATGACGTCAGTTACAAACTGTAACGTAATCATTACTGTAATTTTTGGAAACATAGAACATGTTTGTGACAACATATATACGACTGATTGGATATAGTGCTTTTGAAAGGATTTCAAAGTTTAAAATAACTATATGTTGTTTAAAGTACAAGAAAACCATTGTTTAAAAATTGTTTAATAAAAAAAAAAATTTCGTAAACTTACTTTTCAAAGTCAACAAGTATATTGCTTTATCAAAAAAACTAAAATATCTAAGAACACACACACGAGAGAGAGAGAGAGAGAGAGAGAGAGAGAGAGAGAGAGAGAGAGAGAGAGAGAGAGAGAGAGAGAGAGAGAATTATGATAAAGCCGATTTTATTAAAACCTGAAGCAATCATTCATAAATTTATGATGCGACTTAACTTGTACAAATTTGCAGCAATAAACATGAAGTTGTGATGAAGCCAAAGTTATCGAAATCTGAAGCAATCATTTAAAGAGTCATAATGCAACTTGATTTGTTCAAACCTGCTGCAATTATAATGAAGCTGAGTTTATAAAAATCATAAAGCAACCGTCCAGAATAAACTATGGAGTTTTGATCGAGCTAAATTTGTTAAAATCTGTAGCAATTAATAATGAAGTTTGTTTTACAACCGAGTTTGTGAAAACATGCAGCATTCAACAATGCAATTATCTGTAAACTTAATATTCTAAAGTTGCAGCAATCAACTATGCACCATTGTTCATTGTTTAAAATATTATAATCGGATAGATGTTACCTTAGACTGACAATAAACAAGGTGTGTGTGTGTGTGTGTGTGTGTGTGTGTGTGTGCGCATGTGTGTGTGTGTGTGTGTGTGTGTGTGTGTGTGTGTGTGTGTGTGTACTGTAAGGATAATATGAATCACATTATAAAAATAAAACTCTTGCAATAAACTAATGTATGAGGGTAAAATTTTCATGACTTTTGCCATCTGCTGATGGATAATTATTTGGTGATTTAATGGAAAACCGTATCCTGTTTTGCGTGAACACCACACGTCTCTGTCACAGAGCAAGGCCTAGCATGCAGATCACCACAGTCTGAACATGATTATAATGTCGCCAGTTTTTTTTTTTTTTTTTTTTTTAAATTATTTCAGTAATAGATGCATAGCATTATTTGATCAGCTTTTGCCATTAGTTTAAATGATTCTTAACGATTTTCCTTAAACTATTTTAGTTTAAATCTGAAACTTCGGATTCATTAATTTTTTAACATATGTTATTTCTATATCTATAACATTTAAGCTCCTAGTGTCACTTTTTAGAAATGACTTTCCGAAATGTGCAAAAATGACACATCATAATTAAACAGGTATTTTATTTAGATATTTATATGGCAATATTTTGTATCAAAACAGTCAATCGGTTAAAATCCTAAGATTATTGCCGCATAGAAATTAGTGATCGGTTTTTATTATATCATTGTCATTGCTTTTCCATCAGGAGTAGTAAACCAACAGTCTCATGGTTATTTCCATTATTTATTACACGATTTAACTATCAATACAAATGAAACAACTGTATTAATTAAGAATAAGTTTTTTATGGATAAAAACACGAGGTTCCGCTATGTACATGTATGTGAGATATGACGTTTTGACACTAAAATAAACGATTTATGTCAAAGATTATTAATGCTGCTTTTTGCTTTTGTTCACCTACAAAAATAACATTAAAACAATAGGCCCATGGGTTTTGACGCTCACCTGAGGGAGGATATGTCAAAAATTGTTTGCAAAATGCAGTAGACACTAAATAAGTACAGAAACTTTCCAAATTAAGAACTGCCACAATACTTAACCAGAAATATCAAGTCATATTTCATTTGTAAGTACTTAATATGCATGTAGTAACTAAAACAATGCCGTTAACGTTTTCAGTATACTTATGAAGAATGTCCTTCAGATTTGAAGGTATGACCTTGAATAATATATCAAAATGATTGTCCTGTCAATACCTACTATATTCTAAGATACATGCCCAAACCAAAACTTAAAAGTTTTCAAGATAATTAAAAATCTCAATTTCCTTATGCAGCTATAACCTTGACGTTTAAACGCATGACCTTGAACCAAATATTGAATTGGTCGGTTTGTCAATACCTAAAATATTTAAATATACAATCCTATGCAAAAAGCACAGGCGCTTGTTTCGATATTTAAAAAAAAATCCCTTTACCCTAATATAAGACAAGGTGTTCAACTTTCGCTATCCTAATTTTTGACCTACCTCGGTTCGGATCGCTTTTTTGCTATTTATTGGTGGACAATAAAAATAATAAATGAATGTCCCTCAAACCTTCATGCATTTCTCTACAAAATGGTGCATATCGGAACAGCTGTCACTGTATCTAAACTATATAACACGATATAAACGGAGACCTCCCCCTGTATAAAACGCCATTTCACACTTAGAATGGCAATCGTCATCCCGTGCTGAATCTCGACAAACGTTCTGATTTTTTTTTTTTTTTTTTTTTTTTTTTTTTTTTTTTTTTTTTTTTTTTTTTTGGTTGATTTTATCACATTATCTTAAATATTTAAAAAAATTTCTTGTTTAATTTGATGTACTATATTTGCACATTTTGGAAAGTTATTCTTCATCAGTAACATTGGGAACCAAAAAGGTTGGTAGATAAAAAAAAGATAATCCAAACAGTTGAAATTAATATATCCATAGTTTCAAAATTATATGTATCCAAATCCAGCCACGTAATGCTTTGTATGAGGGAAAAACCATACTTTTAATTAAATTTCAAAAATTAGAACGGCTGAAAAATTGCAACATGGTTCATTTTCTGACAGCACAAAGTACTGCCCATTGAGTTATAAATACATTCGGAGAGTATTTACTCTACCAGCAGCGTTACTCGCTCAGAAGTAATAGATTTTTAACAAAAATACGTTTTTCATTTGGATGTGCCATATGTTAACATTTCAGAAAATCATTCTTCATCAGTGACACTAGGGGCCGAAAAGTCAAAAGATAAAAAAAGACAAGAGTTGGGTTGAGTTGCGTAATGGTGTTTCACGTCCCAGTCAAGAATATTTCGCTTATATCGAAACGTCGCCAGCTATAGGCGAAAGTACAGAAATTTTACCTGTGCGTTGCGCTGATGGCATTATACAGCAGGGTTCTTTATCGTACCGCGCCTACCATGACACGGGACCTCGTTTGTTTTAAGTTCCCATCCGAATGAACCGTGGCTTTCATTTCGTAATGTCGAGTATTTACGAAAGAACATTCACTACCCACTTTCAAGTCCTGGGTTAGACCCAGTCGGGGTTCGAACCCATGACCTCCCACTTACGGAGCGAGCACTCTACCAACTGAGCTACCGCAGTGGTAAAAAAGACAAGCCAAACATCTAAAAATTAATAAATCTTAAGTTAAAAAATATCATGAATCCAAATCCACCCAAGGAATGCTTTGCATGAGGTAACAAACCTTTGTTTGAAACTTTAAATAGTCAATGACGAAATTTTACTGCAATAAATTGTGTATCGGCCTTGCTTTGTTTTTTTGGTTTTTTTTTTACCATTTTTAATACCTTCAATCAAATTTAAATGCGGTAAAACCAATTTATTCCCATATCTTTTTCCATTTTGTATTTTACCATTTAAGTATTATTTATAAATGATACGATATTAATTTTAGCAATTAGGAATAATTTATAATAATAAACTTTCTTTATAATTTTCATAATGGATAAAAAATTATGTTAATGATAAAAAAGAACACGTATTTCCGCTCGGTACCAAGATATTACCTGCGTTGACATAATGGTTTCTGTCAATGTTAGTTTAAACAATATTTTCTTCACAAAAGAAAATCAAAGTATCAATGTTACAAAAGCATACGTATATCACGTGAAATGAACCTGAGAACAAGACCTAGGTCTTATATAAACTCTTCTCCACAGTTTTTGCTGAAATGTATTTAGTTAAAATCAGGTGAACATGTTTTTAAATTAAATAAATTTATATAAATTTTGAACTATTTTGTTATCACACTAAATGATATTACAGAGAGAGAGAGAGAGAGAGAGAGAGAGAGAGAGAGAGAGAGAGAGAGAGAGTCTTTTGGATGACAAATTTATCTAATATTGTTTTTGTCAACCTACAATATATAAAGTTCAATATCCAATGATGCATTTTTTTTAATTTTAGCCCCAATAGGCCCTATTTCCCATGTCTTTGGCGTTTAAAGATTGCAGCTCCCCTAGAATGATGCCGGGACATGGGAACGTGATATTTGATTTTTAAACGCGAGAATAACCTTTTTCACGAAATTTATCTTCTGCTATTGACCATTTACAGGATTATTTAAAGGCATAATCGCATCTTGTTGCGCGCAAACATCACGTGTTACACTGCAGGGACAAATTTACATATCATACATTGCTATGTTTTTTTTAATTAACACGGACCTTCCATTTTTTATTTTATTTATTTATTTATTTATTTTGAAAGGAACAGGCTAATTTTGAATCTGTTTGTTTGACACTTCCGTCTTACCCACAGTGCAAAGCGGTTCCAAAGAAAAGGTGATAATAATTTACAGCTTTATTAGCAAAAGGAACGACCACTGACTTTTGAATCTGTTAACAAGTTTGACGTTTTCCGTCTCACCCACAATGCAAAGCGGTTCCAAGGAAAGGTGATATTAATTTACAACTTTATAAGCAAAGCAACGGCTACCGACTTTTGAATCGATTAATTTGAACAGTTAGATATCACACCTTTGCACTGGTTTTGACCACGCATAAAAAATTATGTTCCCATGATCTTTATTAATTATGTCGAATCATTTTAACAAACTGATAATGTGCTTTTCTTGGAAAGGAACCGCAACACACTGACTGTTAGTTTTGACACTTCGATCATTGTTGCCCACACATGAAAACCGGATGTTTTATTTCTACCTTTAGAGATTGTCGAATCATTTTCGAGAAAATAATAATTTACAATGGAAAAAATGACCATACGTTTATTCCTAGAATTTGTTTGACTTTAAATATTATTTGAAATGATAAATCTTGAATTTGTCAATTATTGATTCAAAATTCAAAAATTTGTTTTTAAACACCTGGTTAAAAAAACAGCCCAGCAAGCAACTTTTCTATAATATATACATATAGGAAACCATAGGCCAAAAGGGGATAAATATTTAACTAAGTTCAGAGTTTGGAACGCGTTGTTCCTTTCAACTTCATAAAAACTAAAACGAGTTTTATTTTTTTTGTTGTAGCTCCTTTTTCTGGTATATCAGTTGAATTTGTTTGAAGTAATCCATTATATACATCTAAAAGAAGGCCTTGGGTTTAAAAATAAAATTGTTTTGGATTTAGAATGACCTTTAGTTAATTAAACCTCTATTATCAGAAATCTTATTTAAGGATTAAAAAAGAAAAACATTTTAATTTTTTTTCAACCCTATCTGTCTGTACCGTAAATTAATTGTTATTGAAGAGCTCAAAGTATAGGAGAATTTATGAAATATTTTACTAAGTCAGAAATGTATTATGTTTGGACCTGATTGGCCAGTGAAATAAGTGGCTTTGACAATTAATCTTCTGAAATAAGTTGAGGAACGACCACTGACTTTTGAATCTGTTAACAAGTTTGACGTTTTCCGTCTCACCCACAATGCAAAGCGGTTCCAAGGAAAGGTGATATTAATTTACAACTTTATAAGCAAAGCAACGGCTACCGACTTTTGAATCGATTAATTTGAACAGTTAGATATCACACCTTTGCACTGGTTTTGACCACGCATAAAAAATTATGTTCCCATGATCTTTATTAATTATGTCGAATCATTTTAACAAACTGATAATGTGCTTTTCTTGGAAAGGAACCGCAACACACTGACTGTTAGTTTTGACACTTCGATCATTGTTGCCCACACATGAAAACCGGATGTTTTATTTCTACCTTTAGAGATTGTCGAATCATTTTCGAGAAAATAATAATTTACAATGGAAAAAATGACCATACGTTTATTCCTAGAATTTGTTTGACTTTAAATATTATTTGAAATGATAAATCTTGAATTTGTCAATTATTGATTCAAAATTCAAAAATTTGTTTTTAAACACCTGGTTAAAAAAACAGCCCAGCAAGCAACTTTTCTATAATATAACATATAGGAAACCATAGGCCAAAAGGGGATAAATATTTAACTAAGTTCAGAGTTTGGAACGCGTTGTTCCTTTCAACTTCATGAAAACTAAAACGAGTTTTATTTTTTTTTGTTGTAGCTCCTTTTTCTGGTATATCGGTTAAATTTGTTTGAAGTAATCCCTTATATACATCTAAAAGAAGGCTTGGGTTTAAAAATAAAATTGTTTTGGATTTAGAATGACCTTTAGTTAATTAAACCTCTATTATCAGAAATCTTATTTAAGGATTAAAAAAGAAAAACATTTTAATTTTTTTTAAACCCTATCTGTCTGTACCGTAAATTAATTGTTATTGAAGAGCTCAAAGTATAGGAGAATTTATGAAATATTTTACTAAGTCAGAAATGTATTATGTTTGGACCTGATTGGCCAGTGAAATAAGTGGCTTTGACAATTAATCTTCTGAAATGAGTTGAGTTGAGTAATGGTGTTTTCCGTCCCAGTCAAGAATATTTCACTTATATCGAGACGTCGCCAGCTATAGGTGAAAGTGCAGAAGTTTTGCCTGTGCGCTGCGCTGATGGCAGTATACAGCAGGGTTCTTTATCGTGCCACGCCGTGACACGGGACTTCGTTTGTTTTAAGTCCCAATCCGAAAGAATCGTGACTTTCATTTCATAATGCCGAGTGCTTGGCGAAAGAACAGTCACTACCCACTTTCAAGTCTTGGGTCAGATACGGCCGAGGTTCGAACCCACGACCTTCCACTTACGGAGCGAGCACTCTACCAACTGAGCTACCGCAGTGGCCCGTCTGAAATGGATTATGCATAATCAATGTTAAAAAATTCTTAATAGATAAATAGATAGATAAATAATAAATAAATAAATAAAATCCTGACAATGGTGGCATAAATTAAATTTTGAATTTTCAAACAGTGCTATTGAGGAGAATTGCAACTTTTGATCATTTTGACAGAAAACATAGAATTGATTTAAAAATTCACATTGAAGAAAACAAAGTTTTCTTTCATAGAGTTATTAATTAATAAGTGTAGTTAATAGGTAATTGGCATTATATTAATTGGAAACAAAAAAAAAGTTAAACAATCGTAAACAATAAGATCATTAACCTATTTATGTGTTTTTGAATTGGTTACATCAGGAAATGTGTTTTCTTATAGGTTTTTTGACCATTTTTAATTTTCTTTTAAGTACAACAAATTTGACCTGGGAATGTGACTTTTAAATAAAATCTTTACAAATTTAAAAAAAAAAACATGCCAGTCATCTTCAACAAGACACATTAAACAATAAAGGAGACAATGTTGAATGAATACTAACCGTATATTACAAAGTTTATTTTCCACATAGAAATTTAAATTGGATACAACTCATTTTTTTAAAAATGCAAATGACCTCTATTTCAAGGCAGGTATAACTTGTCGACCAATCTCATTTCAATATATAAAAAATTAACAAACATATTTAGCATTCATTGAATATACCAACTTTCTTACTTTATCTTTCACTATTCTCAAAAGGTATGTAAATTCTATGATTTTTTAAATACAAGTAACATAATATATTGGCATAATGATTGAATTGCTGTTGAAGGTAAGTTTACCATTAATATCCGTTTGATTGTTTTTTTCGTTATTTATTTATTTATTTATTTATTTATTTATTTTGTGTGTGTGTGTGTGTGTGTGTGTGTGTGTGTGTGTGTGTGTGTGTTAGTTTCTTGTTAAGCAGAGTGAATTAATTGTTC
Organism: Tegillarca granosa; assembly: GCA_029721355.1. Lineage (NCBI taxonomy): Eukaryota > Metazoa > Mollusca > Bivalvia > Arcoida > Arcidae > Tegillarca > Tegillarca granosa. Next base: position 12,848,860 of record CM056608.1, read on the forward strand.
TTTTACGCTAAAGAAAAGATTCTTTCATTTACATCGAGGGGGTCAGTTCTAAGATGATGGAGGAAACTGGAGTGCTCGGAGAAATGTTTGATCTTCGGAATGTAAACTGACAAACTTTTCCAAATTAAGATTTGTCCTCGTGGGATGGGAACCTGGGAGTTTAAAGGCACTGTGTTCCTTATGCGCGCACTTTAGACCAATCGGCTACGGAGGCCCCTCGTATTTTTGTTCTCAAGATTTTTGGTAACTTTTATTTACGTCGATGCAAGTTTTCATGGAGTTCAAAAAAAAAAATTATAATAATAATAATAATAATAATAAATAAAAAAAGAATGTATTTTGTACTGCAGCTGTATTACATTTGTATTGCACAATATCTTTATTTTTTCCCAAAGTTCTGTGTAAAAAACATTTTGAAATGACACTTTCACGCTTTTAAATTAAAATATGTAGCTTATTGATGTTCAAGCTCTTTTTCAAATGCTTGTATTTTAGAATTCAAAAACTTTTTAATGTATTGCATCATTATTTTCATTCTATAAAACATATATTTTAAGCATTGTTTGAAATCCAAATTGACCGGGTCGAACCCAGGACCTCCCACTTACGGAGCGAGCACTCTACCAACTGAGCCTACCGCAGTGGTGGTTAAACTAGAGTAACAAAACAAAAACATCAAGTTTTGACAAGCGAACTGACTAACAGTATTTTTATAACATATTTTATACTTTTTTAGGCATAATGAAGTGCGTGGTGCTTATTTTAGTTATTGGATTCTGTTTGTTAGCTGAAAACGCAATCAACTGTGATGCTGAACAAAGTTTGTACTCTTATAATATATCTCATAAATTTTGTTATTAAATTGAAGCAACATTTTAGAACAGGGATTTGAATTAGTTATAACGTTATAAATTTGTAACACTGGTTACAATACTTACTTCCCAACAACAGCGTTTTCTACCGGTCATTTTCGGGGATTACCCATCTCTGAGTTCTATTAAAATAAACAATATTTAGATTGTAATCAAATGGGATTTTGTTCGAGATCAGCAACGATTCCACCTAAAAATATTAAAATTTTAGATAAAATATTGCAAAAATAATTCAAACATGCCTTTTTATAGAAGGAATTTATAGTATAGCTAAAATGCATTCAAAATCAGCACATGACAACTGTGCTGATTATGAATGCATTCTTTTAATAGAAATTCAAAATCAGCACATGACAGTATTATTACGCAGTGAACTTGTAACATCGAATTTCGGAAATGCACAAATGTTGGTCAGCTTAAAACACTTAATAATTTGTGACAATTTTCACGTTGTTACAACCTGATAACTACGTAAAAGGAATTCTTAAATAAACGTTTACTTGATGTTGTCATCAGATAGCATATAAACGCTTTACTGAGTGGAGTGGAGTGGAGTAATGGTGTTTTACGCCCCAGTCAAGATTCTTTCACTTATTTCGAGGCGGTTAGTTCTGGGATGGTGGAGGAAACCGGAGTGCCCGGAGAAAACCAACGACCTTCGGCAAGCGAACTGACAAACTTTCTCACACTAGGATCTGTCCCGAGTGGGATTCGCACCTAGGCGGTGAGAGGCACTGTGATCCGCAAGCGCGCCTCAAGATCACTTGGCCACCGAGGCCACCTAAACGCTTTACTGGTCTTGTCAAAAATCATTATAATTAACGTTTAAAATATTATGTTAAAGAGATTAATATTCTTGCCAATCAAACTAAACTTTTTTTGCTTACATTTGCGAGAGTAACAAGACGCAAAAAGTAAAAGCTTTTACATTGTTTTATTTTGATGTAATTTACTTGAAGGATTCTCGTGAGTGTTGTACAGAATTGTTGTGGAAAACAAAACAGATTTAAACTTATATGTGAAAGGAAACTTCTTAAATCAGATCATCATTTACTGTCGAGGAACAATAGAATTACACAATGTTTGAATTCCATTTTGTTGGACTTGAGGTTTCTGAGGACAGGTTCAGAAATAAACAGAAATTTGTATTTGTTTTTTTTTTGTTTTTTTTTTTTTTTTTTTGTTTTTTCACTCTTAGCTTTTTTTCTCTTTTTCGTCATCTTTCTTTTTTCTGCAATTAATATTGAAGAATAAGTATTACAGAAATACATGTTTGCGCAATAACAAAAATCAAATTAATAAAAGATTTTCCTCAGAAACTGAAACATTGCCTCTTGTTCCGCATTCTTGAAGTCGTGATTTTAAAAAAAATCAACATACTTGTAACTAGTGAGACGTTCATCCTAAAAATTGAACCTGTGAGATTTAAGCCATTGTTTCTTTTAATATTTACAGGTAAAAGCTCTGCCAACGACATGCAAGCTAGTTACAACAAGGCTCAAAAGAAAGCGGTGGATATGAGTACTTTGTACCGGAAAATGAAGATTAAAACGCCAAGAGCTAATCAACCGAAACCACAAAAGATCAACAGTAACTAATCCGTTTGTTTTGTTTTGTATGTGCAGCGGTGAGAGATGATGTCGGGATTTAAAGTATAATGACCAAATTAGACAAAATAATAGATAAAGATGGTTTGGCAAATACCTATATGCACCAAATAACTTGATTGGTTTATTAGTAACAATTGTTATACATTGATTTTTCTGGAATTAAAAAAAGTCGAGATTTTGTTTTAGAATCTTCATGTAAAACTGAAAAATAATAATCAGATAGCATTGTTTTTTTGTTTGTTTGTTTTCCGTAGAAATATTGACAATTTTAGTCGCATTTATAATTCAGTACATTGTAATAGAGCATTGTTGCAATTAAACACAAACTTACCGGTCCATTTCCAAATCAAAATCCCAAAAGCAAAGTAAAAACTTTGAAAACTGACTAATTTAATTTAACACTTGATCTCTCACCAAGGAAGTGAGGTCTTGTACTCCGGTGACCTCGGATGCCGAGTGGTCTCGAGCGCGCGCTTACGGATCACAGACTCTCTTACGGCATGGGTTTGAATCCCACTCGGGACAGTTCCTAGTGTGAGAAAGTTTCGATGGTTTTCATTGGATACTCCGGTTTCCTCCACCATCCAGAACTGACCGCCTCGAAATAAGTGAAAGAATCTTGACTTGGGCGTAAAACACCAATATTTCACTCCACTCCTTGTACTCCGAAAGGAGATCGACCTCCTGTCTAGCTAGCTACATTTTCGAAGCGTAAAAACAAATTTGAGAACGAAAGGAACACGGAACCTTGGTAAATCATGTACAGCTTTATCCAATATTAGTTTGTAAACAGCGATTTCATATTTATCAGCGGTGTAGTGATGACGACCATAAAACTTATTGAGGGCCTTAACCATTCAAACCTATATCCAAATTAGAGGTGATCATCTTTTCAATTAATCTAGTGACTATCCAAAAGAAGAGAGTTTTAAATCAATGTTTCGAATATTGGTTGATAGACTGAATGGAGTTTTTAGTCCCAGTCAAGAATATTTCACTTATATCGAGACGTCACTATAATGGTGAATGCGCATTTTTTATCTTTGCAGGATAATGCGCAGGGAGGTTTTTAAGCGTGCCTCTGCTTCTGCGACACGGGCATCGGTTTTTAAGGTCTCTTCCTAAAGATCCCATGACTTAAATTTTAAATACCTAGAGTATTCGGGAAAAAAAAAACCAGTCACTACCTTTTTTCAAGTCTTGGTCAGACCCGCCGGGGTCCGACCCCTGGCCTTCAACATACGAAGCGAACGTTCCATAACGTTTGATAGGTTTTCATACAAATGTGTAAATGTGTATCTTGTTTGTTTGGTTTTTGTTTTTATATTTGTCTGTTGTTTTTGGATTGGTTTTTTTTTTTTTTTTTTTTTTTTTTTTTTTTTTTTTTTTTTTTTTTTTTTTTAAAGAAAGATTATTGGCCTAGTGGGGTCAAGCGAGCACTTACATTTCACGGCTCCTTTAACAGCTTAATTCGTATCGTGCTAGGACAAATCCAAGTATAAGGAGATTTGCAGGTCTGTTTGCTAAAAACTTCTGCGAGAACTTCGGTTTTGCTCCAAAACCCAAGATCTGACTCCAGTCTCAAGTTTCACAATAATTTCTTAACTAAGATTTTCCTAAACTTAAATCTTGCAAATTTGAAATCTGAATAATTTTCTTAATTGTTGAGATATTCAGGAATTCAATGTCTCAATTCAAATAATTCTTCAATTTTGTATAATTGTATTTAGTTTTATCAAAATATTGATTTGTGATTAAATTAGAAATTGTAAAAAACTGCTAATTTTAAATTAAGAAAATCTGAGTTAAGAATGATTGTGAAACCGGGGCCAGAAAAATTGCTAACCATGTTAACCAAAGTGCTCACCATTTCTAGTTTTATTGAACTAAGATTTTCCTTAACTTAACTTAAGCAAATTTTGGCTATCTGTTTTTGAATTACAAATAAAATTTTTTGATAAAACTAAACACAAACGTTACAAGCTTTAACTGGTCTTCAAATTGACACCTTAATTTCCTGAATATCCAAACAATTAACCAAATTATCAAAATTTAAAATTTGCCAGTTTAAGTTAAGAAATTTTTTAGTGAAGTAGAGGTATAAGTAGAAAAGTGTTGACGTAAACATTAAACACATTAACTTAATTCAATTTTTTAAATAAAGTATATAATTATTAATTATAAACAATTAAATTAATACATAATAATAATAATAATAATAATAATAATAATAATAATAATAATAATAATAATAATGATAAATTTAATAATAATAATAATAATAATAATAATAATAATAATAATAATATTATTATTATTATTATTATTATTATTATTATTATTATTATTATTATTATTATAAAAGTAATGAATATACCTTTGCATGGATTTATGAACAATAAATGTGAGTACGGTTCAAATTGAATATGCTAATGATTATAATGATATTTTTGGTGGGGGAGGAGTTGAAGTTATCTCCCTTTATATATAAACAATTTTCAGGAAATGAGAACAAAGTAGAATCCTTTAAATAATTAAATTTTTGCAGTAATTGTTGCAAAGATGTGTCTGATAGGCCTATTAGTTTGCCTTCTTGTAAAAAATACGTGTATTAAAACGTTATAGCAAAAATATGCGATTCGACAAATTTAAACATAACACCAAAACAAATTTAAACATAACACCAAAACGTTAGTGGCAAAAATGTGAGATCCGACAAATTTAAACATAACACCAAAACAAATTTAAACATAACACCAAAACGTTAGTGGCAAAAATGTGAGATCCGACAAATTTAAACATAACACCAAAACAAATTTAAACATAACACCAAAACGTTAGTGGCAAAAATATGCGATTCGACAAATTTAAAAAATAACGCCAAAACATTAGTGGCAAAAATATGCGATCCGACAAATTTAAACATAACACCAAAACGTTAGTGGCAAAAATGTGCGATTTGACAAATTTAAACATAACACCAAAACAAATTTAAACATAACACCAAAACGTTAGTGGCAAAAATATGCGATTCGACAAATTTAAAAAATAACGCCAAAACATTAGTGGCAAAAATATGCGATCCGATAAATTTAAACATAACACCAAAACGTTAGTGGCAAAAATGTGCGATTTGACAAATTTAAACATAACACCAAAACAAATTTAAACATAACACCAAAACGTTAGTGGCAAAAATATGCGATTCGACAAATTTAAACATAACACCAAAACGTTAGTGGCAAAAATGTGCGATTCGACAAATTCAAAAAATAACGCCAAAACATTAGTGGCAAAAATATGCGATCCGACAATTTTAAACATAACACCAAAACAAATTTAAACATAACACCAAAACGTTAGTGGCAAAAATATGCGATTCGACAAATTTAAACATAACACCAAAACGTTAGTGGCAAAAATATGCGATCCGACAAATTTAAACATAACACCAAAACAAATTTAAACATAACACCAAAACGTTAGTGGCAAAAATATGCGATTCGACAAATTTAAACATAACACCAAAACGTTAGTGGCAAAAATGTGCGATTCGACAAATTTAAAAAATAACGCCAAAACATTAGTGGCAAAAATATGCGATCCGACAATTTTAAACATAACACCAAAACGTTAGTGGCAAAAATGTGAGATCCGACAAATTTAAAAAATAACGCCAAAACATTAGTGGCAAATGAAAATGTGCCATTCGACAAATTTAAATGTCAAAATAGCATGTATGTTTACTCGGTCTGGTATTTAGCAGTTAAAGCTTTTTTAGCTTAAAAAGGGAGATAATCGTGACGGGGAAAAATAAAAACAAACAATATCTGTTAATCATAAAATGTTATATTTTATTTTATTTTATCTTTTATTAATGAAAATAGCACTTTTTACTAATTGCTCTGATATTTTTTACGTTTATAATTCCTATGATAATTTTTCATTTTAACAAACCCTCTTAAGTTTTGATGAAAAAAGTCCTTTATTTTTAGGATTTCATATTTACACATTTACAGTAACTAGTTCATCAATTGATAAACCAAATGTTCTGACGATGATACTAATTAAGATCATTGCCTTTAATTCTATCTAACGTTGTTAACGTCCTCCGGCCATTAATCTCCGCATCATCATCATATAATAATAATACTGCCTTCTCATTTCTGTAGCTTTCTGATCTTCCCTGTTATTCTGATTCAATTGATCAATGGCACTCATAGCATCTGTAAAAAAAGAATCACGTGATAAAATGGGAGCCAATAAGAAAAATACAACTCAAAATATGAACTTGGCAACGATCAATATAGCCAAAACATGCCACAATACCAATAAATGACAAAAAAGCCAAAAAGTCTGGACAACAATAATAATAATAATAATAATGATAAAAATAATAATACGTTTTGGGACCACTGATTATAAAACTTGGATATGCACCGGGGCAAAATTTCTAGCAATGTGGTAACAGTAATATTGTAGGACCCAAATCGCTCACTTTAGTCGCAACCAGTGGTACCTAGATACACAAATACTTAAAAGTTTATTTGCCCACCAATAAATCAACAACATTTGTAGCATATTTAACAACTAAAAAGTTACAGAAAGCATATATTTTTTGTTTTCATTTTATTATACCTATATATCTTTCACCTATAATAAAACATCTATAACACCCTAGAGAAACGCACAATTTATTTATTTATTTATTTATTTATTTTATTTTTTTTTTGAAAAGCTAGTTAAAGAAATAAATCAGATTATTACAGAGCCAGAATAAATCAGGACCCCACCAACTCCTACTGCGAATCGATTTAAAATTGATATTTGTTGTCTTATAATTGTATGATTAACGCTGTTCTACGGCAGTTTATGACTGTGTCTGTCAAGAGTTTTTTATGGTCTCAATAAATGTCTTGTTTGACTCTTTCATTTGATTTTTATTCCACCATTTTGTTTTTATTGGTTAAAGATTTTTTTCATTTTTGATTGTGACTTTCCACTAGTAACATATCTAACGGCATAGAACGATTTTTTAGTTAAGTTTTTTTTTTAATTTTTATGCTTATTTTTTCTCTGACATTTCTTAACACGCGAGAAAAAAAATCAATTTTGTTGAAGAGTTGTGTCCCTCTAAACGTATTTATAGACCATTGTATGAAATATGATTTTCAACATTTTTTACTTGCAATTGATTAGATTTACAAATAACATTAGTTATAATATTTACAATTTATCAATGCGATTTTAGACATTTCATCAAGACGGGTCAAATAAAAAAACACATTAAGACGAGTAAAATCGATAATTTTTGTGATCTCTGGGTTCCTTGAAAGTACTTGAATACCATATAGAAATCATCAATTTTAGAAACCAAGTGCAGAATACCAGATCGAAATTGTGGAATTTCCTACATATGCACGTATGGCACATCAAAATAAATATTGAATATATATAAAGTAATTTGCTATGGCATATTAGTAATTCGATACGGCATATTAATAATTCGTAATGACTGAATACTAATTTGTGATGGTATATAGATAATTAACTGTTATAATCAACATAGTACTTTAAACATTCCTGTCCTTTTCTCCGATTACAATGTGCAACTGCACTTATAATTAATTCTTAAAGGTGTCGCAGCCATCAACTAGATTAAAATTTTCAATAAAACCTTATTCGGTACGTTTTTTTTTTTTTTTTTTTTTTTTTTTGTTGTTGTTTAAATTCATGGAGTATAGTTGTTAGAACTATGATCTAACAGTTGTCCAAATTCATTTGTTCCCTTATCAAATAATTAAATTTTACCATTTTCATGAATTCTGATTGGCTTGAGTTTTTTCCTCATAGATCATTTTGACCACTTTTTTGTAAACTATGGTGGAAAAAATTCATGCGTACATTTCATTGTTTTTTTTTTCACATTGAACTTATTTGTTTGATAAACATTAAATGTTTTGCATTCGACTTTGTTCTTTTGGTATTTTTTATTTATGAAATTAAATGCTTATAAAATTTGTTCAGAGGGAGGTGGGGCAGGGTAAATGTTAATATTGAAATATGTGCTAGGAAGCTAAACCTCTGTATGGGGTCAAAGACCAATTAATATCCATGTTATGGCATAAGCTTGAATTATACATATGTAGGCTTACTTAAATCCCTGCGGACAAATTATGACTGACTTTAGTAAGAAATAAATATACATAAGAAATGTACTTACTCAAGTACTCTAATTAACTTTGTGTACCAACAGGATTACTACTGACAAAATGATACGATATGTTTTCTAGTTAAACGCTTTGATTCGATATACGATACTTTTAAACTACACCATAACGAGCGTTTTTGAAACGCTTTGATTCGATACTTTCGATATACGATACATTTAAACTTTCACCCTAACGAGCGTTTTTGAAACGCTTTGATTCGATACTTTCAATATATGATACTTTTAAACTATCACCTTAACGAGCGTTTTTTTTAAAAAAATTTGTCAGGCATGTTAAAATTATTTTTTTTAGACAACAACTAAGAGTAACGTGGTTAATCAGCACTACTTGTATTGCTTCGCGGAAAAGATGCCACGGTTCTTAAACAATCTAAATATATCAAAGGGAATTTCGAGATGTTTCAAATTCCTTTTCGTAAAAAATCAAAATTCTGCACATGACATTGGGTTAAATGTGTCTTGTATAGCATCCTGAATATATTTGTAAAAAGATTGTAAACAGTTGTAAATATTACATAGGCTAAACCATTAACTTATGATCTCGACGTATATCTAATTTTTCTGGTTCATAATTTTACAATTTATTCTAGTGACAATGTTTTATTTGGAGGTGACCTAATGTACAATGTCAATCTCAGCTCAAAATCTTACTTTTAACAGTGTGCACTCACTGTAAAATTTTCAATTTTACTTCAAACTGAAAATTTTCTATGTCCAAGTCCAAATTTTACGGTGAGTGCAGACTTTTTAAAATAGTATTTTAAGAGACTGTCATTGAACATAAGATCATGTTTTTCGGCAATCATTGTGCTATATAGAAATCATAAATATACGTCGAGTCGATAAGATATATGTAGAGAAAACGGGAGTAGGTCTACATGGGATTCAGGCCCCAGTTTCACTAGCATTCATTCTTTTGAATGTACACACAATTCAAATATTCCAATTTTTTTCGGTATGTTTTAAATAACGTTTTGTTACAAAAACCTACACTAAACAATTTTAAATAAAATATTAGATATTCAACTTCAACTGTGTATTCTCTTTTAAAAAATGATTTGAAATATTCCCTAATTTGAGTTGAGTGTACATACAACTGAGTAAATGATTGTGAAGCTGGGACCAGGTCGTCAATCAAGGCACTTTTTATTGTTCTTTCTATTGAAATAGAATGAAAAAATAAATGTCCGAAACCGAAATCTTTAAGTCTATTAAATAGAGACATGTAACTGTTCTTATATTCTAAAATAGATCTTAAGTACTGCGGTCACGTCTGGATGGTTAAGAAATAAGTATTGAAACCAAACGCGTAACTTCTACGGGTTCGAACCCCCGGTCAATCTGAAAAGTTTTGTAGTCCTTGACTGGTCTTGTTACGGAAATTATAGATTATAGATTAGTCCATCATGATGATTTTTATCTACGACATTACTGAAGAGTGTACTAACACATTAAAGGCCGTCATAAGAGTTGACTAAGCAGATCATATAGACTTGCACAAAAAATATATCACAAAAACGTGTGTATATACTGTTTGACATAAATAAGATATAATATCTTGTCATGCTTTGATTTGATTCAATTGGGTTTTAGGTCCCAGTCAAGAATATTTCACTAATATCAAGACGTCACCAGCTATGCTAGGATCGAGGCGGGGCACCAATAAAACGTGATGTCATAACCACTGACAGCTTATTACTTACCAACCCCGTTGTTAAGGCCGTAGCCTATAAACAGGAGTGTTATCACGGACATAAAAAACAGCCCTCTTACAAATGTCATCTTCTCTCTGAAATGAAAAAAAAAGGATAAAAGTTTTTAAAAAATGGGAAATCAGTATTAATACCCCAAAAATCATGTTTCACCTAGAGCAAAAATAAAACAAAATAAAATAAAATAAAATAAAATAAAATAAAATAAAATAAAATAAAATAAAAAATGAAATGAAATGAAATAATATAAATAAATAAATAAATAAATAAATAAATAAATAAATAAATAAATAAATAAATAAACCTATTACGTCAGTGCATTTATCGACCATTTTCTTCATAGAGATTAAACATTGAATTTAAAAATGAAACAAATTCATTAAATTTAAAAAAAAAAAAATTTGTAGCTGAAAAATGAACCATTGAAAAGAATAATAAGAAGCAATAGAACGAATCACATAAAAGAATTATGCTCCTATTGTCCTCGACTTTGAAATTGCACTAAACTTAATGACAAAATGACATCCAGCAGTTTTGTAAAAATTATAAAAAATTAAAATCAATTTTTCTGCGTTAATTTTCAATGTTGCTTGGTGTCGTTTATCAAGACATTAAGTTGCTCAACATTAAATTAACAGAGTTGGTAATTAAATTTGATACATCAACCAACAATGAATATCTCTCTCTCTCTGTCTCTGTCTCTCTGTCTCTGTCTCTCTCTCTCTCTCTCTCTCTCTCTTATCTTAGATTCACTTTGATTAAAAAGATAACTCACTTTTCCATAAAAGAATGAAATAATAACAATCTTGGGTCCAATTTTCATTTGTTAAATTTATAAAATGTGAAAAATACGATATAATAAAAGTAATAATATACGAAAAAAAAGATTAAGAATTAAAAAAAAATCTATAACATGCATGTAATAAAATACCAATAAATAAATAAATCAATAAATCAATATATAATAAATAAATAATGAATAAATAAATAGATAAATAAATAAAATTGAGAATAATAAAATAAAATAAACCTCATTTTTACCTTAATCAAATAAAATAAATATTTGGATATGTATTCTTACAGGTGAATGGTTCAATTTATTAAAAAGATTTGGGTTAATTCTCAATTTATATGTATCCAATCAGGATGGGTGCCAGGTTGATACCCTAAAATGGTAATTGGTGAATGCGTAAACAAAAAACACAAATTACGTGCGTTAGTAATGATACATAATAGGTCACTGCCTACAAATCACGGTATATAAAAAAAATCTTGGTTAATGACAAAAAAGGAAATCCTAGAAATTATTTTTACAACAAGGTTAAAGCAGGAAGTGACTCATGTAAACATTGATCATTTAGTTAACGGAATTCTCATTAACTAGGCTATTTATTTTGTGTTTTCATGTAAAGGTAAGGTGTTTTTGTGAAAAAATACACAAGTTGTGCGTAACCTGTTTTTTTTTTCTTTCGATATATAATTGCATGTTATAGGCGAACGATTATATTGTTTGTCATTGTCAGGTTGATTTTTTATGATCATTTACTGAGTGCAAATCTATAACTATGACCCCACTATTTATTTGGATAAACACACACACACACACACACACACACACACACACACACACACACGCGCGTTATGATTTGTTATGATTTGCATATCTCCTGCACTATTTTTTTTAAAAGCAGGCTTATGATGAATATGAAAGAATTATTTTTAAATCAGAAAGATTAATCGATACAAAGTTAAAGTTTAAAAATTTCCTAATTTAACAAAAATGACAAGTTATTTCATTTTTGTTTTTCAGTGATTGATATGCAAGGTAATTGTATATAATTTATAAAACTATTACAAGGCACAAACACTGGTGTTTTTTACTTCATGATAAAACTTGTCAAAATAATCATGTGCAGTTTGAATCAAATGAGGAACACTGAAATTTACAAATTTGTAGCAGACATCTGCGGTCTAAAATTTTGTGGTAAGGAACTTTTTGATATCTCACTTTTATCTGCATGAATATCCTTCATATGAATTGCAACGGTCCGCGATAAGCGAGTGATTAAGACGTTAGTCTATAAAACCATAGGTGTCATACAACCCTCGGTCGACCGCAAGTCGGAAATGATTTTTTTTGTCCTTGGCCATAACGTGATAACAATATAGTGAACACAGTTGTCTGTGGTGATTATTTGCGATATTCCGCCTGGGTGTACTAGCACTTTTAAAGTTTCATAAATGTGCATTAGCAAAAAAAGCAGATCCGAAAGACTTACAGAAACTCTCGAACCATATGGATTTTTGTTACATTAATTCTTGAGATTACTGTTGTATAATTAACACATGCCATTAGTAGGTTGAGATAATGTTTGTAATTGTTTTGACAGTTTAAAGTAAGATTGGAGACTTTCTCATATTATTAAAATATTCCATTTTTGCAGCAAATATGAAATTACAAACTTTAGGGTTTGTGACCTCCAACTTATCATTACAATGTATATCATTTTCACTTTATACACATGTTTTGTTTACTTATTTTTAAGTTCTAGATAAAATGTAGACATAGTCAGGTGTGTTATTCTTTTAAATACACAACAATTACCAAGAAAGCTGACTTATCGAAAATGGCTTAAAGGGCTGATGTGACACAATATAAGATTAAACATAGCCAGCTATGGCAGTCATGTGATAGCTCTTAAGGAAATTACCTATGTAGTAGACAACAAAATTATAAATCGAAGAGAATTTGATGATCAAAACATTGGTCTGATTTTGTCTTTATCAATGCAATACTGAAGTCATGAATCAAGATATTTTTTGACATTGTTAGAAATGATATTTATAAAAGAAAAGACAATACATTGGTAAAAGGTAGGGTTCACAGACTTTATCGGTACAAAATAAACGTTTGGATTGTCCCTTTTCCGTGATCCACACAAAACAAATACCTGCGTTTCCCATATTATTAGTTACAGGGTGAGTTGGTGACTTAATATGGTTTATACAGGGTCAGTAAAATCCATATCTGGGCGAGGGCGATATGTGTTTTACTGACCCTGTATCAACCATATAAGGTCACGGGCGAGGACGATATGGGTTTTACTGACCCTGTATCAACCATATAAAGTCACGGGCGAGGACGTTATGGGTTTTACTGACCCTGAATCAACCATATAAGGTCACGGGCGAGGGCGATATGGGTTTTACTGACCCTGTATCAACCATATAAGGTCACGGGCGAGGACGATATGGGTTTTACTGACCCTGTATCAACCATATAAGGTCACGGGCGAGGACGATATGGGTTTTACTGACCCTGTATCAACCATACAAGGTCACGGGCGAGGACGATATGGGTTTTACTGACCCTGTATCAACCATATAAGGTCACGGGCGAGGACGATATGGGTTTTACTGACCCTGTATCAACCATATAAGGTCACGGGCGAGGACGATATGGGTTTTACTGACCCTGTATCAACCATATAAGGTCACGGGCGAGGACGATATGGGTTTTACTGACCCTGTATCAACCATACAAGGTCACGGGCGAGGACGATATGGGTTTTACTGACCCTGTATCAACCATACAAGGTCACGGGCGAGGACGATATGGGTTTTACTGACCCTGTATCAACCATATAAGGTCACGGGCGAGGACGATATGGGTTTTACTGACCCTGTATCAACCATATAAGGTCACGGGCGAGGGTGATATGGGTTTTACTGACCCTGTATCAACCATATAAGGTAACGGGCGAGGGCGATATGGGTTTTACTGACCCTGTATCAACCATATAAGGTCACGGGCGAGGACGATATGGTTTTACTGACCCTGTATCAACAATATAAGGTCACGGGCGAGGGTGATATGGGTTTTACTGACCCTGTATCAACCATATAAGGTCACGGGCGAGGGCGATATGGGTTTTACTGACCCTGTATCAACCATATCAGGTCACGGGCGAGGGCGATATGGGTTTTACTGACCCTGTATCAACCATATAAGGTCACGGGCGAGGGTGATATGGGTTTAACTGACCCTGTATCAACCATATAAGGTCACGGGCGAGGACGATATGGGTTTTACTGACCCTGTATCAACCATATAAGGTCACGGGCGAGGACGATATGGGTTTTACTGACCCTGTATCAACCATATTAGGTCACGGGCAAGGACGATATGGGTTTTACTGACCCTGTATCAACCATACAAGGTCACGGGCGAGGACGATATGGGTTTTACTGACCCTGTATCAACCATATAAGGTCACGGGCGAGGGTGATATGGGTTTTACTGACCCTGTATCAACAATATAAGGTCACCAACTCCACCTGTAACGATTATATCCTACGATCTCCCTGAAGAACCAATGTAAATGTATGTAAAGTGACATAATTTACTCTGTTCATGTAGCAAGAGAATTTTAGGATGAAAAATTGCTTGCTTAGATATTTCTTATGAAGTTATGTCAAACAAACAAATTCTACACGCTTTGTTTTTTAATTTAATCCAGAAAAAGCTTTATAAGATAATTTTTACACTGTGTAAGGTACTATCCTACCGATCATTATAAGAAAATCATTTAAAAAAAAAACAATTAGAATTCATTCACGAAGTGAGTGACATGATGCAGTTTGCGTGGTGAACCGTCGTCATTTGACTCTAAAGTGTATTCTGAATTTACGTACCGCTTGTTTAAAATCAATAAAAAGGCGAAGGTATAGATAATCAATAAATGCTAAACTTCAAACGAAAAACTTTATCGCCAAAAGTGTAAAATGAAATCAACATTACACTGTCCATTGTGCATTCTCTCTGTGACGCCCGTGTTGATAATCGGAAAAATCATGTACTATAATGACAATATTTCTTTGCGAAGTAACGTTCTAAACTAGAACCAGTAAACTAGAGATTTTTTATCTTCACAAAACAAACTATAAGCTTTATTTTGGCTTCTTACGCCCAATAAAAAAAAATCAGTTCACACACTTCCACAACTTCGACCACAGCATTTAACAAATTTCCCACCACCTGGCAGTACCGCTACATGTACTGCCATTGTTGATCCGCGACTGGAATTACCAATGACGTCCATTCATTCGTCGTTTTTTTAAAAAAATATATATATTAAAATAATTGTTCATTCAATTAACTTCAGAATGTAATTCATTTTTGTTGCTATTTTATCAAATTTAATAAATTATTCATATAGATTGAGCAGTGGGCGGGGTCAGATTGCCAATGCTGTAGTAAGTGGGCGGGGTCAGATGTCAAATGTTCTTCTCGAATGACAGGGGACGACCCATTTTTATGAAAAGTGCATCAAGGGTATTTCAGAAGAACCGTTTTCAAATTACAAGAAAAAAATTGAGACGACAATAAAATTAATTTTAAAAAATATTGTAAATAAAAGAAATAAGGTAATTTTCCAATGTCTTAATGAACTTGCAATGTATAATGGACTGTCTCAAATTTTTGCATACAAGGCAAAAATCCAGAAGAAGTTTATAGGAAAATACCCAATTTGCATAAAATCCAATTTTATACTTATATAAAACAAATTTACGGCGAAAGACGAATCCAGAGATTTTTTTTTTTTTTTTTTTTTTTTTTTTTTTTTTTTTTTTTGTACGAATAGCAAAATTACAGAAAGATTAAACAATGTGATTTATTATACATACCTTAGACCTTCGTTATTCTAACTGAATTGATTTTAATGAGTATATGTTTTATATTGCTTAGTCATAAATGTCAGAATGTAACAGAAACAACCACAAGAATTTATTTACCGAAAAATTGTTACGTGTAAACAGGATAATTTATGTTTCAAGAGTGAAACATGTAACATGTTTTTCATAAAGTATGATGTTGTCAATATTATAGTGGACGTATAGATGACGTCATCGTGAGAAAAAAATTATGTTGAGGTCGGGGTTCGAACCTTGGCTAGGGCCAGATCAAGACTTGAAAATAGGTAATGACTTTTTTGTTCGCCAAGCAATCGGCATTTAGAAATAAAAGTCAAGGGGTTCTTTGGACAAGACATTAAAACTGATGCTCAATGTAGTGCCATGACATGCTAAAGAACCATCTCTTTAATTGCCTGAGCGCATTGCAAAGGTGCAAATTCCTGCAACTTCATCTATAGCTGGTGACGTCACGCTATCAGTAAAATATTCTTGACTCGTACGTAAAACACCATTAAACAATCAATTAATCATATCAGGATTTGTTTTATCTGTTAAATTGCTGATTAAGTATTTTGGTCAAAATTCATAATTCTTTGAATATCAATATTTTTATCCATATTTGAGTGATAGTAAATGTTACATTGAAAACATTTTTGTCTAATTCGGTCAAGATTTATATTCTGGAAAAACATAATTTGGTAATCGCTGTACACCCTGACTGTTACAATGCTTGGGTTAAGATTTTATATCGGTCGCATATTGGGTCACACAAATAGACGATAGTAAATAGAGCCTTCATCATACATAAAGATGTTTTTACGCGCAATATTATTCATCGCGTAGTTTACTGGCGTACCCAAGTAAGTTTGTCGATGTTGACTAGATGATTTTCATTGCAATATTTATCTTGGGCATAGGTGGCATATCAATGTTAAATGATGTCTTCTTAAAACGAATTGAAAATTACTCCAAAATTCCTCCTTAAGCCATGCAGCACAACCTTAAGCCATGCAGCAAAACTTAATTTATACAGCTTTACAAAAGGTTTTAAAACCCAATTCTTAAAATCACAAGCTTTATGTGATTTGGTTTTGTAACGATTCAGAAAAATTAAATTCAAAGATAAACAAGAATGCCTAGCAATACGTACAACCAGGCGTTCTTGGGTTAGACGACATACATGTATCTGTTTTCGATAAAACAGTTAGGCTGGTATCGTGTTCATAGATGTCTTATTTCGTTTGGTTAGGAGTGATTGACACTGAAAAGTGCATTTTTGTCAAAAACGATATTTGCACATTAAAAATAAAAACCATAAACATACTAGTCCATGTTCATACATTCGATTTTGGTTGTGTTATGCATGATGGCGCCATTAAACAGTAGAATGTCACATAAGTTCGTCAAAAATATTCTGAATTCGATATCTTGTGTGATTTTTGTAAATTTTTCAATATCAATGTTTTTTGGAAAAAAGTTATTCGTTTTTTTTATCAATACAAATAAGTCGATAAGTTGCATGACCCCCTAAAATTTTACCTAATTTTACATAAATGCTGCAAAAAGAAATGTCTCTTGCAACATGTTACACCAGAAAAAGTAATCTAAGCATTGATAAGCAGCAGACATTTTAGGACAATTTGGTTTCATCAAAAAGACAATTGTTGAACAGAAGTTATCGTATCAAATGGCCGTCACAAAAGTAGTCGAATCCGTCGGAATTACTTCATTTTAATGATATTGCGTAATAGTTATACAAAAGGCCGATGGAATTAAAATCTATTTTCGATAAGTCCTCTGAAACAACTAGACCAATTTTTATAACAATGGTTACAATTATACAAAGGACCGTTTCTATTGAAATTGACGTAGCCATTCAACTTAAAGTTGAATCTTTAAAACTTATGTGTTTATGCAAAATATGATGTTTGAAATCATTAGGATAAAAAATTGTAACACTTTTTTTCTACTTTAAAACAAGGACATGACGTCAAATTCGAAATATCTTTGATAACTGGTGAAGATAAATGTTCAGGATTTTATTATTTGATTCAGAAAAAATAGTATAGTCAACGCTTTTTATTCTGTTCATACTTAAAAAAAACAAAAAAGCTTCTTGAAAATGAGTTAGTAAAAATTTTTAAAAATTATCGACAAAACTTATACTTTTTGTAATTTAATAAAAATATTAATTCAGTCAGCAATGATGAATTACTTTAAAATTGCATGCAATGACTTATGCGGTATTATAAAAGATAAAATATAAAAAAAAAGCTTACCGTCTGAAATGTTTTCTAAAAAGCACTGTTTCAGATACAAATTTTGTGATTTAATTCTATATACTTACAGCAGATACAATATATACCTATAGCAGATGAAATTCAATAAAAGAATGTTTTGTATTTAGTATTTATCTACAAATAAAATAAATGACAGTTACAATTGTACACAATCGATTGCAATATATTGTTTTTGTTTTTGTAAATTATCCTGGAAGCAATATGATTATTAAGCAATGACTAAATGTTTAATTTTCTTTTACATATCAGAATGTCAATAGTGATATATTTTCTAATAATTACATACAGGAACAAAATGATCATCATGAATTTACATAGAAATAAATCGGTTAATTATGATCAAAGAATGTGTTTGTGTCACTGTTTGTAAAATAATTGTTAAAGTTCTCAGGTTTCAGTCCAAATGTAATAAATATATTTTCTTTAAAAAAGGTTTTAGATGTTTTGTTTTAAATTTTACAATTATTACAAGATAAGACTGTCTTTGTTGCTCTAGACGTAGTGGTGGTAGCCTTCAAAATTGCTTCCATCTCCTATGGTAAAAAACGAAAATATTTTAGTTTTATCAAAAGTTTTAACTAAATATCACTCAAAAAATCTTTACTGGACGATAGTCATTTAATATCTGTTCTTCTTAATTGCGTACTATGATTGGTCGAAGCATTATTTTGAGAAAAGCCGATGGAATCATCAAGATTCTTTGAGTGATAATTAGTTTGTTCCCTCATGCAAAGCATTCCTTAGTTGAGTGTAGATTCATATAATTTAGGAACTTAGGATTTAGTTACTTTCAAATGTTTGGATTATCTTTTCATCTATAAACTTTCTATAAACTTGTTTGACCTCTAGTTTCACTGATTGGGATTGAATATCCGAAATGTGCACATATAGCAAAGAAAAATTAAACAGATATTTTTGTTAAATATCTGCAAAGCTTAGAAATTTTCGTGAGTTTTCTTTTATAATATCTTTAAACAGATAAATTACTGTTTATTAGTAATTTTAATCATTTCATATTATTTTAAATCGTATATTTAGAGTTGTGAAAAATGTATATATGTTGTATATTTGTTTAATATCAAAAGTGGTACACATTTTATTCAATTTAACATTGTACGAATCGTCTTCATATGAGTATGGTGTTAATCAATAACAGAATCATCCACCGGCGGTTGTTCCGAGTGAAAAACAATGGGCCGATAACACTATCGAGTTACGGCCCCTGATCCGCTAGAGGAATACTTCTTCCGGGGAGTTCACAGTTGTAAAAACATGGTTGCTTCTATCATTTATCTATTAAATGTCTGATGTTTCAGTTAAAATAGATTGTTTTAAGTAAAATGGTTATATATGAACTTTGTTATCAAAAGTATTTTATTTTTATTTCCTCTATTTGTCATTTAAATCAAATAGTGTAAAGCACTTTTTTTTGGCAATCAGAGTTCATGTCTATGTTGACCTAATTTTGACACTTGTTCAGGTAATAGGGGAGGTTTTGACCTATGGAATTGAACATATATTGAATGCTAAAAACTTTTTAAGTATACAATACCGTCTCTCGGACAAGGGTACAACCATTAATCTTTAATTAACATGTATACCGACGAGTAAATATACACAGGTATTTGAAGATACCTGTGTATATCCACACCTTGGCATGGTCTAATATACACACTTATCCAGACTTTCTATACACCAAAGTTTTTATTTTCCCAATTACCCTTGAAAATTTTTGACACTTGTATATTTGATTGAAGGAAATTGTTTAAAATAAACAACCATAATTGGTATTCAATTTGAGATCATTTGAGCACATTTACAATTACTACGAGTCCGTTTGAACAAATTATACAATTACACAAGTATTTTTCTAGATTTGCTTATATAATCATTCAAACGTTATTAAAAAGCACTCTTTGTATCAGCCATAATTAATACGAGACCTTTTCTCTCTATCAGCCATTATTAATACGAGTCCTTTTCGCTCTGCTACTCATAATCACTACGAGACCTTTTTTTCTCTACCACACATAATCACTAAGTTTTTCCTTCTGTCAGTCATAAACATTTCAATCCCTACGAGCCCTTTTTCTCTTTCATTAATAATCAGTGTTTTTTCTCTATCTCTCATAATTACTATAGGCCCTTTTCTCTCTATCAATCATAATCACTTCGAACCTTTTCTCTCTATCACTCATAATCATTACGAGCCCTTTTCTCTCTTTCAATAATAATCAATGTTTTTTATCTATCACTCATAATCACTACGGGTCCTTTTCTCTCTATCACTCATAATCACTATGAGCCGTTTCTCTTTATCACTCATAATCACTTCGAACTTCTCTTCTTTCTATCATCACTTTCATTTACTATATTCGAGTATTTCCCACATAAAAAGCTCTTTCTTTCTCTCTCTCTCTCAATAGCGAAAATAAATGTCGATTATGTTAAATTGGTTTGGTTATAATTTGTTTGGTTCTGTTTGTTTTAGTTGAAACCTTTTCACTTTGTTTTAAATACAAGTCGTAATGTTTTCAAATACATGTACTGTGATTAAAATCCTTTTTGCCTATCGTTTTGACAGATAGCTTGTGCTGACAAGAGTTTACGTAAACTTAAAAAAAAAATAAAAATAAAACGAAAGATAAATAAGTCAAAACATCATACATGTACAGAAATTAATTAAGTAGTCGTTACATTTTAAACTTATTGAATTCAAGTAATATTTTCCTTTATTGGTAAATAAATACTTTGAATCTTGTAAATAAATAAGACACGGGTGTATTTTTAAATAATTTATAACTGTTTTCATGTTTAATATTACATATTGTTTGTCTCTGGCATCAGTAAGTGAATAATAATTCTCACTACCTGAAACTGAAGAAAAATACAAAAAGATTTTCGACGTATTGTTCTGTAACATTTTTTTTATAAACACCAAAATCCAAATCAACAATATATTTCTTATATCCAGGTTAAGCGTGTATGAGACCGATTACTAAGTATAAATATGTTATTTTAAATAAAAATAGCAACATATGATGTTTTTTTTTTCATTTTATTACGGATAAATTCTATGGGCCAATCTTCCCAATTAATGAGCACGTTTCAAGATTAAGTCAACATACGCATCAGTCAAATCGTATAAAATCTATGTTTAACACTGTAAAATTTAAATAACAAGTAAAGATAATTAATTTTAAGAAAAGAATGTATTTAAAACAACAGTCCAATCTATGTATAACTATTTTACATAAAACAATCGATGTATTTAAACTAGTACACCGGACATTTAGTTGATACATGCTAGTAGCAACGAAGTTGTAAACAGCCTTGAACTCCCCAGAAGTAGTAGCCCTATAGCGGATCAGGGGACGACAACTCGATAGTGTTTTCGGTCTATTCTTTTAGGATAATTCTAGTGTTAAAATAGTTAGTTTTTCAATTTGTTTTGTTGAAATTTGTTTTGATATTTATAAAATGCTTGTAATTTTAAATGATCTTATTGGCAGCATTTGTGGTTTTAAGTTTTTTCATAATAGAACAGGCTTTTAGGTGTGTATTTTGTTACAGGTAGCATAACCTAGAAATACAAAAATGCAAGTTCGTAATTAAAAAGCAAAACAGGATACTAAAAAGAAAATTAACAATACAAACAAGGATCTACTGATAATAAAATCTCAAATTTGGACATGCACTGTTTTAAACTACGTTTGTTGTTATAGTGCTATTAAAGGACCCAAACATTTTTACAACTAGTGGTCCAAAAACACACACATTTTGATATTGAAAGACTTACTTGAACAAAAAAGTTATTTAAGAAACGCACAAACTTAGGAGAGGACCAAATTGGAAATTGACAGGCTGTTTATGGTATTATCCTGGTTATATTCAAATATTTGACATCCCATTAGTCACGTGTCCTTTTATTCTCAATTTAGAATTTGTAACTTGCTAAACAAAAAGAGCCTATCCTTCCAGAGCACTCGACCACACTTCCCTGGTGGATGTTTTCGTGTTTAACCGAATTAGCAAAATCTCATTGTTAGTAATGCTTTTGGGACTCGTGATTTGAACATAGACCGGTATGATTGTGTAATTCAGGCACCAATAACAACTAGAACTAGAGATTGTAACTGGGATACCAGTTACGTATGATTCCCCACCTATCCATAATCTATATATTGTCTAAAATATACACCTGCTGATGGACTGATCTCGAGTTGGATCGATAGTATCCATTACTAGTAATCGAAAGCTGACTAAGAGAAAGGACGGAAGACAAGTAAATTTAAAGTGAACATCAAGTACAATTATAATTCGAGTAGCATTCATTTTAATATATATTTTCATTCCCTCATACCCCATTGTTGCAACAACGTTTTATGTTTAAAGAAACCAATTGAATCTGCATGTTTAAATTTATAATTCGAAATGTATGTAAATTTTACAAGTTCAATAGATCAGAATCATGCGTTCTGTCTTCTAACATAGACCCTATCCATTAATTTGGCAATTACAATTAGCTGGTGTATTTTGATTGGACAAGTATTCAACTTTGATTGATAGCAAATCTATTTCACGAACTGTGAGGTGTTTAACCAACAAATTTGATTGACGTGTGTCATGTCTGTGAAGTAGCCATAACCTACATATTTAATCTAATGGATAATTGACAAAGAGATTAAAGCAATTATACATATTAAAACATGTAATAATGCTATTGAATTTGTTTACAATTCTTTGAATAGGAATTTAATCCTGTAAAATTGCCTTAAGAAATGAAATCAAGTATGCCATAAGATAGTGTTTCTTGACTGAGGGTGGGTGTTAAGAATTCTGTCTTCACACCCCTACCCTCTCTTGAAAAGGATTTCCTGGAGGTTTTTATCACTCTTTTCAAAAGTCCATAATGAACAAGAAAATATACAGATGAGTGGAAGGGATTTTAACTATTTAAAAGCTATACATGTACATAGCACTACCCACAGTGGGAAATGACCTTAGGTGCCCTTTATTAATATCACTCTATTCAACTTTTCATAAGGAACCAGAAAATACATAAATTAAGGGTGGGGATTTCAATAGTTTAAAATTAACTTAGCACCACCCAGCCCTACCCTTCAGTGGGAAAGGACCTTAGGTGTCTTTGATTAGTGTCATTCTTTTCATATTATCATTAGGAACCAGAAAATATATACTTTAGGGGTGGGGATCTAAACAGTTTAAAAGTTATGACAAAGCCCTATATATGGTTTTATAGCACACTGCAAAGTGTTCAAGGAAAAATTGGTGATTTTTGTTTTTAAGACCCCATCTTCCTGTCCGTCCCCCAATAAATACACATGGATGTAAAAACTTTCATGGTGCAGGAACCTATCCTAAAATTTTGAACGAGATTGAATGATGCGTTTAACTTGTTTGGCAGTGCTGATAAAAATTTGATATATTTTTAACAATTTAATACATAGTAACTGAGAATTTATTAAGAACAAATTCTGTATGTGAGGAAAGAGGTTAGTCACTTAATAAACATGTAGTTACATTAACATTCAATCATTTTTGTTTAGTGCTTAACTTTATACATTAATTCAGATTACCCATTTTTATCGGGCACTCATATATCTGAGAAACTGAATAAGAAAGAAGAAGATTCTGTAAGAGTTATCTCTCTTTGTACGTATTGGACAGAAAGATGTTTGGTATTAAATTACGCAATTTACACGCACCGACCGCTGAGCCGTCGAGATGGAAAAAAATTTGATCATTTATCCATATCTACCAAGATAGCAGATTGTTGGTACCAAATTTCATCAAAACCCATCATACCGTTTCCGAGTTCTGCACTGGACAATTTTAAAGGAAAAATAAAAAATTATAATAATAATAATAAGAAGAAGAAGAAGAAGAAGAAACAGAACGAAAACAATATGATTCCCCACCTTTGGGTGGGGAATCATAATTATCAGAAATCAATGCCAGATGTCTCCTTTTTTAAAGTGTTTTTTTCTTACAAATTTCTCTTGAATAGGTTTTACTGGTGTATAGTACATATACGAAAATGAGAACTGAACTAAAAGTTATATTTATTAACTTCAATCCTACAGCAAATTCTGAACACTCCATTAAAGAACATATAGAACAAAATTTTTGTTTGGTGTATTTATCAGAACATTTATTGCAAACTCAGTTTTGTAACATTTTTTCAGCTACGAACGTTTACATAATTAAAAGTGCATTTTATATGTTTTTACCATTTCTGTCGAATGATTCGATTACAATATTAGATCACCTTAGAAATCTTAATCATTGTTTTGAATAAAGGTGATACATTTTAAAATATTTATAAGTATTCAGAGGAAAATTCTTTGAAGGTCGTAAGAGTATTTTGTTGTCTGATCATGTTTTGAATATGTAAAGAGAAATGTCAGTTCTTATGATGTCGGAGTGTATGGGCGCTAATCAAATGGTCTTTCGGGGTCTTTTATGCCGAAACAGAAAATAGCGTGATGTTGGACATATATAATACCCGGAACCAGCCCGGAAAACGGTAACTCAAAACATCCGTATTAAATCATTTTTACATTTCGTCAATTACTAGCCCTTACCGCTGAAGCTTCAAGTTTCAAACATTAAACATGAAAAATTCAACCAATAACTTAAGAAAAACCCCAATAAAACTGAATTTTTCTAAAGTCGACATAAATGACTTAGATGTTTTTGCGGCTATTTTTTTCTGTTCATATTTTTTGTATATATATAAAACAATAGAATCTTTTTTGGTTCAAACATTTATGTACATGTAAATAAACAGTAATAGGATTATTCCTTCCACGGAGCAAGATTTATGTCTCGTATTTGTCGACAGAAAACGCGATCTGTACTCCTGTAAAATGAAAAAAATAATTAATTAATCAATATATCCCTCAAAAGGTATTTTTGAAACTTTTTGTAAATTATTTATATATTCATATATTTTAATGGTTTTGACTTATGTAAAATGCCAAGAAATGAAAGAAAATTGATTATTAAGATTACATTCGTGTTTTGAATAATATATATACAAGGTAGACAATGAACAATGATATGTAAACACATCTATTTTTGTTGCCAGAAGATAACTTCTTTTTTATTAAAGTCTGTTACAACAGATAATAAAAAAACATAAAAATGTATACCTGTACATATATAAAGTTTTCTTGTAAAAAAATATAATAGAAAAAATCATTAATTCCAAGTAAAAAAAGGAGGAAAGACAATAAACTAAGAGGATCACATGGAGAGACCAATGTCAAAGTGACATAACCTACAGGCATAGAATATAGTGATTTTTCCTTACTTGTTTTCACTTTAACGTATCCTTATATTTCAAGTTTGCATGTTTCATTCAATAATTCGTTAGTAATTTCATATATCTTTTGTAATTAAATGACAAAATATAGGTTCTCTCATTTCTGTTTATTGTTTAATTATTAATATTTGTTTGGTTAAAATTTTGTGATTTTAGCAATTTAAAAACATTGTTAATAGATAAATAATTTCATTGAATTGATTTCTGTGAAAAAATCACCTTTGAAGTTCAAATATTTGACATTAAATTTTGTGGTTTTCAAAAAACCATGAATTTATTAAAAATTTAATCCCCCATAAAATTGTGTGTCTTAAAAGTAATTGGCAAGGTTATGACAAAAGTGAAAAAAATCAAATGCAAATTGTGTAGCCAATTTATAGATGACAGTTCTGATAAGAATTAAGAGTGAAAATTGACAAAATCATTATTTTGTCCCCAGAAATTACAATAATTAGCAATTTCCGAAATTCGCGAATAACAGAGCAATCCCACATTGGTTCGTCTTCAAGAAACACTTACCGTTGACATAATTTAAACACATTACACTGTATGGTCGAAATGTCAAAGTTTTCACAAAATATCTTTGCTAGCGACATTTTCCTGATGGATCTGATTTGTTCTATAAGTAATTAAAATTTTAAAAATAAAAAATGTATTTGTCATATTTCAAGCAGGTATGTGTAAGGTTAATTGATACATTTATTGAGCAACAAAAGATACTAAAGTTTCCATGAATATCAAATAGACAATACCTAAAACATTCTAATTTACATGCCTATACAAAATGATTTTTTTCCATATAATTTACAATTTTAGTTTTCATTAGTTTTCATTTGCAACTGTTACCTTTGAACTCATGACCTCTAACCATATATCAAAATGATAGCTTGATACTTTATCCGACTGGATGAGGACAATTAGAAATTTTGTCAAGTCAAGGATTGCAAAACTTAATGGGTCTATGGGTACTAAACCTTCTTTAGTGCTCAGGGACCCTGAGGTTTCTGCGGTCCTTACTGACATACATAACAGGTATGTTGTTGTCCCTGCTGATAAAGCTTCTAATAACATTATTTTCGTTTGCAAGAAATTCTATGTTGAATGTCTTATTAAGGAGCTTGGTTTAGATAGTATATCAGAGAATCCTACTTATACCAAAACTAATTTTACAAAAGATGAAGTTCTTTCCAATCATAGGGGAGTCCTTCAGTCTTTTAGTATCAATTTAAAACAGGAAGAACTTGACCTGCCTTACTTGTATTGGATTCCAAAACTTCACAAAAATCCATACAAGGAAAGATATATAGCAGGTTCCTCTAAATGTACTACTAAATCATTATCAGTAATTCTAACACAAATTTTGACAGTTGTCAAAGATGGCCCTCAGACTTATTCAGATAGAGTCTATTCTACATCTGGCATCAACCAAATGTGGATTCTCAAAAATTCTAAAGAACTACTTGACCATTTTGTCTCTAATACTCTATCTTCGATAAAAAGTATAAAAACTTTTGATTTTTCTACCCTTTACACCACTATCCCTCATGCTAAATTGAAAGAACGTCTAAAACAAATCATTCACTTTTCATTTTTTTACAAAAACGGTAAACCAAGATATAAATATCTAGTGCTCAACAGGGATTCTGGTTATTTTGTAAAACACCATACAGACAGCAAACAAAAATATACTGAAGATACCATCAACAAAATGTTAGAGTTTTTGATAGACAACATATTTGTTGTGTTTGGCAATATTATCTTTCAGCAAACAATCGGTATACCAATGGGCACAAACTGTGCGCCTTTACTTGCTGATTTGTTTCTTTATTCATATGAATCAGAATTTTTACAGAACCTTGTCAAATCTGGAAAAAAGACTGTCGCTAAATCATTCAACTACACATACAGATATATAGATGACGTTCTTTCTCTAAATAATCACAAATTTGGAGAATATGTGAATGTCATCTATCCAAGTGAGCTTGAAATAAAAGACACGACAGATTCTCCATGTTCTGCTTCATATTTGGACTTATACCTCAATTATGACACCTATGAAAGGTTACATCTGAAGCTATACGACAAACGTGATGACTTCAATTTTTCTATTGTCAACTTTCCGTTTCTTTGCAGTAATATCCCTGCTTCTCCTGCGTATGGTGTATATGTTTCACAGTTAATACGGTACGGTAGAGCTTGTTCCCACTATGGGAACTTTCTGCAACGAAGCAAATTACTTACAATTAAATTGTTGACACAAGGATATTGCAAACCTAGGCTAATCAGGGCCCTTAAAAAGTTTTATGGCCGTCATCACAATATTGTTGATAAGTATGTAGTCACTGTATCCCAACTTATACTGGATATATTTGACTTACCATGGTTCTTTGTTCCTTTCATTCTCAAAATTGACTTGCACGTGACGGGTGTAGCTAGCTAAACAGGAGGTGCTTACCCTTCCGGAGCACCCGGCCTCACTTCCTTGATGGAAGTTCACGTGTATCACCTATTTTGCCAGTTTGCAAAGTTTTTACTTTGTTTTTGGGATTGTGATATGGACAAGGACTGGTATGTTTGTTTTATTTTTTATTGCATACCTACAATATTCTAATATGCATGCCTATACAAAAGGTTTACGGTTTTCCAAATATATTGGCATACACTTTTTTAAAGAAATTATCCCCACTTATTACAATGCCATTGAGCTATATCGCTAGCAGTTTTACATAAAATACAAAAAGGTCATACAATAAATCGTTACACTTAGTGCACCTTGTTGTAACTAAAATATACTTTTTATAACAGTGATTTATGTTGGCATGGTTCAAAAAGAAATAACAATGTTTTAACCTGCCAATTTTTCTAGTTAGGGCTATAATTTATGCATTTAAAGGTAAGTTACAATTAAACAAGTTTAAGTATGATTTAATATTACGTAATTTCTTACTTACTTTTTGTAAAACTATTTTTTAGATTTTCATGTTCAAAGAAGAATCTATCTCCATATCTCAGCGCTCTGAATTGTTTAGCCAACAAACAAGAAAAGGTTGGTCCAAGAATTGATCCCGGTAATGGAATCTCCGAAAGAGCTCCAGCGAAGAGGTCAATATCGTCAGGATGACTAAAATGAGAATGACATTTTACAAAAGACAGAAGAAAAATACTAATAATAATGTATATTCCAATTGAGTTTTCACAACCTTACATGCACTATTAATGGTAAAAGTTTAAGAAAGAATGTGATATAATCTAATTTTTAATACAAATTTTATTTTTTTCTAGAACAGTATAAAAAGACGTCATACTGCAGAGATGGGCTATTTTCAAAGGAAGGATGAAAAGAAAGATTATGTTATTGAATGACTTACAAACTAAACCTCGAAAAAGAAAATACTATTTAAACTTGACATAGAACTGTATTGTTGTCAAGGAAACAAAACTATGAATTATAAAGCATATGTAGAAATATTGTTGGTTAAGTATAGAATGGTATGTATATATTTGGCAAAAATACCTGTTTAATTTTGATGTGCCATATATACACATTAAGGAAATAAATTCCTTGTCAGTGACACTGTGGGCCAAAAAATAGACAAGTAAAACATTTGAAAATTACTGAATCCAAAGTTCAAAAATTATATTATTCCAAATCAAGCTTAGGAATGCTTCTTATAAGGGGACCAACCTTAGATTTAAATATATTTAAAAGACAGCTGAATGTTTTGCTACATGGCACACTTTCTGGCAGCAAAAAGTACTGCCTACTAAGTTAAGTATATCCTAAAAAATAAACCTTCGGTATTTCAGACAAAGTATTAATGGCTGTTGCTAAATACTATTTTAACTAAAGAAATATTGGATGGTGATTACACAAGTTAATATAGAGAAACATACATAGAGTTAGTTAGCAAATAGTGTTTTGTATTTTAGACAGAAAATTTCTTCTGGTATGTTTAGTACTTCAGGTTTTTCACCTACAAATATCTTATTTGACAAAAAAGTATCGTTTATTTGAATTAGAATGTTCGGAATTTAAAAGAAGGTGACACAAGATGATTCAGAAGTAGCAAGTATTTCAAACCAAATCAATCCCTTACTTATATGCTTCTTCTAATTTAGCGGCAGTCTTGGCAGTATGATCAATCAGACCACCCCGTGACCGTTTGAAGTGCGTTACAGGTGAAAATCCACAAAATCTCCGAAAGGCTGTGTATGGCGGCAATCCGTGATCTCTACCTCTTTGGATATTTAGTGCACCAAGATCAAAACTGGTAACATTGTCTGTAAATAATTCGTTACGTAATGCATGTATGATGAACCTGAAAACCCAAACGATACAATTGGATTAGTATTCTAAAACATAGAAAAATTTCAAGTATGATATAAAAATTCTATGTATCCAAAGTGTCGCAAAGGTCATACACACAAAAACATCGAGTTGTTTGTTACATCATAAATTTGTTTTTTTTTATTATAAAAATTCTTACTAACAGATCAAAAGTCTTTAAAAATGTGTTAATTGTTTTATCCAAAGTCGTTTGATTTTTTATTTGGTATTATTTTGTACTTTGTAAAGCTAAGCATACTTTATATATCAGAACGTTTTCTAGATGCTTTCGATTATTGCAAAATAGAGCAAAATAGGTCAGACAGAACAATATTTGATTAAAAATGGTTGTTTGTTTAAAAAACATAATATTAATAAAATAAAATAAAATAATCAAAATTCGAAAGTTGCATCTGAAAATAATACGATAGCTAATAGAATCTAATGCTCATCTCAAGGATGATTACTTCTTTAGATTTCTTGGTTTTAATCCAACCGGATAGATATTAGTGTTTTGAAAACTTTTATAATTGCCGAATGACGGTGGATTTCTCTGGTCGGGCTTTTCAATTTTTAGTCACCCACGAAATGACCATGTCTGTATAGGCAAAATACCATAGACTGGGACACAAAACAGAAATACAGTGATGCAATACATACCGATCCATTAACATTGATGGGAACGTAAGTGCGAACCTAGCCATCCCATTTGTATCTTGTATAGACAAATGTGGGTCCAAAAAGGTATGCTGAAGATCATGTTTTTCTGTTCGAAAGTAATATGAAGAGGTTATTCCTTGTTTTGGTGGTACCAACGAATGTCCGAAACGTAACACGGCAGCTCCAAAGGCGTTTCGGACAGTTGGATTTATCGTAGAGTTGTATCCTTGGTTACGACATCGTTTAGAATTACTCTTATGTAAACAAAACTTCTTTATATAGCCTTTGTGTAAGATAATAGGTAGCCAATCATAATATATAATTTTCTGTATCACGGCACCAATAATTTTTCGTGTTTCTTGGAAAAGCCGCTCATCATTCCAGTGAGGGTTAAGTTTACAAAGTCTTTTAGCAATACGATTGTGTTCTCTTACAAAAGCAATATGGTTAATTGTTAGATGGCCAACTTCATTCACACGGCGGTCCCCTGCGAATATACAGCAATTTAAGGAGTTTCATTTTACTAGAACTGAGCCACATTTCTATAAAGCGCTGTCGACAAGGTTTTAATTTCAGGTAATTGAACGAAAAAAAAAAAAATAATAAAAAAATAAATAAAACAAATAAACAGATTTAACAAAATATCTACAAATAGTGCGATTTTTTTCTTTTTAAAAAAATGGCATGTTTTGACTTGCAAAATAAATCAACAAATTTAACAAAATATCTACAAGTAATTGCGATTTTTTTCTTTTAAAAAAAATGGCATGTTTAGACTTGCAAAATAAATTTAACAAAATATCTACAAGTAATTGCGATTTTTTTTTCTTTAAAAAATGGCATGTTTAGACTTGCGACTGAATTAATCAAATATTTGCCTAATGATTTAAAGGTAGCAAGTAAAAAGCCCTTAGAAGTTCAATCAATAAAAATCACATTTTAGACAAAACATTTACATAATATTACACTCAAATTGCAATTTGCAATTTGTTTATTTACGATGTAATTTGCATTTTAAATAAAACTTCTCCATAACATGAAAGTAACATTACAGACATGGGTTTTTCCTCCTTGGCCGGTAGTTATCATCTGAGCAAGAAACTCCTCCATCGACCACTATTTTACCGATTTTTTTTCTAAACAAACGACAAATTTGCCTTTGTTGTTGTTTTTTTTTTAAATGACGTAAATTGCATTTTAAACTAATACATATATTTAATTTATTTTGAAAGAAAATTTCTTTTTTTTATATTATCTAAAGGCTTACTGCCTACCAAAATGCCAACCATCGAATATTGTACAGCTAACGGCAGATGATATAGATACGTCTTAATTGAAATTACTCTAACATAATTCTGCCTACCAAAGGATATAAGTTGTCGTTTTGTTAAGCTAACGACTGAGAATATATAGACACGTACTTACTGTAATTACTGCATGTGTAATACAAACCTGCCTAACAAAAGGTCTACTGTTGATGTTGTACAGCTGAAGCTGAGAATATGTATAGGTACGTCCTATCTGTAAAAACATAACAACCCTGTTACCAAAAGGTCCACTGCTGATGCTGTTGGGCTAACGACTTAGGATTTAGATACATTCTTACTACAATTGCTCTGATACAAACCTGCGTGCATGCAGAAATCTGTTATATGACGTATAACACATTCGCCATTGTTTCCTGTAGGAGGAAGTAACTTGTTTTGCATTTTCAATAACCCTGAAATTTAATATATATATATATATATACAACTATAACAGTCTGTGTCCAAATAACAATCCCAAAAAGAAAATAAAAACTTTTGAAAGCTGGCAAAATTAGACATACACATAAACTTCCATCAAGGAAGTAAGGCCGGGTGCCCCGGAATGGTAAGCACCTCCTGTATAGCTAGCTACACCCGTCACATGCAAGTCAATTTTGAGAATGAAAGGAACAAAGAACTATGGTAAGTCAATTATCCACTATAAGCTTGGGTACAGTGACTACATACTTATCAACAATATTGTGATGACGGCCATAAAACTTTTAAGGGCCTTGATTAGCCTAGGCTTGCAATATTCTTGCGTCAACAATTTAATTGAAAGCAGTTTGATTCATTGTAGAAAGTCCCCATAGTGGGAACAAGTTCTACCATAACTTATTTACCGTGAAACATATACACCATACGCAGGAGAAGAAGGGATAT
This sequence comes from Tegillarca granosa, assembly GCA_029721355.1. Lineage (NCBI taxonomy): Eukaryota > Metazoa > Mollusca > Bivalvia > Arcoida > Arcidae > Tegillarca > Tegillarca granosa. The sequence goes on from CM056608.1 coordinate 12,881,810, forward strand.
TAATGCAAAGAAACGAAAAGTTGACAATAGAAAATTAAATTCATCACGTTTGTCGTAAAGTTTTAGATGTAACCTTTCGTGGGTTTTATAAGTGAGGTATAAGTCCAAATGTGAAGTAAAACATGGACAATACGTCGTGTCTTTTATTTCAAGCTCATTTGGATAGATGGCATTCAAATATTCTCCAAATTTTGGATTATTTAGAGATAGAACGTCATCTTTATATCTGTATGTATAGTTGAATGATTTAGCAACAGTCTTTTCTCCAGATTTGACAAGGTTCTGTAAAAAATTCTGATTCATATGAATAAAGAAACAAATCAGCAAGCAAAGGTGCGCAGTAAGTGTCCATTGGTATATACCGATTGTTTGTCGAAAAATTATATTGGCAAAACACAACAAATATGTTGTTTATCAAAAACTCTAACATTTTGTTGATGGTATCTTCAGTATATTTTTGTTTGCAGTCTGTATGGTGTTTTACAAAATAACCAGAATCCCTGTTGAGCATAAGATATTTATATCTTAGATTACTGTTTTTGTAAAAGAATGAGAATTGGTTTACCGTTTTTGTAAAAGAATGACAAGAGAAAAATTTGTTTCAGATGTTCTTTCAAGTTATTGGTGTAAGAGTAGAAAAATCAAAAGTTTTTTTTTTTACTTTTTACGGAAGATAGAGTATAATTATATACCATGCTAAAATGAAACAAATATTTGAAGTCGAATTGATATATAACCAAGCAACCTTTTTCCGTAAAGGTATAAAATCATTGATAGACTCGGTGCTTTAGACAAACTATCGAATATGATTTTGGTATGCGGACTCGCTGTCCGAATTTCTTACAGTCCAGGTTTGAATTTCTACTTGGTACAAATACAAGATAGAGAAAGTATGTCAAATCATTTGCTGACAGGCGGTGGTTTTTGAAAGGCAATGGTTTATACTAAATATGAAAAACACGATAAAACAGCGCAATATCTAAAAAAAAAACTTCGTCATTGAATTTTTCGTAAATGAAAATCAACATAAGGATATGGTCAATCAGAGATTTAGTAATTCACCCTGGTTAAAAATAAATACTTTGCGCTAAAAATAAATACTTTGGCGCTAGAGAAATAAAACCGGGACATTAAATAGGAACTGTTTTATCTTTTTACTTTTTTTCTTTTTTTCTATATTTTTTTTCGTACAATGGTGTCAGCCCTATAGCTATGACGTCATATTTATGTTTCTTAAGTAACTTCATGCAATTCATTATTCCATTAGGAAGCTAGCCAGGACAAAACGTCCAAAAATTCGTTAAAAAGATATAGATATATATATATATATATATATAGAGAGAGAGAGAGAGAGAGAGAGAGAGAGAGAGAGAGAGAGAGAGAGAGAGAAATTCCACAAACGTCACCTCTCTTTAAAACATGATTGTTTGTATAGGAATTTTTTATTTTAGTGTGTGAGTATAAAAAAGTATATTTTACCTTTCTTGAAGGTTCGTAACGACTGCAGTTCGTTTTCAGTTGATCCATAAACATTGCTAGCATCAATAAATGATGTTAATTCGTTCATTTGTTCTCTCGTCCCTGCAATAAATAAATAAATAAATATTGTAAGCAAAAAAGATGAAAAACGACCCTCCTAGAATATTTAGTGTGTCCTATCCTTCCATTATATGGCCCCCTTAAAGCACAACAAATACTATGACTGCAATTAGCGAGCATTTATTGCCTATAGAGTATTGACAGAGTAATAACGTAATTATAATGTACATGTTCTTGTTATATACGAGCTAAGCTATACAAATAAATGAAATGCACTTTCAGAAAAAAACGCGACGCCCAGGAAACTTCAGAAATAAAAAACTATGAGAAAAAACTCTGTAAACCTGAGTCAATTAGCAGTTCAGCGCCTTTCTAAGTGCAGGACATGGACTTCGTCCTATGAAAAACGATGTTTTAAATAATAAAAATTTATGTTAACCGTGCGAGAACTCACTAGAAACTGATTATTGCACTAATACCATGACTTAATCACCTGACTAACCAACTACTTCTGATTGGATTAATACCTTTCACGCACCGTAAAGACAAATCTTTCCCGCTATACTGACGAAACGCGGGGATGGGAAACTCAACAGAGTATGAAGATAAAGGATTTTATAAAAAAAAATTCTATTTCGGTAAAACCCCAAATACATGTACTTACAAAGTAGAAATAGTCGGGATCGTTTACAGTAATATTATTACATTTATGAACAGAATGCCTGAATAAAAATACATGTACCTGACAAATGTCGAACCTTGGCCTATCCATACATGCAAAAAAGGGTTTAAAATTTGAAATATTGATCTGGTCCTGCATTGAAGGGTTAGAATATAGACTATGTTTTTAATAAATGTGATGCATCGACCAGAACTTTATTACAGTCATTATAATTGTATTTTGTAATGTTAATCAGTAAAATACAAACATTATATATATAATTTCTCAATCAATCAATTATTTTAGAAATCACAACTTACAAAAACACAGATAACGAAACTAAAAATATTTACTTACCTGGTTTGCAAGGATCGTCAAAAACTGGTGAAGATCTTGAAAAGTTCATACAAGTTGTCATGAAAAATGGATCATTTGGTGGGATACTTATTGGGAAACAATCGGTTCTGTAAAAAAAATTATTTGCACATTGTTATATAAAAATTGTAATTTTGCTTTTAATTTATATTTGCTTAAATGTTACTTTTGTCAAAAATCAACCGAAGATTCTGAAATCCATGAAGTAAATTTGCATTAGGTATTTTTGTTAAATGAGCCACAAAATAAATAAATAAATAAATAAATAAATAAATAAATAACGAAATCAACCAATAAAATAAAATAAAAAATAAATGAAATAAAAACCAAATAAATAAATATATAAATAAAAAATATTTTGGGGATTTTAAAATGATAAAAAAATGTGTTAAAATTTTATGAAATAAAATCGTCCAAAATTAAAGAATGTAAAATATATGACTTGTTTAATTTTTAATCTAACAGGAAACACTCGAAAATTTGTATTAAGAAAAGCGGTGTATAACATGCACCTGTTAAGACTCTCTTTAAAGACTTGAGTTGAGTAATGGCATTTAACGTCCCAGTCAAGAATATTTCACTTATATCGAGACGTCACCTGCTATAGGTGAAAGTACAGAAATTTTGCCTGCGCGTTGCGCTGATGGCATTATACAATTCAATTCAACTCAATTCTTTATTAGCCGTGTTCTTTCCGGCACATAGGCAAACAAAAAACATACATATTAGCATACAATGATAGTAAAAGATGACGGAGAATACAATAGAAAAAAAGCACGGTTCTTTATCGTGTCACGCCTACCGCGACACGGGATCTCGTTTATTTTTAAGTTCCTATCCGAAAGAACCGTGACTTTCATTTCGTAATGCCGAGTGCTTAGGCGAAAAGAGCAGTCACTATCCACTTTTAAGTCTTAGGTCAGACCCGGTCGGGGTTTGAACCCACGACCTCCCACTTACGGAACGAGCACTCTGTCAAATGAGCTTCCGCAGTGGTCATTCTCTTTAAAGAGTCTTTATGTTTTTATTGTCAGATTTCTATGTATCCAAACAATTATTAAAGAATATGTTTTATCCACAGAATAAAAGTGAATAAATATCTGAAAATCTTTTATTAGGTCCAATTTCGTTTTTCAGCAAACCTCAATCCCTTTATTTATAGCGCTTCGTTGTGGCATTACACCTTTTTGAAGATGAAAGATTTAAATAAAAATAAAAATAGATATTATTTCCCTATAAAACTAAACATTTACCAAATTGTTATAACAATTGGACTACGAAACATAAATTGTATACAGTGTATTATATATCGAAAGCAAAACATTTTATACGATTACCAAATACCTCGTAAGTGCCGGGAAACTGAACTCAAAGAAAATAAAGCTAACTTCCCATCAACTAAATTCAAAGCCTGTTTTGAAATTTGCCAAGCTTATTTAGTGCCAGGTGTGTTATTTTAAGGGAGGCGTCTTTCTGCGCCAATCGCACTTTTTCAGAGTTAACATTTCCGACACAAATTTAAAATTCTGGTGTTTAAAGTCCGTCAGAAACTGGAGGAATTTTGCGCCATTTTACCTGTACAGGTAATTCATGTTCTAAAAGTTAATAGGTAAGTGTTACAAATACAGATGATGAGTAGTGATCTGGTGAAATGTTCTCTGTTAAAATAAATAGTTACAAAACAAAAGGAAAATAATTAATTATTAATAAATTCAAACGCAAGTAGCAAGTTATTATTTCATTTAAAAAATCAACAGTACAGATACTGCCAGTCCCAAGCCCGGATAAAGGATGGATAATTCAAAAATATGTTGGCGCAAAAGGACTTGGGGTATTTAAAAAGTTAGTGGCGGAAATGATATACTTGCTCAAATGAGTTGTGGCGGAAAAGGACGGTAAAATGACGTAAACGGATTTCACCCTTTTTCAAGAGAAGTAAGTCGTTGTTGTCGGATCAAATACAACAAATGTCTTTATCTTGAATGGAAAATCTAACGTACTGTTTTTTTTTCTAATAAAAATTTTATTTTCAATGGACATGTATTTGGTTTTTAATGTATATATATATACAGTGTCTCATAAGTCTTTCAGACTGGATATTACTACGTGTTTTATAAATTTCTATTATGTATACATATACATGTCGTTGTAATGTTTTTTTTTAATAATATTTGACACTTTTACTATAAACTTTTAATTTTATCTTTTTAATCTGTTTGTACAATCTTTTGCACGAGTGTCGTTCTTGTAAGGTACTTTAGCATGTAAATTTTGTAACTTGATTATTCATTTATTCATTTATTTAATTCCACTACAATAGTGATTTTGTTTTTGTTCAAAATGACATAAACTTAATTAATTGACATATAAACAAACAAAGATCAAGAAGCAAACATATATACATATTAAAGTTTACATTAATATATTATAATAGGACATTAATTTGATTTCCAGTCTATGTTAGGCACCAATAAGTACTATAGGTGAGTTTCACCAAATGTAAAAATGCCAATGTAAGGGTTTTAGATATATTCCATGACAATGGTATATCCAATTCGTTGCCTAAAAGTACAAGTAAGAGCGCGTCTGGGTTGAGACTACACAGTTTATTGTAAATAAAGACATTAAACTTTTTTACTGAAAGCCAGAATCTGCGTCGTATGGATACCAGTTCAGGAGCAGTACAATCTAACACAATGTGTTTCAGGTAGTCCACGAAATAAGACTTGCACAACGAACATGTACTTCTGTCATTTAAAGGTGGTTTTATCCATAGTTATACAATGAAGTATGCCAATGATAGTTCAGATTCAGTTGTTGCAATAAGCCATATATTTCCAAAAGCACATTTTATAGTGTCTCATAAGCCTCACAGGCAAGGTGTTATAATCTTTTCTTTACGTTCAATTTGAAAACCGCACTTGTTTTAATTGTATGGACTGTTTTGAGTCAGAATCGCCATAAGGCGAGACTTAGGTGTTACTTTTCCTGTGTCGGCGGATATATATATATATATATATATATATATATAGAGAGAGAGAGAGAGAGAGAGAGAGAGAGAGAGAGAGAGAGAGAGAGAGAGAGAGAGAGAGAGAGAGAGAGCTTACGGCGGGTTTGGTTCACAGCAAGACAAAGGCCTTCCGTCGCTAGCTGAAATATGAAAATATTAATAAACATTGAGAATTTAATTAAAGAGTAATTCAATTAAAGTTTTTTTCAGATGGTCGCTGTTTTTCCGAGAACTTATTAATCCTTCACAACCTTTGACCCTAATGCCACGGTAAATCAAAAGATTCATGACTCGGGTGTTTAGTTTCAATTAAGTACAAAACATGAATATTTACAATACAGAGAATCCTGGAGCGAGAGTATTACTCTTATATATGAAGCATAAACTTTGTCCTAGCCAACGATTTCCAAATATTTATGGCATAGGTTTAAGCCAATAAATAAATAAATAAATAATAAATAAATAAATAAATAAATAAATAATAAAAAATACATACTTTGAACAGTTGGTGTAAGAATGAGATCATGATCCAAAAACTGTCCTATCGACATCAACAACATTGTATGTCTTTTGTGGAATCGTGGAGCTTTCTCATTCTGCAGTACGATGTTGCTTATGACTCGAGGACTTGGCAAGTCTCCACCATTTTTTGCTTTTGTTCTTGGCGTGTTAATTTCTTTCATAAAATGTTGAAAAAAATAAACACTGCGCTATCAATATTTATTAATGTTTATAAATATTTAGGGCACTAATTTTATCAAATAATTGTCTACTCTTCATTTATTATAGAAAATTATATTTTCTTTCTTAAAAAAGTTCTGTACATGACTTTTCTCATTGACATAAATAAATAAATAAATAAATAAATAAATAAATAAATAAATAAAGCTTGTTTTCAAATACGCACTATATTTACTTAATTAAAATATGTGTAACACATGCTCGAAAACTGCATTAAAAACGAAAATCAATAAATTCGATTTAACAAAGTAAGTATTACATGTATATTGATATTCTTTAAACAGAAAAAATGATTAACAATTTTTTAACAATGTTGTAATGAATTTTTTCGGGGGTAAAATAGAGCCTCTATCAAATATACTTCTTTCAAATTTGAGATAGTTAGAAATGTAAAGCTATGGTCCGACAACAGAGAGATAGTTTCCATAGCGACGAGATCTAATGAATAAACAAAATACAGAAAAAATATTCTCACGATCGTCATAAACGGGCGAGAGGAATCTCGCTTGTGGACGAAATGATTGTCCCCATGTTGGATTCTGAAGGTTGTTACAACTTCCATCTGCTGTTCTGTATTTTGAATTAGGGTCACATGTTATCGAGGGGTTTTGAGTACAAATAGCCAATGCCACGTCGTTCCACCGGAGTTGCCATTCAGCTCCAGTCCTGCTAGACGATGTTAATTGTGGACTAAATAAATAAAAAATTAATAAATTAATTAATTAAATGATTGTTCATCCCTCTTCATCGATCAATATTTGTAGAAAGGACCATTACTAAAATCAACGCCTCGATATAATTTAAAAAAAACATTGACGGGGAGGAGGAGATGGGGGTAAAACTCGAATACTCCATTAAAAGTAAAATAACTAATAAATGAAATTTAATCAATAAATAAGAATTAATTAATAATTAAGAATAATGCGTTAATAAATAAATAAATAAATAAATAAATCAATCAATCAATCAACAGAAAATAAATAAATAAATAAATTGGATATTAAACGTACTTATTTTGCAGTATTTGATGCATCAGTCCAATACACGCCATAGTCGTGGTTCTCAAACTTCTTGTTCTCCCACTTTCCGCATTGAAAGCTTGAAGCAATTCTCTCGCTGTCTTCCCTGGAACAGTCAATAATGAATTATACTGGTTAAGTCTCATTGCGTGACTTATAAAAATGCTTGTGAAAACAAATTATTTAGATTTCACTTCATAAACAAAATAAATTATGTGTTATGTATCCCCTTTAATATATGCCTGCCAACGGTCGGTTTTTCCACACCATCTCTGAACTGACCGCTTCCATATGAATGAATCATGATTGGGGTGGGCGGAAAAAATATTGATCCATCTAATCCAATCCGTGTATATATGGGATTGATAGATGATATAAAGATGGTTAACCTTATCCTTTTTTTAGACTAAGATTTTTCCTTTAAACATTATAGAGTTTTCTTCGCCGTTGGAAAGATAGTTGTCTCATGTTTCCGGTTTCTAAAATTATTCTAAAACAAAGTATCTTGTCCAGAACGAGCAATGTCTATCCCGAACTTAAACGGATAGAGGAAAAGCTTGATCTAATGTTCATTTCCGGTCATTGGGAAATATCGTGAATGGACGCTGTGCACACTTGTTGGGTAAATAACTTTGTGTTGATTATGTTGACAGTGTCCATTCAGGTTATATCTCAATGACCGAAAATGAAAATAAATAAATAAATAAATAAATAAATAAATAAATAAATAATGAACCACTATTCTTGTATTTAAAATTCTCTTAAATTGAAAATATTCTTTACATTTTATTGAGACGCTCATTTCCTATTTGATGGAGGTAACAAATGTGCAACAAACAAACCAAAACTGAATCAGTTCACAGTAAATCTAAACAAGTATATGTCTGCGTATCAGCTCTCTAAAGTGGTGCTTCAAATAGCGGAGGAAATTCCAAGAAAGAAATATCTCTCTGGAATCTATTGGTTGTAACCGGATTTCTTCGGAGTCCTTCCGAATTCTGAAAAACGGTGAGGGAGCGACCTACCCATGGTCAATCCCTACCAGTTGACAAAATATTAACCTAATTGGATAAACAAAGGAGGAGATGCCTCTGAAAAAATATAGCAGAAACGATTAATAATAATAATAATAATGATAATAATAATAATAATGATAATAATAATAATAATAATAATAATAATATGGTAAATGACGGTATATACAAATGCTGCTGCTGGTGGAGTAAAACTGCCCGAGGGTATCCGTAACTCAGTAGGCAGTACTTTGTGCTGTCAGAAAATATACCATTTAGCAAAATTTTCAGCCGTCTTAAATTTTGAAATTTATTTCAAACTAACGTTTGTTCCCTCATGCAAAGCATTCATTAGCTGGATTTGGATTTATTTAATTTTGGAACTTCAGATTATTTAATTTTCAACTGTTTGGCTTAGGTTTTTTATCTATCAAACTTTTCAGTCTTAGTGTCACTGATGAGGAATGAATGTGCACATCTGGCACAACAAAATTTAACAGATATTGTGTATAAAATATGTTTTTTTTCAGTATTAATTATTTTATATTTAATCATTTGGTTCTTTCAAACTAAATAATAAAACTGGTAGATACAGAAAGATTCCTGAAATTCGGGATTGTGTACTTGTTGTAATATGCAAATACATTGTATTAGAAGATGAATATCATTTCCTTTTAGTTTGTCCTGCTTACAGAAATTTGAGATCTAAGTATTTACCATATGTATCAAAATTCAATCAAAAGTTAATCAGTGACATTTTAAATGTAATTGACAAAAGTCAAAACAAACAAAAACATACCCTAATGCAAGTAATGATAGAAACACACAATCAAGACAGAACAAACCCATATATCGGGAAGACCTTGTTGTGTTAAAGTTTGCCATTTTGCTTTCCGAAGGTCGGTGGATTTCTCCTTGTGCTTCCTGTTTCCTCTTCCATCCCATTTGCTTTCTTGAAATAAGTGAAAAAAATCTTGACTGGGCGTAAAACCCTATTACTCCCTAACTATTCTATTCTACTTCTGGGAGGTACACAACATGAGCCAAAAATTACTGTTTTTATCAAGTATCATAAAGTAAAAAAAAAACAAAAAAAAACCTTTAACAACCCAGCCATTGAACGATAAAGTCAGCAGTGTAGCCGTCAATATCATAACAAACTTTTTGTAATGATCCGCCATTCCTGCAAGTATAAAAGTGTTAGTATTTAGTTATGAATGCATTTTCCTGGATAATTATTATGATTGGTTTTTGTTTTACATAAAAAGATAAAATGAATAAATGATGATAAGTGAAACAGAAGCCTTTAAGCCAACTTCAGCTTCAAATATTAGTAAATATATAACAAATACTTGCTAAATTTTGATGTGCCATATATGCACATTTCGGAAAATCACTCCTCAAATTCCTTAACTAAATATTTATTATTCAACGCATTGCCCTAAGCGCACTCCAAAGGTCAGAATTTCTATTTCAGAAATTCACCTATAGCTGGTGACGTCTCCATATAAATGAAATATTCTTGACTGTCATGTAAAATGCTATTAACCAAATATATAAAGTAGTTGTTCTAAAAAATGATACTCACGCACTTTCCGTAGTTAAGCATTTATGTCATAATGCATTTCTTGTAATTTTATCGTGAAATGCATTCAAAAAATGTATTGTCTTTATGCATTTCACAAGAAAATTTTACAAATGCATTATGACAATTATATGCTATTTGAACATGGAACACAATAAAGAAACACGTTAGGATAACTTCTAGTTTTTTAACACACACACACACACACACACACACACACACACACACACTCTAGTAAACCCAAGTTTTCCCACTTATAAAACTTCACACGAATGTGTGTATGAAATATTAACATCTGAATGTGCCATAAAACCTTTCGGTAATTACATGAACTTTTTTTCTTTTTTTAGTTGATGCCAAGTACATGTTAATATGATATATATTCTAGTTAACTGAACTAAAAGCACGCTATTGAACCCAAACATATAAAAGTTCACAAAACACCTTCGTATTTCGTATGAAATACCAACATCCGAATGTGCCGGAAAGAAAATGATAAATAGTTGTTTTCCAATTTTTTATACAATCGTGACATTGTAATTTTAACCCTCCTTGGTATTCACTAAGAGTTACGGACCAACATTGAACTTCATATATTATTAGTGCAATTGATTAAAAGTCAGGAAATGTCTGAAAATTCTGTAAAATGTAAATCAGCTGAATGAAATTAACATTTTAACACCGGATGTGTCAAGGGGACATTTTCTGCATTCA
>CM056608.1:12897466-13179966 GCA_029721355.1 Tegillarca granosa
TTGATAACTTTAAAACTTTGAAACTGCTGTACTGATTTAAAAAAAAAAAAAAAAAAAAAAAAAAAAAAAAAAAAAAATTATCACGTATATTTTGACACCATTCTTAAAATTTTTATTACCTATTTTATAAAATATTACTTGCTTATTTGACAGTTATTATTAGTCATATAACGTTAGATGATTATAAATAAATATAATGTCATCTTAATGACAAGGGAAAAAAAGTATTCCTAAAATACCTTTTTGGGTCAAGGTAAAATGTTAAACTTGCCTAGTTTCAAACGAAATAATTTTGCAACAATTGTAGAGAAGTTATTCCAATACAAATGTAAATTCTTAATAAGTCACTGTTTTTTAAGTTAGGAATCAGGGCTGATGGGGAAACAATTTGAGGTCAAGTTTTATAATTTGTTTTAAAATTTTCAATATATATATATTTATACACACATATATATATATATATATATATATTTTTTTTTTTTTAACCTATTTTTGTGGGTTTGGGCTCCAGCGGAGCCAAAACTCACTATGTCCTGGTTTTGTGAAGTTTGAACTCAAGGTGATTATCATGTCAATTTACGGCCGTTGCACTTCTCCTCGAGGAAAATGCGCCCTGGTAAAGTAAGACTAATTACACATTTATTTCTTTGCTTTCATAAATTCAGTCTTTGTGAAGTTATTTGTGTATAACGCACGCAAATAAACAACAAATCATCTAACAGTTTTGGATTGGACGTCTCACCGCTGCAATTAATTTCGCTTGTATGATATCCTTCCCTACGGAATGATTATCAGCAGAGGATGGGATCATCAACCAATTACTTTGCACTTTCTCGATATTTTTAAAAAAATTCTTCGTTATTAACATAAGAAAATGAAAGTTTATATTCTTAATTTATGCAAAGTATGTCGCATATAATAGGCAATGTGTCTAGAACTATTTTTGTAAGCGCGCATAAAATCGTCTTACGTACTACTTGCTTACGAGTTGCAGATGGATTTAATCTGAGTGGTGTCCCCTTTTGGTTAGATACATGTGCATTTACAAATAAACAGTAAGGTAACTTTTAGAACTTAATCAATGTAGCAAATGGATTAAATCTCCATCGCTGACCACAGGAGCTCGTATTTACAAAACCGTAGAAAAATTAATACTACGATAAAACCCACAAAAACAACGTTTTGTAAATACGTAAATAGAGCCCCTGTGTGTTGACCTGAAAAGCGAACGTTGTGAAATGTGTATTGATTTCATGTTGATGCATAAACAGTGTATTTTTTTCGTATGGTAAATTGTAATATTTGTGAGTATTATCCTTGATTATCGTGCTATTTTTTCAGAGATTACAATCTCTCCGATTTTGTCTTAAAAATCTCTGCCATAGTTACCAATACTTCAGGGTCGTTTGTGGAAATTTTTTGTATATGAGTGTGAGCAGAATTTGGACATCCCTCCGGGAAATTTGAAACGCAAGTGGCTTATTTATATTTTTTGGGTGCATTTGTTATTTTTATTCGATTCACACGCTTACCCGGAAACTCGCGCAATATAAGCCACTGAACAGCCGAGCTGTTTGTACACAAATTTTCAATGACAAGAACTATCTGAACATCGATTGATATGGTACAAGTGCAATTCTAACAACTGAGAAGTGGTATATAGACCTTAAAGTGAAGTGGAGAGACAGCAGAGAAATTTGTCAGTTTAGTGCACTGGGAAGTTATACACAAAGTTCCTGTGTTCACCTATCAATTAGGCTGGAAATCAAGCTTCTAGTAATGGCATTTATATTCTTACTTGGGCATTTGTAATGGCACAAGTCAATATAAAAACCTTTAATAGGGGTGCAGGTAGACCCCCTTCCAGTCAAAAGCCAACCAATCACCCCTACCCCCCTGGTATGAATCCTGTGCTCTTCACTTTGAGAATAATTTTTCCCCAAGAACAATTTTTTAAGTGTGTGGCAGTAACTTTGAAATTCTAACTTGCCCCACCTAAGAAACAAACCCTGTGTGCCTTGATGAGAGGCGAGTGTCTAATCCATGAGGGGACCTCCTCCCGCATTACATAATGTAAAAGATTAAAATCACAATATCCAGACAGTGAGATAGTTAATATTCTATTATTGTCCAAGAATTCACCCCTAATTAAGACATATATATCTATATTGTTTTCTTAACAATTAGAATTAAGAAAGTAATGTTACTTAAATAAAAGACCAAAGGCTAATCAATGTTAAATCTCATTTTTCTGTGGAAAGAAAAGTTCTCTGACAATTGTGGAAGTTGTGAGAAAGCCATAAAAAAATTTGATTTTAAATGTGTTAGAAAACATAGTGTTAATTCAACAGTTTGACAATTTGGTAATATTTGGTAACAACTTGAAAAAAAAAAAAAAAAAAAAAAAAAAAAAAGAAAAAACAGTTTTATTTTATTTTTGATGAGCTCATGAACCAGAAAAAAATTAAAATTCAGTTCTTAAATAAAAAGAACAACACTGATACAAACAAAGCAAACATGCTTGACTGATATTTGAAAAATCTCCAACTGGGTAATGGGCAAATGTGAGAAAGTTTACATTTAATACTAGTGACAGCTCCTTACTGGTATTAAAGCTCAGGGTCAGCATCATATGTCAAACTTGCCCTCTGCTTTGTGACATAGCACTATAAAATTAGCAAGTGGTTGTGTTGGTTCAAGTAAAACATGTATATGCATGCACTCAAAAACTAATTTGTGGAAGAAATGTGATAGTGAAACACCAGTACATTAATTTGTAGACTACAGTAAAATCACAGAGAATGGAACAAGTCAAAATGCGTAGGAAATGCTGAAATACAAGTATGCAAAGCACATTATATTTAAAGTAGGATATGTTTAACAAATTTCATTCTCTGAATAGGCATTATCAGTTCCAGCCCAGCATTTGCACTTGTCTAACTCTGGCTGCAGATGGAATAAACAATTTAGCATGATGTCAGTGGTAATTCTGCTTACATGAAAACTTTCAGTCATTAAATTGGCATAAGCCCATTTGGAATGAGAACATAGGGTTGTGCTATGTACATGACATTGAGGATTGTTATTATTATTTTGCTAATTACCATATGGAAGACTTGTCCAATAAATATGCTGTTACAAAAACACATTTTTTTGTATTTTTCCAGTATCACAGGTTCCTATGAAAACTTATCTAATTGTGTCCAGCAAGAAAGCTACAGTTAATAGGGCTTAACCTCCATGTCTGGATTGAAACTCGGACACAACATCTTGAGCTATGTTCAGTACTGATGAACCCTTACTTTCACAAGTAATATATGGAGAAATTTATGTCGTTTTAAAGTCCTGCAGTGTTGATTTCAAATAACAACCACAATTGCAATGAAGCGAATTGACTTATGGCCGCAGAGGCCCAATATATTTCAAACTAGCCACCCACCAATGAGCTCCAAGTCTGACCTCCAACTGCGACAATCTGTGTATGTTCCACTAAGCTAGCACTATCATTCTGCTAATAGCTAGGCTACTACAAGAAATTCATCTACTCACATACACTTAACAAATTTGTTCTTGAACAAATCGTTCTGTTTGTGAGCATGTCAATAAAACCCTCCTCTCAAGTTCCTAGAAATGGGAAAAATATTTCTGATGACATGAATTCAGGGTTGGCAACTATTTTCATGGAATTCCTGCTTCGCACCGGAATATTTCATTATTCAAATTGATAGCTTTACACTACCAACCCAATTTCCACTTGGCAAGATAATCACGCCCAAACCCATCAGCACCATCGGTGCTTTGATTTTTTTTTTAAAGTTTTCAGATTTAGTAGCCTTTAGTCCTATTTGTACATATTAAGGCAGAACTGACTTATACCTTATTGGAAAAAGTCTTTTTATAACATTTTATATAAATATATATAAAAATAACATAAAATGTTATATATAAGCTTTAGTCCCAGGTCACGTGACCTTTTTGATTTTATTTTAAATCTTTCCCGACACAGAGGCTGAAGAAAAGTATCACTCATTATACTATTGGTTATTTCAATCATTATGGAATTTTCATTAATCAGGTTGCGCCGGAATCTCATGAAGGCCAGCATATGATCAAAGATGGAAAAAAACCTAGCTCTAGAGCTTATCTATATATTGAGAATTTTAAAACAAGTTCAATAGTTTTTATTGAGCGGTTCAAGGCCTCTGGACCAATGTTTTATAGACTTCATTACTGTAGAATGGAAAAAAAATAATTTATCGGAATTTGGCTACTTTGACCTTTTTTACAATCACTGGTGAAACTAACGTCAAAATCAGTTGATCAATAAATTTCTCTTCGACTCTTAAAAGAAAACGCCACTCATTTAAGGTGATGAATTATAATTTGATATAATAACGATTGCGAAAGCTATCTACATTTTAACTATTCATAACAGCTCCAGTTGTGTAATTTCAATTCAATACACTCTCAGCTATTTACGTAAACTGTAAATAAAAAATTAATTATATATACAAAAACATGACAAAATACAATTTGGTTTCAATCAAAAGGTTGTAGTGAAAAGTATAAAAACATTTATAAGCTGCCTATTTATGTCATTTACGATCGCATAAAATAACATCGTATGTGAGTACACACACACTACACACACACATTCGATTTCATATTGAAACAAAACAATATGCATGTGTAATTAATAACAAACTTTTAATCAACATAAAGTTTTACCGTACCGTACATTTCCGGCAATTGGAATTAAGTTTACAACACTTTTTTACTGCAACTTCTTATTACGATTGCGGTAATTTTAAGCATTGCGTTTCTGACGTTTTTTCTTTTAAATTTTTTTTATGGAAGCCTTTTCAAAACAATTTGAAACAGAAGTTCTGAAGAAGTAACTTTTGCGAGTGACTTTTGCAATGAAGATTGCTGACTATTGCAATGAAGTTGGTGACTCTCGCAATGAAATTGATGGCTCTTGCAATGAGAATGGGGACTCTTGTATTGAAGTTTGATGACTCTTGCAATGAAATTGATTACTCTTTCAATGAAGATGGCGACTCTTTCAATGAAATTGTGGTTTCTTGCAATGAAGATTCTCTAACAATGATAATTGGTGACTCTTACAATGATAATTGGTGAATCTTGCAATGAAGATTGACGAACCTTAAAATGAAGTTTGGTGACTCTTGCAATGAAGTTTATTGACTCTTTCAATGAAATTGGTTACTCTTGCAATGAAGGTTGGTGACTCTTGCAATGAAGATTGGTGACTCTTGCAATGAAGATTGGTGACACTTGCAATAAGGATTTTTGACCCTTGCAATGGAGATGGGTGAACTTTACAATGGAAATCGGTGAATCTTGCATGAAGATGGTGACTCTTGCAATAAAGTTTGATGACTCTTGCATTCGCAATAAAGTTGGTGCCTCTTTCAATGAAATTTGTGACTCTTAAAATGAAGATTGGTGCCTCTTGAAATGAAGATATATACTCATGTATATATATTTAAGGAATAACTTGTGTTTTTAACAAGTTTATTGTCATAACATGAAAAACGGTGTGCACACTTCATAATGCGCGTAGCGCGTTATGAAAAAATGTGCACATCGTTTTCCAAACAATTTCAGCCAATAAAATAGCAAATCAGACCTCACGTTTAGCGTTGCTATGGTTGCGTATTTTATTGGAGTATAACATGAAAAACGAGCACGTGCATTTACGTTGTGTTTGTATTGCAGTATGATATAACAGAATTTAGAAATTAAATTATTTATATATATTATATAAACAAGTTACTGACAGCTGATTTCTGGCATTATGGCAAATCAAATAAACTACAAATCGAAAAGCGGTCGAAGATTGATTTCCTTAACGGCCTGCTTATACGGTTCTTACCTTGTTGGCTAACTAAAAACAAACGCCAATCTTTATATTATAACCATGCTATTAATGTTGCTACTTTTATTTTCCAACAAAAATAATACAGGAAGAAAGTAAGAAAGAAAAATAGTTTTCTAATGTGTCACATAGCACAATTCAAAAATATTTAAAAATATTTACAAATAAATACATTAAAATAAGTGTGATACCCTGTTAAATAGACATACGAGACACAATTTAAAAAAAAACCTAAATAAATACAAGATAAGAATAACTACTGACTTATACATGAGCAATGACACAATTACATTTCAAATGTCTACATTTTCCTCGATGACGTCACGATCAATTTACGGGTTTCTGAGTACTTTAATAAGTACTAAGATACTGCATTTTAAGCAACATTTACTCTTCCCGAAACACTTGTCTCACTGCTACTATTAATAAAAAAAAATATTTAAAGAATAGATTAAAGTTATATTACATTTAGACCCTTCGTTTAAGTTTCGGTTTTTTTTTTATTGCTGAGGCCTTTGTGGCTAAGTGGTCTAAAGTGCGCAGCGCATAGGGTCATAGTGAATGGTCGAATCCCACCCGGACAAATTTAGATGTGGAATAGGTTATCAATTTGGTTGCCAAAAGGATAGGTGGTTTTCTCTGTGACACTCGGTTTTCTCCACCACCCCAGAATCGTCAGCGCCTCTAAAAAAGTGAAGGAATCTTGACTAGTGCGTACAATACCATTACTCAGCTCAACTCTAAATGACTTGTACCACTGCGGTAGCTCAGTTGTCAGAGTGCTCGCTCCGTAAGTGGGAAGGTCGTGGCTTTGAACCCACTTAAAAGTGGGTAGTGACTCAAGCACTCGGCATTACAAAATGAAAGTCACGGTTCTTTCGGATAGGAACTTAAAATAAATGAGACCCCTTGTCACGGTAGGAGTGGCACCATGAAGAACCCTGCTGTTAAATGCCATTAACGCAACGCACAGACAAAATGTCTGCACTTTCGCCTATAGCTGGCGACGTCACGATATAAGTGAAATATTCTTGACTAGGACATTAAACACCATTACGCGGCTCAACTCTAAATGATTGCACGAAAAAAAATTATATATATATATATATTCTTATTTTATTTTTATTTATTTATTTACTTATTTCCTTTTTTGCGGTGCACCGCTTATTACACAATAATATATCATATGAGGTTACAAAAAGTAAACATTAGTGACGTCATACAGTGCAACATAAAAAGTCATTATTTAAATTCACTGTAGTAATGAATTTAAAAAGAGGAATAAATTAACGAATTTTGCTCAACTCTTAATTTAAAACCTTGAAACGAATTTATCGCGTTTCATTGGTTTGTTAAATATCTTGACGTAAAAAATATAGGTACGGCGAATGATATTTGAAGTTAAACAGAGAAAACACAGTGTATATTTAAATTGGTTACGCACTTTTTGTGAACTGACAAATCAAGCGACAAAAAACATTTATATTCAAACGATACGGTCAAGAGTATTAATCAAGGTAATGACGTGAAATCGCTCTTAAAATAGTGCACAAAATAATTAATTATAACATCTGATAAATTACTTCTTGTACATAAATACCTCCATAATCATTCGATCAAAAATTTTATACAACGCACACCTTAAAATTTTACCACTTATTACAAAGAATTTGCACTGCAGGTTTGTTTTATATTATTTATTAATGTATATAAATGTACATATATATTCTTATCCGTATATCACGTCATAATTTTTTTCATTTTTTTTTTAAGTATTCAATTATTTACAACAAAGATTTTATAAATAAACTTACATTTATTTATTCAATGAACTTTTTTTTCGAACTGATCCAAGGTGTTCCGAGAACTTTCGTTTTGACCGTTGTTTACGATTTTTATTGTATATATTTATATATATATATATATATTTGTTTATTCAAAGAACTTTTTTCGAACTGATGCTGGGTGTTCCGAGAACTTTCGTTTTTAACCATTGTTTACGATTTTTTATTAAGTATATTTATATATTTATTTATTTATTCAATGAACTTTTTTTCGAACTGATGCTAGGTGTTCCGAGCACTTTCGTTTTGACCGTTGTTCACGATTTTTTATTAAGTATATTTGAATATATATTTTAATATATTCAATTAGCGTTTTTTTCGAACTGATCCTAGGTGTTCGGAGCACTTTCGTTTTGACCGTTGTTCACGATTTTTTATGAAGTATATTTGAATATATATTTTAATATATTCAATTAGCGTTTTTTTCGAACTGATCC
Organism: Tegillarca granosa; assembly: GCA_029721355.1. Taxonomy (NCBI): domain Eukaryota; kingdom Metazoa; phylum Mollusca; class Bivalvia; order Arcoida; family Arcidae; genus Tegillarca; species Tegillarca granosa. The sequence continues at coordinate 12,905,650 of CM056608.1, forward strand.
TAGGTGTTCCGAGCACTTTCGTTTTGACCGTTGTTTACGTTTTTTAAGTATATTTATAAGCATATTTATTTATTCAATGAGCTTTTTTTCGAACTGATCCTAGGTGTTCCGAGCACTTTCTTTTTGACCGTGGTTCACGATTTCTTATTAAGTATATTTATTTAACAATTGAACTGTTTTAAAATGGGATCCATTGTCAGTATGAAGGCAACGACTTTGCAAGCAAACGGAATAACGCGCGTTAGCGCGTTATGACAAGTTTGCTTGCAAAGTTGTTAGTTTAAACGATATTTATTTCAATAAATATATACATGAACAATAACATTTCATCAAATAGACAAAAAGGGGATTCCGGAACAAGAGTGAAACTCTTATATTAACCAGTTTCCCTGGATACAATACATTACAAAACATATAAGGAGCTTACTTAACTAATAAAGTCAAGAATAAGTAATTAATTAATATGTAAATAAATAGCGATTAAATAAATAAACAAGTAAATACACAAATAATAAGTAAATAAATAGGTATGCGAATATAGGTATATAAGAAACAAAAACAGAAAAAGAAGATACTAAAAAGTGTAAATATGTAATTAATGTAAATAGATAAATAAATAAATAGGTGTGTGAAAATAGGAATATAATAAACAAAAACCGAAAAAGAAGATACTAAAAGTGTAAGTAAGTAATTAATGTAATTACATAAATAAGTAAATACATAAATAAATAAATAGATAGATAGATGTGTGATAATAAGAATATAAGAAACAAAAGCAGAAAAAGTAGATACTAAAAAAGTGTAAAAAAGTACTTAATGTAAATACATTTTTTCTCTTATTATATGAAAAAGGTAGATAAATAAAATAGATTGGCTAACTAACTAACTAATAATAATAATAATAATAATAATAACAATCACAACAATATAGCTGTTGTAATATTTACTTTGTTAGATGATAAGCAGAGTAGGTGAAAAAGTGAATGTAAATAAATAAATGAATAAATAAATAAATAACTAAATAAGTGGGTGTGTAAACATAATAAATTTACGCACTACTATTAACAGTTATCTCGCAAAACGTTTTGATTGTAAAATAAATTCTTGCATAGAAAGGAAAATTTCTTCGTTTTGTTCATTAGAAAACATGGGGTCACCATACAATAATTTATCAATATTTAAGACATAAGGAAGTGTATTAATAGTTCTTAAACGAATATTATCAAATAACTGACAAAATAAAAGAAAATGTTTTGAATTTTCTATATGTCCACAACGACAATAGGGATCATCAACTAAATTTTTGTTAAACAAATGACATTTCAAGGAACTACATTCTAATCTAAGTCTTGCGTGAAGTATTTGTCCCATCCGACATCCACAGCAAAAATAATTAGGTATTTTGACGCTAGTGTCTAAAAACGTTTTAAAGACGGTTAAGGAGTTATATTTAATGTCGTTAGGGATGTCACTCCAATCTCTTATAACAGAAGGTAAAAATGAATTAAAATAAGAAGATGTTCTACAGAGAATACTTTGGAAATTTTGGGAGCCTCGTGTGTTGTGCGAATGAATATCATTATAAGATGGTGGAACAAGATTTGATAAATAAGTAGGAGCCAAGTTTTGATTCATTTTATAAAACTGTATTAACTTGTGGTTATTTCTTCTTTTAGCCAAAGTCTCTCACCCTGTTTCGATATATAATAATTGGATACTCGTTAGTTTTGTAGCCCCACAGACAATACGGGCGGCTTCGATGTTTATGTTTTCAATTCTTTGCTTTAAAATTTCGGATATATTATCCCAGACAATATCACCATATTCAAGCAACGGCCTAATAAAACTAAAATATATTTTTTCCAAAACACTACGTGATAGGATAAACTTATATTTTCTTAATATGTATATTCTAAATTTAGCTTTAGCTTCAATAGTTTCGATATGTTTTTCCCATGAAAAATCAGAAGCGAAAGTTAAACCCAAGTGTTTATGTTCATCAACGTCGTGAATTAACGTTCCGTTCATATAAAGACTAGGATGAAAAGGTTGTTTTGATTTTCTAGATATTAGCATAGTTTCTGTCTTGCTTGGGTTAAAAGATACCAACCATTTCTTTGACCATTCATTTATTTTTTCTAAATTATCATTGAGTAATGATGCTGATTCAAAAGGATCATCAACAAAACAGTTAAGTGTAGTGTCGTCAACAAAAAGTCTAATCTTACAGTTTATATCTGTGTCAATGTCATTTATATATATTAAGAATAATATTGGACCCAGTATTCAATTTCTTTATTCCGTAAGTTAATTACAACTTATTGGATTTACAATATATATAATTACATAATATAAACAATGTTCAGTGAGCAGAATATGTGTATACATAAATAAACAGCATTACCTATTTGCTGTTTGTTGTTTCCATGTCCTCACTAAATGATGTTAATGTTGAGAATCTGTTGTTTTGTCCACCACGTCCACCACGTCCACCACGATTTCCCTGTCCTCTGGCTGATCCACCTCGTGTTGATGTGTTGTTTTCTACCATTGACTTCTGTTTGGTTGGCGTTTGATTGTCTCCTGTGTATAGCTGTCCTTCAATGTATAACTTGTCCCTGACCATGAACGCTTTCTTGTTATTTTCCTTTGCCCTTTTCAGCACTGGGACTAATACTTTCCTTCTCTCCTGTATTTCTTTTGGGAACTGCTGACCTATACCATAGCCTGTTTTCTCTAGTTTTTTAGTGTTTTTCCTGACCTCCTCTCTTTGAGTAAATTTGTTAAATTTAACCACAATTGGTCTGGTTTTATCAGGTTTAAACTTGCCCAACCTATGAGCTCTGTCTATCTCAAGTCTATCTTTTGCATTTGTCATTTCTAAAACATTTTCACAGAAATCTAGGACCACATCTGTGCAATTTTCTTCTCTATCCTCTTTTAGACCAAAGAACAGCAGATTGTCCCTCATAGACCTGGCTTGCATGTCTATAATGTCCTCCCTTAACTGTTTATTTTCTGTTGTCAGTTTTACTATTTCTTTCTTTATTCCCGTCCTTTCAGATACAGCTTCATCTGTTTTAACACTCAGTTCATCAAATGTCTCACTTATGAATTGTGTGCTTTTTTCTAGCTCTTCCACTCTATTTTTGACTGTGTTCACATCCCTATTAACAGAGTCTATCTTATTGTCTAACACTGATAATCTGGAATCTATGTCATCTAGTTTGTTTAATTTAGATGTTAGAAAATCGACTTTTGATATCAAGTCCTGAGCCCAGGCAGGGGCCTGTGTGTTCTGAGGGGGGGATGCCTGAAAAAACTGACCGCTTTGTTGGATGCCATACGGACTGGGTTGGTTGAGCATTTGTTGGTAATTTTGTATGCCTGTTGGTCCAATACACTGGTTAGATGGTAATAACTGTGTGTATGTAGGCTGATGTTGTTGTGAACTTAGTGAATTAATGCCATTGTTTACAGTGTTTACATTTGCACTAGCCGCCATGTTGGGCGTTTGCTTGTCCGGTTGACCACCCTGCTTACTTTTTTTCCTTTGTTTCTTTTTCGGTGGCTTCTCGACTACTTCTTCTTTCATTTGTAGACACTGGACGTTGACTTACTCTATTTTAACTATATAATGTTCATTCACTGTTGTTTTATCACATATATTTTCACCTATTTTGTCTCCGACAAAAATCTGCCCACTGTCCATCATTCATGACGTCACGTATTGACCCTTGTGGTACTCCGGCATTTATATTTAACCACTCAGAAATGCTGTTTTTGATTACAACTCTGTTACGACGATTAGAAAGATAGTTTTCAAACCATAAAAGTAAATTACCCGATATACCTATTGAACGCAATTTTATTAATAGGCCCGCGTGCCATACCCTGTCGAATGCCTTACTTATATCACAGAAAATTATTCGAACCTCTTTGCCAGAATCAAGAGCTTTAACAACGTCGTTAGATATATCAAGAAGTTGACAGACAGTAGAATCGCCAGTTCTAAAACCAGATTGTAGATTTGTGATAATATTGTTTTCTAACAGGAATACATTGAGATACTTAAGAACGCATTTTTCAAAAACTTTACCAAGAATATTACAAAGAGAAATTGGTCTGTAATTTTTTACATCGCCGGGATCGCCTTTTTTATATAACGGAATTACATTCGCGTCTTTCCAACAGTTCGGAAAAATACTATTATTGAGTAATTTGTTAAACAATTTTGTTATGGGTAAACACAATTCGTTGCATGCATATTTAAGTAGTCGCGGATTAATAAGATCCGGACCACAAGCTTTAGATACGTCTAAAGATGACAAAATTTGTCGAACATCATCAACTTTAAGTTCAATATTTTCAAGTACAATGTTTGGTATGTTACATCGAAGTCATGTTTATTTACCTACGATAATGTAGTTTCGGATTGTGTATTGCATTTTATATGTATTCATACACAGAGTGCAAAATTTTTGGCATTCATTGTCAGTAATAATTACAACGGCTCTCAAGCTTGCAGCTATGGGAATTTCACAAGGCAAATGAAAAAAAAAAATATACATATATATATATATTCAATTAGCTTTTTTTTTCGAACTGATCCTAGGTGTTCGGAGCACTTTCGTTTTGGCCGTTGTTCACGATTTTTTATTATGTATATTTATATTTCTTATAAGACTTGAAAGTGGGTAGTGGTTGTTCTTTCGCCAAACACTCGGCATAACAAAATCAGAGACACGGTTCTTTCGGATAGGAACTTATAATAAGCGAGGTCCCGTGTCATGACAGGCATGACCCGATAAATAACCCGTCTGAATAATGCCATCAGCGAAACGCTCAGGCAAAATTTCTGCACTTTTACCTTTAGCTGGCGACGTCTCGATATAAGTGAAATATTCTTGACTGAGACGACGTTAAACACCATTACACAACTTACTCAACTCTTTCAAATTCTTTTTTAAAATGATCAGAAAAGAAAAATTGCATTTCTTTTTTTTTTTTTTTTTTTTTTTTTTTTTTTTTTTTTTTTTTTTTTTTATTTATTTATTTATTTATTATTATTTTTTTTTTTTTGCTTTTCATTTCGCTTAATATTTATGACGGGGAGGAAAAAAAGTTGTTTTTTGACATGTGGCTTTATAATTTTGTTAGTTGTCATTTCAGTCTGTCAACCAAAAACTTCATATTTCTTTCCTTAAAAACAAAAGACAAAGTAAAAGTTCTACCACAAAATGTATAGATCAAAACTTATCAGGATTTGATTGGAATTGTTCATCTTACAGTCATTATATACAGTTTAAATATCCTTTATCGCAAATAACTAGACGTGTTCAAGCAATTTTTTCACGGATAGAATACGAAAATTAATTTTTCATGTGTTAACTGATATTTTGACACGAACGTATAATAAACTGACTGAAAATATGCCAACAGAAGAATGCATTTTTTGAACTACATCCGATTGTAAATGGATCACCGGATGCTTTGTAGAAGATGGTGAAAGCAATTTATTTGGGTATTTTCAAAACTAAAATGATTTAATCTAGGATTTTTAAATTGTTGTAATGTTATTCAATGTTGCATTGGCAATTTTATTAGCTGTTCGCGACGATAGCAAGGCTATTATTTATGGTTTATTCTAAGAACAAGTTTTTGTGTGCATGTGAAATGCACGAATTTGCACTTTGGCCTGCAGAGTACTAGCGAGCACTAAGGACAATGTTTAATTAAATTGCTAGCTCACCGAGTCAGTATGCTGTAGACAAGTATACCACTCCCTTAGTCCATTACCCTGGCACCGAGTGAACCACTCGATGCTCTATCCTTCTAATGCCAAGCACCAGGCGAAAAACAATATCTCAAATTTTAAAGTCTTATATATGACTAGGGTCGAACTCACGGCTTGAGGTATGACATTTTAAGTGAATAAGCTGATATTTAACTACTGCTGTTTAGAATACTTCTACATACGCGGAAAATGACAGAAAACAAATAGCTTGCTTATTTAACCGTCAAGAACTTAAGGTATAACAAGTTGCATCATGGGGCATTTAGTATTTATGTCATATAATATATTTTTAAAAAATATTTTGTTAAGAAAAGTAAAAATTTTATTACATAAGATTTATCTCATGTTTAACAGATTTTTGCATCAATAAGCTATATATGTACATCAGTATTAACTTATTTAGTATTTTGCATTTTTTCATCCCGTTTTCCGTCTTTATCTTTTTGAGTAAAAAAGATGACAAATGTAATTTATTCAACTCTCTCTCTTATTTTTAAGTTTCAATTAAATTTTTTTTTCAAAAAGAAAGATTATTTAATTTAAGATATATATATATATATATATATATATATATATATATATATATATATATATATATATATATATATATATATATATATATATATATATATATATATATATATATATTAATTTACATCATCTTTTCCCTTTCAGATACCAAATATACTGGATTGGATTTTCTAAATTATTTTATATATTTTACCATGGAAGTATTATTTCTAAATATGAAGCTATTAGTTGCTTTTCTGTTTGTGTTTTGTAAACTAACATTGACACAGTTAACAGGACGAGATACGGCTTTAGTGAATTTAGTAAAAGACACCATCATGAAGGAAATGGGGAGTACGCCACTTGTAACTCAGCCATTAGGATCATGTACGTGATATTTATTTATTTATTTATTTTGATTTATTTATTTATTTATTTATTTATTTATTTATTTATTTATTTATTTATTTATTTATTTATTTTTATTTATTTATTTATTTATTTATTTATTTATTCATTCATTCATTTTGATTGATTGATTGATTTATTTATTTATTTTGATTGATTGATTGATTGATTTATTTATTGATTTATTGATTTATTGATTGATTGATTGATTGATTTATTTATTTATTTATTTATTTATTTATTCGTTTATTATTTTAAACGGAACTTTGTTTTAAAAACATAAAAGTATGTTTTTGTATGCATTCAGGTCAGGAGGAAACAATACATATATACAGTTGATTTTGCTGTCACACACACACACACACACACACACACACACACACACACACACACACTTCTCTCTCTCTCTCTCTCTCTCTCTCTCTCTCTCTCTCTCTCTCTCTCTCTCTCTCTCTCTCTCTCTCTCTCTCTCTCTCTCTCTTAAAAGAGTAAAATTTTAACTAAATTTTTAAAATTAAAGTTAACCTTTTCATATAAAGAAAAATGTTTCAACTCAATTTATTTAAGAGAGTCAAATACGGAAAACATACATAATTTCAATAATTATCCTTTAAACAACAATTTTAATATTTATTTATTTATTTTTTTTTTATTATTGACCATGATTATTATCATTATTGTTATCATTTACAAATTTTAACAAATTAGTTTTTCTTTAAAAAGTTATAATATTTTTCTGCAAAAACCAAATTTAAACAATGAATTTAAACAAAACCGTATTATTTTTTTTCATTTAGAAAAAAGAATCTTTTTTATTATTATCACTTTGTTTTTCAAATGGTAATCCTGATTATGGTCTTTTTTTTATTACAGTAACTGTAAATCCAAGATTTGATTTAAACAGAAATAACAGACTTAACGATATACATAGTGGCTCAAATCGCCGTACACAACAATCCGGGATCGAACCCTATTCTTCAATCTACATGCTGGCCAATTTCCACCAGGAAGACACTAAAGTACAAAATATGAGGACATCTGCATATGCAAACTTACAGGCCTCAAAAGATCTAATGGGAAGGTTTCAACGGTAAGTAACGTTTATGCTTGTTAGATTTTACTCTCTTAAACGAGACCACCGCGGTAGCTCAGTTGGTAGAGTGCTCGCTCCTTAAGTGGGAGGTCTTGGCTTCGAACCCCGACCGGGTCTGACGCAAGACTTGAAAGTTGGTAGTGACTGTTCATTCGCCAAGCACTCGGCATTACGAAATGAAAGTCACGGTTCTTTCGGATAGTAACTTAAAATAAACGAGGTCCCGTGTCACAGTAAGAGTGACACGATAAAGAACCCTGCAGTATAATGCCATCAGCGCATCAGTCTCGATGTAAGTGAAATATTCTTGACTGGGACGTTAAACACCATTACTCTACTTTTAAAACGATTCGACCGCAAGTAAAAAAGGGAATTTTCTTGTCGCCAGCCATTACTGGTGGGCTCTGTACTGGTTTAATGGCCGGGGAAGTCTGCTTTGTTGATATGCGACATTACTGGCGAGTGTATTAGCACTATAAAGGTCACCATAAGTGCACAATAGTGCAATGCAGATCAGAGACACTTACACACTCACACTCCACATGAACTTGTGTTAAAATTAATCCTTGAGATTAATAAGAATTGTCTTGTCACAAATACATATTCCTGAAATTGCTGATGTTATATGTAAAACAACATTCAACAAACCAACCATTTTATAGTTCTTTTGAAAATGTATACAACGAAGTTTTCATTAAATCCCGTGTATAATGTGTGGTTTAGCCAATCAATTGTACTTTATATTGTGATTGCTATTTGTGATGGAAAACCTTCTATAGCTTAAGAATGTTGTTAGTTATTAGTACACTGCCATGGGTTCGAACTCGGACCGGGACGTTCAAAATACTTTAAAATTAACCAACTGCTTCCACCCCTGTGACAATAAGAGGTCTGAGCATAGACTGGTTTCAGGTTGTGTCTAGAGGAGAAGTATGCTCGTCTTCGGCGTACTGACTTTGTGAGCTAGCACATTCAAACGGTCCTTAGTCCACTCTAGTAAAATGCAAATCACAGTCACAAATCTCACGCATGCGCTGACTTATTTTTTATGTCAAGTTAAACAAAATTATAACATATGTCCTGGCCCCAGTTTCAAAATAATTTCTTAACTAAGATTTTCCTTAACTTAAGTTAAGCAAATTTTTACTATCTCTCTTTTAATTAGAAAATAAAACTAATACAGATGTTATAAGCTCGAAGTGAACTTCAAAATGACACCTTAAATGACTCAATATCTCAAAAATTAACAAAATTATGAAGATTACATTTGTTAGATTTAAGTTAAGGTAAATCTTAGTTAAAGCTGCATTAAGTTTTCCAAAGAAAAAATTAAAACGGTGCTAATCTAATTAATGATGTTCCTAATGAACAATGTTACATTTGGTTCAACGATAAAAGCTCGAATAAATACAGAAATTACAATAATTACCCAGCGAGGTGCAGCATTTGGGATCTTATATTAGAACATGGTTACGTCATCAAAACCCGAGTCATTTAAACACAACTTTCAAAACGGTGAAATACGATAAATTAAACACAGAACTTCGTTGAATTTGTCATTTGTGGCTTTGTAAGGGATACATAACACCATTTCAAATACATCTGGATATTAATGAAGGAAAATTAATGCAATCTGTCACGTTTCACCTTCGATTCTAGGGTTTTCCGTACATCCGTGCGCATGCTCCAAGCTCATAATGTAAAACACTGACCAACCGGTCAGAGGATTCCGTTTATTTACAGCTAAAAGAAATGAAAGAATGAGTCTCAAAAACCCGAGGGATCCGCTTATAGGAAAAATGCCAAGAAACAAGCACCTGTGGGAGACCTCTATATCCAACATCGACTTGAGGCCAAATGCAAATTAATTTTAGCCTAACGTACCTATATAAAACATAACGTAATAAAGGCATTTCAAAATTGTTACTTTGAAAAAAAAATGAAAATGTGTCATTAGTCATTTCCTCACTATTATTACCCGTTATTCTGAAGAGTAAAATTCACAATAAATGATTTTCGCCGGCGCCTATATTCCAATGATAATACACGTAGTTCCGTGCTACATGCTTTGTATACTGTACCTTAAACTTGTATAAGAAACGCACGTGTATTGACCAGTGGCCTGATGATTGACATAACGTTGTTAGATATATACGACATGTTTTGAAACTATTTTAGCAATATGCTCAGATGAGCAGTGCATACTTTAATTGGCTTATTTGTTGATGATGAACTGACACTTCGTATTAATGAGAAAAAATAGTGTAAAAATGAAAAATAAAATACTATAAAATATATAAAAACAGACGACATACAAGATTCGATCCCAAAACTTTGGGGCTATCATTCCCTACTTTATACCACACAGCTAGCGTAGATAAGATGGAAATCGTTTCAGCGCTAGCTTATATCAAGTATGTATATTGTTTGGGGCGATTAAGGGGTAATGTGTTTTATTTTTATCCCCAAATTTCAATCCCTCTTCATCAACCAAACTTTGCAAAACAGAAGATAAAATATAGAAGTTTTAGTAGTCAAAATATCTTTAATGGAGAGGAATGCACTCTATGTGTATTAATTGAAAAACACGGTTATTTCTATCAATTTTTTTCATATTTGTATGGAAGTATACGGAATGCAGTATTCTGAAATGTATGTTTAAACACCTAATGTAATGTTTATTAAACTTATAATATTCAAAACCGTTTCGTTTTGGTACTCTCTTTTTTTATGTTTACAGTGTAAATATTACTGTGACAAATTTTAAATTATGAATTCTATAGGCGGATGCCTCGGCTTATTGAGAATCATCCTTTTAGAAAATGAATGTCACGGATCGTGGTTAGAAGATATCTGTTGTTAAAAAAATATATTTTTAGGAAATCAAAAAAATTCAGAAAATTGAAAAACTTAATGCAGCTTTAAGGAATGATTGTGACACCGGTACCTGTACTTTATTTCTCTTATTGTTAAGTGTTGTGGCGCTTCTGATGGATATTGCTGAGTCCATTTTATTTTGTTGTAACTTTAATTTTTATTTTTGATATTAGACCGTTTGAAGTATATTCAAAAGACATAAGAGTCCGAGAAGGATTTCAGGAAGCTTTCAACTGCACGGACAATCCTTTGGTAACATGTAACACAAGGTCAAGATTTCGGACGCTCGATGGTTCATGTAACAATATCAAGAATCCAAGATGGGGAATGTCGTTTACACCACAAGCTAGATATCTCGCTCCGGAATATGATGACGGTAAGTTTCTACGCATGCGCAGTTTTTTATGATATTTGCGGGCTCTGTTTTATTAACGATCCAAATGTTAGTGTAAAACTGAATGTTAATTAGTACAACTTTCAGAATATAATGAATTTTTTAATGGTAAAAAAACTTTAAATATGTGAATGTTTTGTCATTCCAAATTTCGTTTGGTATGCAGGTGATCAGAACATCCCACATAACTGCTTTCTTCTTCTTCTTCTTCTTCTTTAATTTAATTAATTTATTTTATTTTATGTTCAGACGATTTCTATCCAGGGTAAGCGTATCTGAGTAGGTACAAAATTCTAAAAACTCAAGAACCCTTCAAAAAGTTGTGAGTGCAACGGGAGAATACTTCGGTAAAATGTGCATAGTGTTTTATTTACATTTTTAACAAAATACTCATTCCTTAGGGTTTGATTCACCAAGAACAAAAAGTGTGATAAGAGGAAGAAATCTACCAAGTGCAAGACTAGTAAGCAATGCTGTTCTTCGTGATAGAAGAGGGGAAACGAAACTCAGTTCCAAGCATACCATGATGTTGATGTCTTGGGGACAATTCTTGGATCATGATTTGACCTTCACACCCACGCCATCAGGTAAATAAATAAAAAAAAAAAAAAAAAAAAAAACAGGTTCGGATTTTAAGTTTCACGTTAATTATTAATTATAAAAGTATAACTTTTAATATATAACTAGATATCTTTCTTTTATTAAAATATGTCTATTTACAGACAAATTAAAAAAAAGTTGTCGAAATATAAACAAGTGTTTATCTACAGTCCTGTTTGTATTTCGTAATTTGCTCCATGGTTTTGGTTGCTTTTGCTATGTGTTATTGCTAACAACATGTTTTAACAACAAATAATTACAAACTGCGCGTGATGTCCAATTTTATTCTGTTCTGATTGGTCGATGTATTCTGTATGACGTCATTTTTGACAATTTATTTTCGTATAACTTTGCACTTTTGCCGAACTACTTTCGGTGTTTTCCACTGTTATTAAAAGACTAATGTTTACAATGGCGACACACAAACAGCAAAGTAGGTCAACACTCAAAACTTGAAATGATAAAACAATTAAAGAACTGAAAAAATATAATCCGTATTTCACAATAATATGTAAAAATTAGTTAAAAATAACTAATGCAACTAGTAAAATTAAATGAAAGACCATAAATTTGCTGAAAAACAAAATCCGTCTGTAACTTACTGCTGGCTAGCTAAGCTGCTTGTACGACCAACAAATTCGACAATTTTTGTTAGGTGCTTCGCCATTCCTCAAAGCAATAGATGTGCCATCCAATGATGCCTTTCTACGATGTAAAATTCCAACTGTTTACTTGCAAACATGTCGGTTTTCGGCATATTTTTTTTAGTAACTGACACGAGGTATCAAGTCATTTCGGCACCAAGTCAATTCAGCACCACTGTAAACAGTTGTTTCTACACCAATTTAAAAGTCAGTTCGGCACCGATTACGATTAAATTCGACACACACACACACACACACACACGGTTAAATTCGGAACCAGAAAAATATTTATGATTGGTTCAAAAATTATTTTAGGTTTTCATGTTTGTGTACAGATTTAATATATATATATATTTTTAAATTAGTAAGTTTTATTACAAGTGTGTCACAGCCAACGTAAACAATATGTATCATTGCGCCACTGTACACAAAATAGTTCGATTTTTCGATACTGATATCGAACATTTTAATAAAGGGACAACGTTTGTTTTAATAAGGATTCCTTTTGCAAAACATTTTATGATACTACTAATTTCTTTTCAGGAGGTAGATCAAATGCAATTGATTGTTGTAAAGAAACAAATATGTAAGTCTCTCTCTCTCTCTCTCTCTCTCTCGCGCGCGCGCGCGCGCGCGTGTGTGTGTGTGTGTGTGTGTGTGTGTGTGTGAAAGAGCGAGCTTAACATTTAAAGACATAATGATTAAGTTGAGTGAGACGATGATAATGGCTTAAAACCATTTATTTACACCGAGATGGTCGGTTCTGTCTCGGCGAAGGAACCAGTCTTCGACCAAAAAAAGTTTTCACACTAAGATCTGAACATAATGATAGCGATGATTTTATGTAAATTAATCATTAAACATAGTCAGTCAAAGAATACATCGAAATTCCGGATTTTTAGTGGGAAAGTTGAAGTACTTTCTAACAATATTGACTGAGACCTTTCCTTTTATTTTACGACCAATGCATACTGATGCATATTCAGACAAAACAGCTTTAAAATTAATGGTATTTCTTTATTTGTCACATATAGTCCAATTAGAAAACTTCAGCATTAGTAGAATACGCAATTGTAAGGTGTTATTTGATTTATGGTACCGTATTAAGTACAATTTAACAACTAGACGAATGACCATCCAGTCTGTGTAATGAAAATATTGTTCTTCGTTTGTGCTGAAAACTTATGACAAAAGGTCAAGAGACTCGGTGGTTTTCTAGGACGACTGCTTTAAGTAAGGGTAATCGCATCATATTATTATTATTATTATTATTATTATTATTATTATTATTATTATTATTATTATTTGTAATGTATGTCACTAATATTACAGAGACTGTTTTCCGATAAGTATTCCAAGAAATGACCCTCATTTCAGTAACAGACGAGTACCCAAGACCTGTATGCATCTTATCCGTTCATCGCCATCTTTAGAAAACCCTTGTGTACCAGGTATGTAGAGAAGAAAAAATAGTGTGGACTCATTTATTTTCGTGGGGCCAATATTTCGTCTTTTTTAAAATTCAAATGTGTTTAGTAATCTTTGTTCGACATACTGATAACAGAAAACTAAACAAATTATAACATTGGTGTTGTCAAGAGAAACAGCTGCCACGTGAGTTTAAATTACCGACTGTAGGACCTATTGGAACATATAATGGGGGAATCCCCCTATCAACTGATTTTTATCGAAAACATAAGAAAACAATGTGAGATCTAGAATTTTATTTTAAAAGACACGGAAAAGTCAACAGATTTTCAATCAGTGACCCCCCACACTTTTACCTTTTTTCTTTCTTATCTATCTATCTATCTATCTATCTATCTATCTATCTATCTATTTTTTTCTTTTTCTGATCTTTTTTTTTTTCCATTAACATTGATAAACATTTTCTTGTTCATTTATATTTCTCGTTTTGTTTGCAGGTCCAAGGCAACAGGTTAATCAGTTAACATCATTCATAGATGCATCTAATGTATACGGATCAACTAAAAAGGAAAGTGATGCTTTACGAAGTTTTAGAGGAGGTTGGTACCCGTGAATAAAGTTGAAAAGAAATACACAAAACATTTCTTATAATTCTCTAGTTTGAATTCTGTAGTTAGTAACTGTAAGAAACATGTGCAACACTTTACAAAATAAAATATTTAAATAAAAGTTTTTTTAATCATGGGTTTAACAGAATATGTCACAAAAATATCTACTATAACTGTCAACATTTTTGGTTAATTTGAAATGTTAATCTAGTCGGTTAAAGCGAGGTCTTTAATATTAACCACAATTCAACCAAACTGCTTCTATGGGAAAATTTGGCGCAGTTCTTAAGTTGGTGTCATAACTACATTATTTCAAAATGTTGGCTCTTTTAATATTTGGGTACAGTGTACTTGCAAATGAATTATCATGTTTTGCTTTCTTCAAAATCAACTAAAACATGTACTTAATTTTAATCTAGAACCTAAATTCACTGGTTAGGTAACATATTAATAAAAATTTCCTGTAAACGAAAAAATAACTGATAAGAATCACCTGGCTATTGTGGCGAATAAATCGAAAAATAAATACTTAGTCCATGTCACTTCCGGTTTTTTGGTAAATGTAAATTCTTTAGTAACTTTGAAATCTGCAATGTACATCAATTTTGTTTGTTGTTTTTTTTTATTTTTTTAAAAAATAGATAACTGGATTTGTTTTGCAAATTAAGAATTGTAGCACAAATAAACAAATAATTAAATAATAAATAAATAACTGAATAAATAAATAAATAAATAAATAAATAAATATTTAAATAAATAATTGTCGTTTCTAATACTTGTTCTTTAATTTTTAGGCAAGTTAACTGTAATCAGACATGACTTACCCCCTGCAGATAAACCCTCAGCATGCCAGCGTAAGCCAGGCGATTATTGTATGAAAGCAGGTTTGTATTTATTAAATATCTACATTAAGTTGTTTGTTGGTTTTAATATTGTTTAACGTCACATCACCAATTTTAAGCTATTCGCAGCGAGACCGGTTTCCTAATCTTTAAGTATTAATTTCAGAACAAATTCGTGTAAATGCGTGAGATATGCGAGTGTGTTTTATTGTGTATCTTGTTCTTCCGCGCATGCGCTATCTGGGCGACTTTTTGTTAGATGTTAGCTTACCGAGTCAGTATGTCGCAGACAAGCATACCTTTACCAAAGGCACATTATCCTGGTACCAGGTAAACCAATTGATCCTCTGTTTTACTTATGCCGAAATCCAGGCGAAAATGCAGTTTTTCAAATTGTAAAGTCTTATGCCTAACCTGTCCGGGGTTTGAACACAACCTCCCGCTTTTGAGGCGAACGTTCTACCACTGAGCCACCGAGGCGGATTTTTTAATTAAAATTTTAACATGACTCAAATTTTCTTCAGATCGCTGATTTCCTTTTTTGATATGAGTCTTTATAGAACCAAATATTGTTTAAAAAACCGTTTTTATTGGTTTAATGGGTCTCTATGAAATGTACCATTCTTGCAAAACAAAAAGAATTAATGACAAGAAAAAAACACGTCTTTAGTAACGTATTAATACTTAACTTGTTGACCGAATAGTCAAAAGCGCGCGCATGTGGATCAAAGCACTTCTAACAGCCTAGGATAAAACACACAAGGTTAGTTCCTAGTCTATAAAAGCTTACCGAATGTCGTGGGTTTTCTCTTGGTACCACTTTTTTCGTGTCCCTAACTTGATCGCCTTGATATAAGTAAAGAGTCTTGACAAGGGCGTAAAATTTTATTGCTCTACTCTTAATATCTTCATATCATTAACTAGAAAAACGCATCTTTTTTTTGTCTTGTTTATTTTTCTTTTTTGAAAAGTAAACATGCAGGTTAACATGAAGGGTAAAGAGAGATTTTTTATATGACACGTTCTTCTTGTCTTACTTTCGGAACTTTACTGACTTATTCCTTTTGTAGGTGACAAAAGAGTGAATGAAGTTCCACATCTTGGAGCAATGCATATAGCATTTTTACGATATCACAACCTCATTGCTGAAAGGTTAGCAAAATTGAACCGACATTGGAATGACGAAAGGATATTTCAGGAAACTCGTAGAATAATCGGAGCACTATTACAGAAAATAACATATGAAGAATATTTGCCTATAATTTTAAATCATGAAGAAAGAAACAAATATTGTTTAAATCCGTCACTGAGTTGTGGATATGACCCAAGGGTTAATCCATCCATAAAAAATAGCTTCTCTACTGCCGCGCTTCGTATTGGACATTCTATGATAGGGCCATTTCAGGGATATTTTAAAAGAAATTACAGGACATTAGAAAATCGCACTAAAGTTGAACTTACGATGAATAAACCACATTTTGTTGTAAATCAGAATGGTGCCAGGTTGTCGGATTTGATGCGGTGGGTATGTTCCTCTAAGTCTGCGAAGACTGACAGGTACGCTGTATTTATTTTTTATTTTTATTTTTTTTTATTTACATGTATTTTATTTATTTATCTATTTATTTTATTTACTTTTATTTTATTATTTATTTTTTATTTATTTATTTGTCGTTGAAGGAAATGACTGGCTAATTTTAATCGGGTTTTGAAAACACTAGTTGCCTGTTTCATTTTCTCAACCTTTTTCTTCTAAACTTACCTTTTTCATTTCTTTAATCTTTGTTGTCAAATGTTTATGATTATCAACATTTTTTTTTATTTCAACCTTGTCTGACCAGGATAACATATCAACAAAACTAATTTGAAAAATGTCTTATTTCAAACCAAGAATCAGTACTCAATAAACATGCTTTGTATCAATAATTAAAATACTAAAATTATAAACAATTTTGTTTTTGAATAAGCCACATGTATCTTGTTTTATTTAAACTTTTTAAAATTTCAATTTTTATGTATAGTTTTCTTGAGCCTGCCGTTAGAAACAATTTATTTTTGGATTCGGAGGGCGAAAGTTTAGATTTAGGCGCATTAAACATCCAACGTGGTAGAGACCATGGGCTCCCGTCTTATGTGAAATGGCGGCAATTTTGTGGATTATCCCGGGTATATGGTTTCCAAGACTTGCCAGATCATACATATGAAGCTATCGCAAATCTGCGAAGTGTATACAGGTCAGTCGAATTATAAGCCTTATACGACTTGATTAACAATATAAAAGTTGACAAACAAATCTTTGCCCGAACAAAATTTTGAAAATACTTTCAAAAAGTATTTGTACAGACTGTTCAGGCATGTATATGCATCTTAATTATATTCCTCGATTTATAATACAATGTTTGCCAAAGTTAACACAGAAGTTCGTCTTAACAGAGCTTTGCTTCAGGATTTATGCAGACAATTCCAGCAGTTATATTAATTCAAGATTAACCCAACCTATTCACTTATTTGAAAAAGATTTGAATAATGTTTGTCTTAAACGACTTGATGTAAAAATATAAACATGGCAAACTAATCACGTTTCTTAAGACAGAGCCTTCAGTAATACTTATTTTGACTATTCGGTTTTACAGTTATATCTATCTAAAGTGTTAACCAAACAAGTTATAAATTTGCGGAGGATTTGTTTAATAATGATTTTTTAGAAGACGGCTCATGTACAATTCACACGTTTTAGTTGTTAAATACCCTTTATTTTGATGATTTTGAAAACATAGCATTAGCAATTTGTTCAAAGAAAGATTTTTTCAAAAACGCTTTATTTTTGTACACTCTCTTGCATAAATTTTATGAAACATGTTAAAGGAAAGATGCAGACATTTTTAATGACAAAAACAATGTCCATAATTTTGAAATTTTCAAAAATCATAACGTTGTACTAGAGATGCTTGCAAACTTTTACACATCAATACATTAAATGATAAGCAGCTAAAATCCAACATTGCAAATGTAACAGAAAAGCACAATACCAATGTAAAGAGTATGAATGTATTATTTTTGGATATATATTTATTTTATTTTCAGCAATGTCAACGATATTGACCTCTACGCTGGTGCTCTTTCGGAAACACCATTACCCAATTCTCAGGTTGGACCAACATTTTCTTGTATCCTTGGTAACCAGTTTCATGACCTTAAAATAGGAGATAGATATTGGTTTGAGTCAACACATCCCGATATAGGATTTTCTAAACGTATGTTACCTTTATTTTACCTTTTTTCTGTCTTTTTTCATTATGCTGCATTCAAGGTTCAAAGAGTTTCAATAAATCTTGATATTTTCACGTATCAAAATAAGAATGACCGAACCATGTCCACAGGTAAATCGTATTTAATGAGAAACAAATATACCATATGCAGGAGAAGCAGTAATATTGCTGCATAGAAACAGAAAGTTAGCCATAAAAAATTGAAATCGCGTTTTTCATATAGCTTCATATTTAGTCTTCATTTGGTGTCAAAATTGAGGTCGGAATCAAAATATGACGGAGCACATAAAGAGTCAGTCTTATCTTTTATTTAGAGTTGACTAAGAGAGATGTTGTTCACATTGTCTGCAAATTTTATATTATTCAAAGATAGAACGTAATCTTTGTATCTGTTTATGGAATTGAATGATTTTGCGACATTCTTATCTCCAGATTTAAAAAAGTTCTGCATAAACTCCGCTTCATATGAATAAAGAAACAATTTGTGTCCATTGCTTTACCGATTGTTGGAAAATTATATTGCCAAACTAAACAAATATGTTGTCTATCAGAAACTGACTATTGGTGTTGATGGCATCTTCAGTATATTTTTGTTTGCAGTCCGTAAAGTGTTTAAAAAAATACTAGTAACCATATTCTTTGTTGAGCTCAGATATTTATATCTGGGCTTATCGTTTTTGTAAAAGAATGACAAGTGAAAATTTGTATAACTGAAAATAAAAGAATAAATAAATAAATCTATCAATTGTATGTTTTATAAATAGTATTTTTTTATATTTTTAGAACAAATTCAAGCCATTAAACGGGTACATTTATCAAAAATAGTGTGCGAAACCATGGGATCCATGCGAGTACAAAGAAATATTTTCACTCTACTGAGTTATGTGTAAGTATTAGTATCTTATACCTCATCGAAATCATCCAATTATTTTTCTGTTTTTCCTATCACAACATTTATCTTAACATTGATTTCTTTTCTGATATACTTATTTTGACCTCTTTTTTGAGGTGCCTACCAATACAGAGCACTGGCTTCACTTCCTTGGTGGTGGTTCACGTGTTTAACAAAATTAGCCAGCTTTTAAAGTTTTTACTTTGCTTTTGGGATTGTGATTTGGAATGCTCGGGCATTTTTGTGGTTGATTTGAAATCAATTATTTCTTGTTGTATAACTTTTGTGATATTTAGACAGATCCTAGTGCAAGGATCTTTGTCATATGCGGGCGGCGGAAAAAAATACAAAATATCAACCACAAACATTACAAAAAAGAATTAGAACTAACATCAAAATTAATCTTGTATTCTTCATCCCCCTTTTCTTCTCCGGAGCTTTTACATTATTGAAAATTTCATAAAAAATGGAGGGAGAACTTCAAATAACACACTGTATCCATATCCATGGTTATTGTCGGTGTTTAACTGTTAATAATAACCAGTGGTCTTGTGTTTTTTGTTTTCATTTGATCATCGTAAAAGATCAACATTTTTAAAAAAAAGCAAACTTAACAATGAATATAAATTTCATTATTTTTTTTTCTTGTTTTAACTGTTGGTTTACTGTTTTGTTTTTGCTTTGTTGTTATTTTGAAATATACCACTCTTGTTTTTCAGAAACATGCCAGTGCTTTGTAAAAGACTACCTGATTTGGACTTATCGTCATGGAAATACCCATCTAGTAACAGTAATTATAATTGGAAACCAAGTAGCAATGACTATTATTGGGAAAGTTAACCGATAAAGTCATCTGTTCTTTTTTAATCAGACAATGATGTTTTTGAATGACACGATAAACAGAAATAAAACACAAACATCTGAGATCATCAAGCCAGAGATTGAAATATTATTCTGTATTTTGAACTGGTATATTTAAAGAGGAAGGAAAAGTGAAAAATTGAGAAAAACTTGTCCCATCTTCCTTCAATTTTTTAAACAATCTAAAAAAAACATATGTGTTGAACCATCATGAAAAATACATATCATATTTGTATTACAATGCGATAACCTGAAAATTGCAATTGCCATAATAAAATACAACTGATGTGGTATTTTATATAAATTTTGTCACAATGGCAAGTCAACAGTATTTCACTTAGATAGAGGCGGTTAGCTTTGGGTTGGTTTAGAAAACCGTAGGTCCCTTAGAAAAACATAACTGACTTAAGCAAGCAAGCTCACGCATTTCGTACTCCTAGCAATAGATTGAAAGAAAGTGCTTAAACCTAAATATAAATTTGAAGATATGAAACCAGAATTACAATACTGGTAATGCAATTGATTATTTTTGTCGAAAATTCATCTTTACTGTCGAGTTATGGCCCCTGATCGGCTGATGGGCTACTACTTCCGGGGAGTACGGTAAAGTAATAGAAATAACAAAAATAGACAAATTACTATCCATAACGTTTATTTAACATATTTTAATCGTCAGTGATAATTTCTATACATTGAAAATGAAAGGTATATATAAAAACAAGTGTTGCAGGTCAAAGTTTCACAAGCATTTTTTATCAAAGATATTTTAAAACTCGATTCTGTTAAATTTCAAATCTTAGTTATTTTGTTAATTTGTTGGATATTCAAGGCATTTATAAGGTGAAATTTTGAAGATTACTTTAAGCTCACTACATTTGTATCCAGTTTTGTCTTAAACGTTTATTTATTGTTCCAAAGAGATCTAAATTTGCGTTGTAGATAATCTTAGTGTAGAAAATGATTGTAAAACTAGGGCCAGCACTTTGAAAACCTGTCTCCCACCCCCAAAAATCCAATGTAAATGTCTAAAATGTCTAAAATGTTATTTTGTTAATTATATACAACAGTTTAATATGAAGCTTAAATATGAAGCAGTTGTGATTAAATCTATGATATAAATATGTACAACAGACAAGAAATAAAATAATTACAATTCGATATGTTTTTTCGGCTCATTCCATGGTTTTAATAAAAGATCTGGTAATGCTGCACAGTCAACTACTGGATTACTACAATAAAGATGTATAACAATAGTAAGCTAAAATAGAGAATCTACAAACTTGATCAAGGCGAGATAATTAACAGTTTAATTTATATTTCTTGTAAATGTAAAATGGTCCTTTTGTTACCCGGCGAGTGAACCAAGTGAAAATAGTGAAACTACAAACTTGAACAAGGGGAGATAATTAACAGTTTAATTTATATTTCTTGTGAATGTAAAATGGTCCTGTTGTTACCCGGTTGTGAACAAAGTGGCCCCAACCCTGGCACTTAGCCATCCCTTATCTAATTTCTGGGACAAAAAAAAATAAGAAAAAGGTTGAAATTGTAAAATATCTCGGGAGAACGTAGAAAATAACTTAATAAGTGTTATTAAATGAATACAATAGTGACACTTATGACTTCCGTTTTTAAGAAAAAAGCGTTTTAAGTTTAGATAAAAACATTTAATAAAATTTGTTAACACACAATATGATAAAAAGAAACACTGGTATGAAAACATGTAACAATTTAAAGCTCTTAGAAAATATTGTTTTATCCAAATGATGAAAGAGTTCCCGAGTTATTATTTATCTTACCAGAGCAAAAGTTACCATACTTAACAGCCAGAAAAACACAATCATCTGCTTCAATTAAAGGCATCTCAATATTAATATGCCTAACCCAAGCAATAGTTGCTTTACTTGGCAGTCAATTGCAGTTGGTACCTAAAATGCACCTGGTTAGATTTTTTTTGTAATTCAATGTATGTATGGTTAACCCAAGCAATGGTTATCCTAATAACCAGTCTGATGGTATTAAATACATATATTTGCATTTTCGGCACTACATTTTTTATGTCTAATCACCCTCATCCCCCCCCCCCAAAAAAAAGGTTCTTTACTAACCACAAATATAAAGGTTGGATTTTGGATATTTTTAACATATGAATGCTTACCGTAAGCAATGGTTGCCCTAATAACCAGTCTGGTGATACTAAATACATCTGATTGGTTTTTGGCATATCATTGTTTTGGGTCAAAACCCCTAAAAGTTACTTTACTTCGTAGTATTACAGTCAAATAGTCCTCAACCATTGTTAATGTGCAATTATAACAAAGGTCGCCATACTTACCAGTCACTTGGTACACTAAATACATCTGCTTGCAGTTTAGACATTTCGAAGTTAACGCACATCATTTTCGCCAATGAGTATCTTTTGATTGATCTTAACTGGGCTGCAAGTTTAAGAATATGGCCATTCAGAATAAATAAAAATAAATAAATAAATAAACAAACAAAACTTATGAAAATAATAATTGAACCTTAAGTAAAAAACTGATTCTTGGAATCGGTGATTGTATGGAATTTGTACGTCATGGCAACACTTTATAGATAACTTGATATCTCAATACAGTTTTTCTATCTTATTAATTCTTTTATGTCATGTTTCCTGACAACCTTTAATTTGTTTGTCAATCAATTTTCGTTTATTTATTTATACAAAACATTCATTAAATTGGCTTTTAGGTGAACGACTCTTGCTTTATGGAGTGAAGGGTTATTGGGCATCTTAGAGAGATATTGTTTACTCGATTTATTGCTCATTACTGTATATTGACATCATCAATATATTTTATGATAACTATTCTAGACAAAAACAAAATACAATTAAAAATAAAACTAATCTATCTTGATTTTATAGGCTAAGACCTTAATTAGGAATTCAGTAAACGTGACGGTCACAGCAAAAACGTTGATTAACATATTGCATATTTGTAACAACATTTATGTCTTTCATAGTTCTATCTGTTTTTTTTTTTTTTTTTTTTTTTTTTTTTTTTTTTTTTTTTTTTTTTTTTTATTTATTTAATTTAAAGTTTTGTCATGTTGTTGGTTTTACTTATGTTTTATAAGTTTTTCAGCTTCAAATGACAATTTTAGCCTTAAATAGATTTTGCAACATAATTTTGCAATAATTAGAATACAAAAAAAACGTTCTATAAAAACATGCTGGGGTTTATTTGATTAGAAGGCATGGGAAATCTTTGCATAGAACTGTCTTAGAGGGGAGTGGAATGGAGTGGAATGGAGTGAAGTGGAGTGAAGTGGAGTGAAGTCAAGATTCTTTCACTTATTTCGAGGCGGTCAGTTCTGGAATGGTGGAGGAAACCGGAGTGCCCGAAGAAAACCATGTCCACAGACCTTTGCCAAACTTTTTCACACTAGGATCTGTCCCGAGTGGGTTTCGTAACCAGGCGGTAAGGGCCCCAAAACTGTCTTAGGGATATAAGTCTAGCGAGTATAAATTTTAATAAACACTATGGATACATCTATATAACAAGAAGAATAAAATATACTTCTTGGATCAAATATGAAGCAAGGAGGCCTTTAAATGCTAGTTTTTATTTCAAAACATAGTAATTTGAAAGAAAAAGTCGTCATATTAAAATTCAAATTTTTGATACCGTCAGTAAATCCAGTTTGGGCCTCTCCATGTTCGTAGAAGAATCTATCTCCAAATTTTAAATCACGGAACTGCATTCCAAAAAGATGGGAAAATGTCGGACCCAGTTCACCTTCAGATATTGCTCGCTCTGACAGACCTCCGATGTAGATATCTATGTCAGCTGTAACACTTGTTTAAAAAAAAGTAAAGTTCATAAAAACTTTATTTGACCAAATTTATTAGCCAGTGTTCAACATTTCCTGTGATCACTAAATTATTCATTTCTCTTTTGTTTGATTGGTCAGATCTTTTATGCATGAAAGAATTGGCTCCGTTACTGGAACTACTTTTTTGACCTATATTCTATAAATGTCACACCTACTTTTTCTTTAATTTTGTATTATTACTTGAAGTTTTGATTACTATTTTGATTCTATAAATTGAATTATAAAAAAAATATGAAAGAACTGGACATTTTGCCCACGTCATTCTATTCGCATAGCGTTTATAACAGTATATTATATTCTGTAAATCGGAAAATTTTCGCGAGTATTGTCAATTTAAGAAATTCGCGTACATTTACTTTCGCGTCTTTACATAATTGTCAGTGCAAGCTAATTATATCAAAATTGAAGATTTTCGAAAGTTTTGTTTTCGCGTCTTGTCATTTTCGCGAATTTACGCGAAAATTAAACTGACGCGAAAATCATCCGATTTTCAGTAAGAAAAAATAAATGTCGTGGTTGATTGTATAATATTGTTATGATAAAATTGACATCCAAAAAAATCAAAAAGTTTTTGAGCTGATAAGATTTAGAAATAAACAAAAGGAAATATACATACTCATATATCCTATTTCCACAAAATCATAAGACTAAATCTTACAGTACAAAAAAAAAAAATGAAATTATAAAATTATTTAAGTTAGTTTAACTGAAACTCAAAAGCACAATATCGAGAAAATTTTGCAAGGAAACATAAGTTTCTTGTTTAATTTAATAAATGATCCAAATTAAATAAAATATCGACAAACGTTTGCTTTAAATGCCTTACTTAACACAAACAAAGTAAGATGGTGAGTGAAAATAGTTCACCTGGAATGTTATAAACGAACTTTTATAAATATATATATATATATACATTTATATATATAACATGCATTTTCACTTTTATTTAATACTGTGGCAAGCCAAGTGTTCTTTAAAAGTTTTTGAGAGAGAGAGAGAGAGAGAGAGAGAGAGAGAGAGAGAGAGAGAGATGCTATTTATTTACTTGTAAGTATTTTCTAGTTTAGGTCTGTAAAATCCAACTTGATCAACAAGTCCTGTTGGATTGTTTGTAAAATCTTGAGGTTCCGAAAGCCCAAATAATCTCCGCCATTTATTATATGGAGGCAATCCGTGGTCCCTCCCTCGTTGGATATTCAGACTACCAAGATCAAGAGAATTGTTATTTGAATCTCTAAATAGCTGGTCTCTGACTGAATCTGATAATTGTCTGAAAAATGAAATATAAAAAATATGTATCAAGTACATTTTTAAATCTCCATGATCGTAACAAAAGCTGGTCATAACATTACATATTTTCTTGTTTTCACAACACGGTATTTGAACACTTTTTGTTCATGAAAAATGGAGAAATCTTGACTTTGG
This sequence comes from Tegillarca granosa, assembly GCA_029721355.1. NCBI lineage: Eukaryota > Metazoa > Mollusca > Bivalvia > Arcoida > Arcidae > Tegillarca > Tegillarca granosa. The sequence goes on from CM056608.1 coordinate 12,931,174, forward strand.
CATCGCATATCATTACTCCACTACGCCAGGAGGGATAGCAATCATAATGAAGAAACGAATAACATGACACGGAAGTAAAGTAAAATCAATTTTTCTATGCTCCGTGTAAAAACTTATAATGATAATAATAAAAAATATAATAAGAATAATATAATAATCAACATTGATAACAGAAAAAATGAGCTGATGTTTTGTCATAATGTATTTTTTTAATTTGATCATGAAATACATTATAAAAAATTCATTATGTAGTAATGCATTTTAATGCATTTCACGATAGAATTTTAAAAAAAAATGTATTATGACACTTTTTATGAATAATAAATTTAAATTATATCTAAAATTATATATAAAAAAGCACGAGCTTAAAATGACAATTTTAATTTTGTTTCACGTCAATAATATTTCACTTGAATCGAGATTAAACCAGTTAAATAAAGGTTTAAAATGCACATTTTGGCATTAAAATTACTGACAAGGAATGTTTTCTTCGCGTTCTGGCTACTATGTCTCGGAACATAGGAATTTAAGGACCCTTGGCCCCAGTTTTACATCATTCTTTAACTAATATATTTCTTAACTTAAATCTAGCAAATTTAATATTTAATAATTTTGAAATAAATAGTTAAAATAAACAGTTTAATATGCCAATTTGAAGATCACTTCAAACTTGCAACATCAGTATTTAGTGTTTTAAAAATGGTAAAGTTTGCCAAAATTGAGTTAAAGAAAATCTTGGTAACGAAATAATTGTGAAACCGGGGTCTGTATTAAAACTTGCAAGAAACGTCTTGGCAGTGATGACCTTAAGCAGACTTGATGTCACATTTAACATGTTTTCTTCTTTTATCCTAAGAGTACCTACCCGTCTGTTAGAGCGACTAAATTGGATGTTATATAATAAGTTATGTTTCTTAAAGATTCCGTCCCAAAATCCACACCGTAACAAGGTCTGAAATACTTTTCGAACAACGGCACTTCATCCAGTATAGTACCATCACTGTCTGATTTGCCTATAACTTCCGTGACTAAAGAATGCCCCATTCTGTATACAGCTGTAGAGAATACATTTCTTATACTGGGGTCTTTGTAACTGTCATAGGTAGTCCTAGCTGGTGGTTTAACGGGTTCCAGATTATAAAGTGCGCGGAATTCGGCATTCATAAATTTTGGAACAAACTCTTCATAAACAATTTTCTGCCATATTGCTGTTAATATCCGCCTTGTTTCCTGAAACAGTTTTTCATCATCATTTGACCAATCTAGGCCCATCGCAGCTAGTTGGGTCGCAATTCTATTATGTTCCCTCACAAGTAAAACATGTAACATCGTGAGTGAAGGTAATTCGTTGGATCTTACATCACCTTTTGTTAAAACAAAGACATAAATATAATTTTTATTTAGTAGACAGCAATGATCTAAAAATACCGCATTTATATTAAAAAAAAGATTAAACTGTTTAATAACCGCGATTCTTCACCGTGAACTGTATAATAAAATTTACGGTTTACCAGTTTAAAAATAACCTTTAAATAATTTTTGAAGCGTTATTAGATTCTATAAATTTTTTACATGTATTATAAACAAAATTGGATTTTTTTTTAAATTGATAACTTGTGTTTTATCGGAATATTTTTGTTTTGATCCCTTAGGTAACTAACATGAAATAACAGGCTAATAAAACGAATACAATTTTCTTAAGTAAATACTTATTTTAAAAATTGGGTTAAGCAGCTTTCAAATTGTACCATTTAAGCTTGAAAAACAATAGACTTCGTCTGCTTGTTTGTTTTAAACAAAACTGAAACGGACTGGATCTAAATAAAGGTAAAAGCGCGTGTAACGTATTTCATTATAATCAATGTTAATTGCATAAAATGGCATAACAGATTTTGTTGAAAAATAAAAAAAACCCCTAGAGAAATTTGTATCTCAAAAATAAAATTCAGCAGTAATGTAACAAAGAACACGATATAATGCATTTTAATGACAGGGAAAAAGAAACGAGAAGAAGAAAACACATTGACATCAATGCTTATTGAACTTTGAAAACTCAAAACGGAAGTAATAAAGATGCTCAATTAAATGCATTGACTATTGATAAAAATTGTTTTTGTTTAATGATTTTGTCTGGTTATTTAAAAATTAATAAGAAAACTGTCAAAATATCGTCATTTTAATAAAAAGGCAATTAATTACAATGCTGTTTTTAAAAAATGAATAAATAAACACGTGACATACTATTAATTTTAATCTTTGATTTCTTTTTTGTTTAGAAAAAAATAATTTCAAAAATTAGAGACGGATATAGAAAAATCGCTTACATAATCATTAAACAAAAAAAGAAATATCGCTTACATCATCATTAAACAAAAAAAAAAAAAAAAGAAACAGGAAAATATGCGATTTATATAGAAATGATGCATTATCTTATTCAAGGATTTACATTTTTTTTATTATTTTGTTTTTATATATAGCAAAGCAATTTATTACGAAAAAGAAGACGAGGGGATAATGATTCTTCTGACATGCAAATTCTGACAATTTAGATATTACAAGAACCAAAATTTTAGAAAAACTTTCGCACTGATAAAGATATGTCTAATTATATTATCAAAATTTGAAATAAGGTTTTAAAAAAGCACCATGAACCAAATCAAGGTTTACAATGTAATCAAAACCGCTTACTATCTACTGTTTCATTCAATACAAATGTTCATATAGCCGGGCACTGTTACATCGTCAATAAACCTATTCCTTTTTCACAAACAACAGGAGACCAGACATTGTATCACGTGATTAACCCCCTTCTTTGTATCTTTATGTACTGATGCACGATAAAAAATCTTTATTGTATAAGAATCAGTGTAAGAAGAAAGAATGATGACTATATACGTTAATGGTATAATTATGCACTGCATTTATTCGTTTGCAAAAGTTTAATTTAATTAATAAAATAAACGCGTGTTTTGAAATAATTGGTATCAACTGCTATTTGTTTTAATTTATTATTATTATTATTATTATTATTATTATTATTATAAGTAAGTTTTTTAAATTTGGAATATGTATTTTCAAGTAGGTGTTTGTTTTTTCGGTTGAAATTTCAATTATTCTCAATAAATATTTTTTTTTGTGTAAGTCATTTATATTATATATTTCTTGAAACTTTTTTCCTTTTATTTTTTTTAATTGCAATATATAATATCAATTACAGTTTTTTCAGTAATAAATTCAATTTTTCTTTCCAACTTTTTTTTTTCATTTATGTTATTTATTTCTTTAACTATTTACTTTCATAAGAAAAACTTAACGATAACAGCCAACAGTAATCATGAAGATTATATAAAAAGTTGCAACCCCTCAGATTTTCATTCAAGTTGACTACAAAGGAATTCAAAAAAAAAAAAAAAAAAAAAAAAAAAAAAAAAAAAAAAAAAAAAAAACTCTTAAAACTAACCATGTATCATTCGTTGTCGAATGTTTAACGCATGTCATAAATTGTTGATTTAAATTATTTTTTTATAGCAACCATTGTCTTAGGATATCTTAGCTTTGTAACCGAATGTGTTTTTTCCATGTGTGTGTGTGTGTGTGTGTGTGTGTGTGTGTGTGTGTGTGTGTGATTACCTGCTAATACGCAACACCCGTCTACACAGAAACCACCTGCTGGCGGCAGATCCTGAGCCCTGGTTGCCAATTTCCCTATGATAATATTAAGAACATATAAAATTTTACATGGTTGCCAATTTCACTAAAATAGCACTAAGAACATATGAAATTGTACATCACCTTTCACGGTATGTTTTGTAAAAATTATAAATTTTATAAAAATTTTGTAAAAATTATAAATTTTATAAAAATTTTGTAAAAATTATAAATTTTATAAAAATTGTCATACATATAAAACATTAAAAGTAATTTAGTTATTTCTTATACAATCAAATGAATTGTTCTCATTGTAGCATAAAGAACAGCCCTGTCCGACAATTATCGAGTCATTTTTTCGGGTTTTTCCGTTTTCATGGTTCCGTGTAGAGTGTTATCAACGAATCTTGTCTAGAGTTTAGTTACATAATGGTATGAACAGGGTCCAAACCAACGGATTTTCTAATGAAAGGAAATGGTGTTTTACACCCAAGTCAAGATTCTTGCAATTATATCGAGGCGGTCAGTTCTGGGATGGTGGAAAAAACTGGCGCGCCTGGAGAAAACACCGACCTTCGGCAAGCAAAAATGACAAACTTTCTCACGTTAGGATCTGCTCGATAAGCATTCAAAAACTAGGCACCGTGAGGCACTGTGAGGCACTTTGATCCGCAAGCGTACGCTGTAAACAACAAGGCAACTGAGCACTAAAAGGTTATTATGATTTTATTCAATCGATAAAAATTGCAGTCTTTCAATTCAAATATAAATTTTGTATTCATATATATTCATAAATGCATAGCAAGTTATTGTGACAATAATTTTACCGTTTATAGTTCCAATTTATTTTTGCAATATGGTAACATCAAACAGGAGTGATTAAAGCAGGGCTTTGCGTTCTTATGCATCCTATATTAATAATGCCAAAGTTGTCGTTTAAGCTGAAGAAATTTATTTAAACCGTATACATTGTTGTGATGAATAAAGATTCTCCACCACCTATGGAAGCTCAATTACTAGAGTGCTCGCTCAGTATATGGAATTAAAGGGTTTAAGGATTAAAACCTAAGCCGGGTCTTACCTAGCCTTGAAAAAAGGTCTTTACCGTTATTTCGCCAAATACTCGACTTTTATGAAAAAAGAACGAATAATTACCTCGAAAAATTTTAAGAAAAAATTGTCCATTTACAGAAAATCATGAAACGCGAAAGAACTCTTAACAGATGACCCAGGGCGAAATTTTTGTATTGTCATTTCACAATTGCTAGCGATGTTCAATTATATGTGAAATAGTCTTGACTTTGAACGTCATTTCATTAATCAATCAATGAATCAATCACTCGATCAATCAATCATTCAATCAACCAATCATGTCAAGTGTACGTTATACGTGTCTGTCCTCTAAAAGAGTTTCATCATAGGGGCCTTTGCAACCAAAATCATTTTCAAATTTTATCATGTGACCTCATCTGTTCCGGAACCGTTATAGTAGATACGGATAGTAGGAAACAGATTGAATAGAACTGACATAAACTGACATATTTGAAACATTTAGTAAAATATGAGCACTACATACCACCTACATGGGCACGGAGTTGTGCCGCAAGCGTATCAGTGGACCCATAAACCACAGATAAATCAACAAAGTGCGTGTTTTGGTTGATCTGTTGACGCCGACCTTAAAAATAAGAGATTCTAAATAAATAACTTTAAAAAACGTATTAGAACTTGATAAAAAAAATTACACATTCATAAACTTTTTACATATAAGATGATTTGTGAGCCTACTTCAACAAATAGTTTTAACTGAAAATTTTTAAAATTAGATAAAGTAAATTAACGAATGAGCCGTAATTTGAACATTGCACGGTCTTTTCCGTCATACAACACAACGGAAAAGGCCGAGTCATGTTCCGATTGAAATGAGCCACAGTATTTTCGCAAAAATATTATATATACTTCAGATGCATTTGCGTCTGAAGTGCCGTATATCATTCATTTCAGGCGTTATAACATATTGTTGGTTGGTTCTGTCGTGTCACGACAATGGTGGAGTGTGCATAATGCGTGTTTATTTATTTTCTAGTCGCCTTTAGTAGAGTTCACATTTCGTCCATATTTTGCCTAATTGTTTTAATTTATTTAACTTTTTTGTTCGGAGGTTCCAACCGATTATTTGTGGAAATGGTTTTTGCACTAGTTTGGACGCAGCTTTTCGGTTTATCCGGTTTTTTTCCTGACCGACTATTGCCATTTTTGAAGTAGATTTATATTTTCGCTTTTTTATATTTTTCGCGCGTCTTTGGTGCATATATGATATTGCATAATGTATATACTTTTGTATTACATCTACAGTTATTGATTAAATAAAATCCCAGAACTTACTATGTAGGTTCGGCTGTAATTCTGTCATGTGCTACTTTTGAATTTTTATGAAATAATACATTAAAAAGTAGCACATGACAAAATTGTCATGTGCTACTTTTGAATGTTTTATTTTATAAAAATTCAAAAGTAGCGGATGACAATTTAGACTATAAAAGGTTGTTATTTATGCAGATTGGTACAATGTACTTTGTATATGGGTTTTATTTATTTCTTTTTTTCAATAAATTATGTTCATGATATGATATATATTTAGGCTTTAAAATCACATTTTAAACAATTTCAAAAAAAGAAAATACACGTATATAGGTTCAAATGTAGTATATATAGAGGTATACTATGGTCGGCTTAAATTCCAATCAGTTATCCAAAATAATAGCACATGCAGTATTTGCATTTTGCCAAAAGGAATTCTTTAGTTGAATATACATTACCAAATTTACAAGGTTCAGCAAACGTCGGTGATGACCTAACAAAATGGCGGCAACTTCCGGGTTCAAACCGTTCATCATCAGCAGGCACCAAAAATGCAAAACATTCAACTCTATGGAAAATATAAAAAAAGCATTTACCTAACATGGAAATAAACAATTAGAAAACAAAGAAAAAATAAAGTATTACAAAGTAAAAGCTTTCAATATTCATATCTTATGAAATAAAATCCTAAGAAACTAGTTTATATAATAAAGCATTGCACAGTCATGAAATGGCATTTATAGTGCAATGACGTCTAATACCTGAAAAGCTAGCTGAATAACGGGGCGCTAGTTACCATTTGGTTTAAAAAAATTAATTGTAAATATAACCATTGAACTGTGAAGGTTATATACATAGTTTCTCTTTTTTCTTAAATTGCATTCAATTAAAAAGTTAAATGACGTCACACGAATACACGTTTACACGTATACACGCCAGCGCCCAATCAGCAAATATGACGTAAACATCGCGTCACACTTCAAAAACTCATAATAACTATTGTCACTTGATAAGGTTATCCAGCAAACTTGAAAACATCTTGGCTAATAGGTAGAATGGTGTCATATAGAATGTTTAATGTTGTTTAAGTTAGGAGTTTAATATGTTAGCTGTAACGCTGAACACTTCAGATGTTTATGCAAAACACTTAAGATGTTAACGCTGAACACTTCAGATGTAAACTCTAAAACATTCAGCTATTAACGCTGAACACTTCAGATATTCGATTAAAAACCTAAGATGTTGATGCTGAACACTTCATATATGAATACTGAACACTTCAGATGTTAACGCTGAGCACTTCCGATGATATATGAACACTGAACACTTCAGATGTAAACTCTAAAACATTCAGCTATTAACGCTGAACACTTCAGATATTCGATTAAAAACTTAAGATGTTGATGCTGAACACTTCATATATGAATACTGAACACTTCAGATGTTAACGCTGAGCACTTCCGATGATATATGAACACTGAACACTTCAGATATGAAAACTGAACACTTCAGATGTTAACGCTGAACATTTCAGATATAAAAACTGAACAATTCAAATATGAAAACTGAACACTTCAGGTGTTAACGCCGAACACTTTAGACATGAACACTTAACACTTCAGATGTTAACACTGAACACCTAAGATATGAACTGAACACTTCAGGTATGAACACTGAACAGTTAACATGTAGAACTGAAAACTAAAATGTTAACGCTGAACACTTAAGATGTTAACGCTGAACACTTTAGATATTGACTGTAAAAACTTACCTATCGTTTAAAGGACAACACACTGGTCGCTCACCGTTTGGTCCTGTGAAAAATACAAAGTCCTTTAAGAAATGGTTGTTAACAAAATCACAATAAATGTTTATTCAACGCAACCAATATTGTACGCTATAGTTGATTATATAACTTTAACTGATCAACGAGTAGATTTGGGAAATTAAATTCAAGTTTTCTTATATTGGTCACTTATAACGTGGTGATGAGTTCAGGAATTTGAGGAAACTGGAGTGCAACTTAAACCCTCCCCCCCCCCCCCCCCGACCTTCGGCAAGCGAACTGACCAAGTTTCGTTGACTATGATTTGCCCAAAGCGTGAATCATACCTTTAAGAGAGACACTTAAGATAACCAATCAAAAACACGAAATTAACCATACCATTGATAAATAGAAAAACGTGTATATTAACGGTTACTATGGTATCCAACTATAAACAAACCGTATAAGATCTGAAATGCACTTTTTACATACGAGTTCTTATACAAGTTTCGATTCGATAAATAAATATCTGAGCCATACAATGATTGAAAAAGGAAGCCCATCACTAAGTGGTCTAAGATGCGCTACAATGACAAGTAACGATAATTAATTTTAAATAAACGATAGGTTTAAAACAACAGTCCAGTCTATGTATAACTATTTTATATAAAACAATCGATGTATTTATACTAATACACCGGGCAATTCATAGATACATGATAGTAGCAACCAGGTTGTTTACAGCCGTGAAACTCCCCGGAAGTAGTAGCCCTCTAGCGGATCAGAAGCCGACAACTTGATAGTGTTATTGGCCCATTGCCTAGGTTTGAACTCATCTTTAGTATCCAAATATAAGAAAGTTTGTCAGTTTCTTTGCATATGACTAATGGTTCTTTGATATCTCTTTAATCATCCCAGAACTGACCATCTAGATTTGATATAAGTGAAAGAATCTTGACTTGGGCATGAAACTCCATCTCGTTTGAAAATAAACATGAAAATAATCACATCTTAATTTATAGTTTTTTATTTAGATATTATTTTTTATAACTTGAAAAATTGAAAAAAATAGATAAATAAAGAAAAATTCTATTTACCTGACATCGTTGGAGTGTGGACAATGTCATGATCGAAGAAATTGCCCGAACGCCGACAGAAGCATCGATCGACCCTTCCTACTCAGCTTATTTCGTGGTAACTTAAACAATATATTGCTTACTGTCCTCGGGGATGGAAGAGGATCCCCTAGCACTGACAATTTTCTGGGTTCATCAAGGTCTATTAAATACAGAAAAACAATAATCTCAAGCTTCACTTGTAAATAACGGTTATTTGACAATAAAAAACACGACAAAAAAATAAGACAAAAATATTTTTTAAAAAGCTTTTAAAATCAAAACAATTAAACATTAATTAAAAGCTTAATTAATTAATTAATTAAAACCATAATTAAAGAATTCATTCGTTCATTAAAACCGTAATTAATTAATTGAATAAACCATAATAAATTATTTCATTAATTAAACTTTAATTAATTTATTCACTTATTATATATATATATATATATATATATTGAATGTATTGTGTTATGTTGCAATAATAATAATGACGTGCTTATCTAAAAATGTCGTCTAAATAGTGAACTTCTTATGTGCTTATAGTTGGAAAGATTCATGGTCGAACTAGAAGCCTCAAACCTGCACAAAGAGTTGCCTGACATTTCTATTCTCGAAAGTGCCATTTATTTTGGTTTAAATACTGTATCGGGAGAAGACCAACATTTCCCTACATAAAATCTACATAAAAAAGAGTTACCTACCATTTCTGTTTTCGAAATTGTCATTTAATTTGGATCAAAGTACTGTACTTGTAATGAACTGGGAGAAAACCAACATTTCCATGCAAACAACGAAGGAGGAGAATATAAAATATTTCATGACAAGCACCTGTAATTACACTTACCATCATTGTATTCTGGTTCAAGATATCTCGATTGAGCTGTAAATGAGGCTCCTAAGAACGGCCTTAGTAGATTGTTACATGTCCCATCGATACTTCTGTATAGAGGATTAGGGTAAGCAAAGCAGTTGGGGGCTACAGGTGGTGTGCAATCTGGAATAATTTGTGCATCAAACTCATTAACGACCTGCTGGTTTGTAACAACGTTTTCGTATGAGCCAAGTCTGAAACAACAAGATGTGGTTTAAAGGATTTGTATACGGACTACAGCACCTGTCGTAGCATAGGTTTGAACATCAAAATAACAGATATTAATTTGTGTAACATGATTGTCATTTCGTATGCCAGTTTCCATGTCGTGAACTCTCTTTTCTTTCACCGTTATAAAGTTGAAACTGAAGAACTTGATGCAACTAGAAGATTCTTCACTAAGGTGTTAACACCACAACACCACAACTCAGTTTAACTCTTGGCTTTTTTAATTTGTTCGTTTTCACCAATATGAAATTCCGTATCAGGTATATATATATATATATATATATATATATATATATATATATATATATATATATATATATATATATATATATATATATATATATATGCCTGGTGTAAGTACCTAATACAAGGTCATGAATATTTGCTCGAGAACTTATTCCTGTATCTAATTTGTAATTGCAGTATCGATGCAATCAGCTTCTGAAGTTGCGTAAACAAAAATTAAAATTGTACTTGGGATTCAGCCGTGAAAAAATTAATTAACAGTAGTATTCAATCTGTGTTTTGTCGATGTCACTATAATACTTAGTTATATACAAATCGCAAATACTTACGCAAGCTTGATCAAATTTGAAGCTTTACCAGTAAAATATAAATATGTTTACTTAAATGATAGCAGTGGGGTACAATTTATTTTTTTAATAAAAAATATCTAATATCTGTAAAATTACGAGACCCCCCACCTCTCTCTCTCTCTCTCTCTCTCTCTCTCTCTCTCTCTCTCTCTCTCTCTCTCTCTCTCTCTCACACACACACACACACACACACACACACACACATATATATATTTATATATATATACGTCGTAAATCAGGTCTGATGACACCTTAATTAAATACTTACTGCTCGCAAAGCAATCCCGTAATTTTCACACACATTGTTGTGCTGTCAAATTTAGTTTTCGTTTCTAGTGTTTCGTAATTGTTTTTTGCAAATGATAAAAAATACCCAGACTCAGGTGCCAAGTCTTGTCCTGTTCAAATAAAAATTAATATTATGTATTATGTATGCTGTAAGGTTCATCATTGTACATTTCATTTAAATTATAATGGCTGTAAGAGCAGTAATGTGCCAACAACAATAATGCATACTAGCTATTCAAAAGTGCACAACGGCCAATACTGAAACATATAAAAACTGATTTGATGTATTCGATTCTGATGCTTTTACAAACTATAATTTGTTAGAAATTTCAATTTAATTGCATAATAAAAAATGATAGTGTATAAAATCAAACCTGTTAAAAATACCCAGGATTGACAATGTAGTGTAGATTCAGCATCGGTATTTTTCTTAAAAATTCTATTTTAAAAGGGGCATGAAAGTATGTATTAAAATCTTAAAAAAATTTGTCAACTTTGTTATATTATAAATTAGTCTTTACAACATAAAAATCTTGCCGCGGAAAATCCATAATTTTTTAAAAATCATAATTTTAAAAGATTTTTCAAAAAAAGGTTTATAAAGATATGTTTTTTCATTTAGTAACACGTCTAGTTGCATCTAATTTTTTTTGCATAAGAAAAAATACAGTGACCATATAAAAATATAAGGGAATTCCCATTTCTGTTGAACCCTATTGATATCCTCTTGATAATGTTGTACTTACCGGAAGTAATAAAACTCTCCCTTGTTGCTTTGACGTTTGCTAGATATTGTTTTGCCGCCGTTATGGCGTCTGATACGAGAACACTTGCTGACCGTTTTGTCCTGTTCTCTGAGTTGGTCAGTTGTATATAAATGCAGATTACAAGAACAACGAAGCTTAACTTCATCCTGATAATAAAACAATTAGTAGCTAAATTCATCGATCGTAAAGCGGGTTATTTTTGCGGGGTGAAAATTTTGGTAGTGGCCGAAAACATGTACGGTATAACCTGCTATAAATATACAGTTCATCAAAATTTAAATACTTTTTAATTTTTGTTCAATAATTTTTTCTGAATTATATGTTTTTGAAAAATACAATAAAAATAATTTTCTAAACGTTGGCATCAAATAAGTATTTTACAGGTATGGATATTTTTGTTTACTCTTTTTTGGAAATAAACAATATCTTTTCATTCTGACATAAAAGTCTCCATCTATATAAAGTCCACCTGTCTGTTAAGGTCACTTTTGTTCACTCCCCAGGATGGTCTTTATATACAGGTTATACTCTATGAGGCAAAAGCAAATACAGACAAGGAAAAACATTAAACGCGTAATATAAGATACAAGAGGAAAGAGTTGAGTTGAGTAATGGTGTTTAACGTCCCAGTCAAGAGTATTTCACTTATATCGAGACGTCGCCAGCTATAGGCGAAAGTGCAGAAATTTTGCCTGTGCGTTGCGCTGATGGCATTATACAGCAGGGTTCTTTATCGTGCCATGCCTGCCATGACACGGGACCTCGTTTAATTTAAGTTCCTGTCCGAAAAAACCGTGACTTTCATTTTGTAATCCCAAGTGCTTGGCGAAAGAACAGTCACTACCCACTTTCAAGTCTTGGGTCAGACCCGGCCGGGTTTCGAACCCTCGACCTTCCACTTACGGAGCGAGCACTCTACCGACTGAGCTACCGCGGTGGTTACAACAAGAGGAGAAAACAAGAACATAAAAATAAATAGATAAATAAATAAATAAATAAATAAAATGATATTGCTGATTGCGTCTTTGACGAATTTACTTCTCTTCCTTCATAAAAATTTCTAAAAGTAAAATTCTAAATAAATCGAAAAAATTAAAACCATTAGCTTATCTCGCAAGCCCAAGTGTTGTTACATTCAAATAAATTCCTCGGCTTAGCAATGACACGCCAAATAACAAAAAATGTGTCAACATTAATAGGATAAAAAAAACACGGTAAGTAAGTAAGTAAGTAAGTAAGTAAGTAAGTAATTCAGTCAGTCAGTCAGTCAGTCAATAAGTAAGAAAGTAAGTAAGTTAGTAAGTAAGTAAGTAAGCTAGCCAGCCTGTCAGTCAGTCAGTCAGTCAGCCAGTAAGTAAGTAAGTAAGTAAGTAAGTAAGTAAGTAAAAGAGTAAGTTAATTAGTAAATTAGTTAGTTAGTAAATAAATAGAGAGGAAGACAGATAGATAGGTAGGTAAGTAACTAGGCAGGTAGGTAGGTTAGTAGATAGGTAAATCAGAGTAAGTAAGTAAGCAGGTAAGAAAGATATAAGTTAGTATAAAGTTATATTAATTTACCGTTTATCATAAATCAGTAACATCTTACATTATTTATTTTTAGAAAAATTTTTGAAAAAAAAATTATCATGATGTTTGATTTTTTGTTCAGAAAAATATGCTTGTTTTCTTAAGAATTTTTAAAAAATTATTATCATAATACTATTTATGATTTTCATAATATGCAATTCTCAATAATTTCTGGAAATATTTAATGTCTGTTTTTGATACATTGTATATCTTGTTATCAAAAATAATTCCAAAAAAACACATAATGAACAATATAAAATAATTTGAGTGTGGCAGAAAAATATGAAGGAAAAATAGACGACTCACCTTTTATTTGTAATCATTCTTTGAAGCAAACAGAAAATTAAAATCGTTTGGTTTTAAAATATAATACAGTTAAGTTTATATGGTAAAGAACTGAAGATATTTACAAACACCAATCAAAATTCAAGATGCTTGTGACGTCATTAAATCTTTTACTCTAATTGGACAAATTGGATTTTCGTTTTCCCAGAGAAATCGTTAATTCAGAACTTTTATTTAATGATTTATATTAAACATCGAATTAGCCTAAATTAGCGCCGAGAAATCGAAATAATTATAAACACTCATGTCAATAAAAGAAAAATGAAATATACAGTACAATATAATAAAAATAAAATATAAAACAATTTCAGCACAACCCATTGGAGCCTCATTTAAAGGACACGGCAATTTTAATGAGTAAATTAATTTCAAGGAAGCATGTAGGTACAGTCTTATAAATAACAGAATAAATTGTTAAAAACACATTTGACCAACTGGATTAGGTTGTTAACACACAGGTGACCAGATGACCAGTAGTGACCGCTAGATTGCTTTCCGTTTTTTCACTTGTTCCGCTAACCTTTCATTGCCTCTCTAAATGAGAATATGGATATTTAATTAATAAATTACATTTGTTTTCCGTCATCTTAAGCGCATTTTGGAAATAGATATTCAAAAAGTGTTCAAATTTTTTAATCAAATATCTTTTTTTTTCTCGGCTGTTGAATATGAATATTGACATAAGGTTATTATCAATGCAAATATAATTTAGTAATATAATTTTAATTCAGTTTAAACAGCATTTATTAAATAAATGACAAAATAAAAAATCTACAATTTCTCACCATAATCGACACCGTTATGTAAGCCTTAAGGCTTGTATGGGTGTATCTTGATTCCCCGATGTGCACAGTTCTTTGAAATACTCTGGATTAAACTTGATAGGGTGATTTTTCCACACACTATTAAGTCTGTTTTTAAAAGCGTTGACACTGTTAGCGTTTAGTGTTTCGATTGGTAGATTGTTCCAATATTCTTTTACACGGAATCCAACGGAAATTTTACCGAGTCCAGATTTTATTTGTCGTTTAAATAGCTTTTTGTTTTGTCCTTTTATTTTTTGTTCTGGTTGGCATATTTATGTTTGGATGGGTAACTTTATCAATCCCATTCACAATTTCAAACAATTGCCTCGGTGGCCGAGTGGTCTGAAGCACGCTTACGGATCACAGTCTCTCTCACCGCCTGGGTTCGAATCCCACTAATGTGAGAAAGTTTGTCAGTTCGCTTGCCGAAGATGGGTGTTTTTTTCTGGGCATTCCGATTTCCTCCACCATTCCAGAACTGACCGCCTCGTAATAAGTGAAACATTCTTGACTGGGGCGTAAAACATCATTACTCCACTTCACTCTACTATTTCAAACATTTGGTTCAGATCACTTCTTTTATGTCTATATTCCAGTGTTGATAGTCCTAGTATTTTTTGTCTTAAAGTATAAGAAAGTTCGGATGGTTCGCGGACCCGTTCAGTTGCTCTTCTTTGTACTTTTTCTATTTCCCGTTCATCTTTTGTGTAAACGGGTAACCAGATTGTTGCTCCATATTCTAGGTATGGCCTGACTAAAGAATTATAGAGTGTTAGGAAGATGTTTTTGTCCAGATACGTATATGTTCTACAGATTATACCCAGGTTTCTATTGGCCATGGCTACTGTTTTATTGATATGTTTCTAGAACTTTAACTTGTTATCATCTATCACCCCTAATCTTTTTTCCTCGACTGTTGCTAAAGTAAATGTTTCACCTTTATGTATTAAATTGTATTTTTTATATCCCTGTTATTTTTGTCCTTGGCCAAGTCTCATGTGTTTACATTTGTCAATGTTGATTTCCATTAACCAGGTTGAAGCCCATTCAGTTTTTGTTTATATCTTCTTGGAAGCTTTGCTGGATCCCGTTACTGTAAGCACTAGAATATAGCTTGGCATCATCAGCTAACAATTTACAAGTTCTGACCAATATAAATGTTAAAGGATTCTGGAACTAGAGATAATTTCTCTCTAGAACTAGAGATAATTTCTCACTGAAACTACAGATAATTTCTCTCTGGAACTAGAGATAATTTCTCTCTGGAACTACAGATAATTTCTCTCTGGAACTACAGATAATTTCTCTCTGGAACTAGAGATAATTTCTCCCTGGAACTACAGATAATTTCTCTCTGGAACTAGAGATAATTTCTCTCTGGAACTACAGATAATTTCTCTCTGGAACTAGAGATAATTTCTCTCTGGAACTAGAGATAATTTCTCTCTAGAACTAGAGATAATTTCTCTTTGAACTAGAGATAATTTCTCTCTAGAACTAGAGATAATTTCTCTTTGAAACTAGAGATAATTTCTCTCTAGAACTAGAGATAATTTCTCTTTGAAACTAGAGATAATTTCTCTCTGGAACTAGAGATAATTTCTCTCTAGAACTAGAGATAATTTCACTCTGGAACTAGAGATAATTTCACTCTGGAACTAGAGATAATTTCTCTCTGGAACTAGAGATAATTTCACTCTGGAACTAGAGATAATTTTCTAATATTAAATAATCTCCTACAGATCAAAACTTTAAACATCTAATGAATGTGTAAATTTGAATATATAATTCGTATTATAATGAGGACAATAATAATAACAATGCTGATTTAATTTGGGGTTAAGAAAATGCTTTAAAAATTAACACTGTTACGAAGTGATTTTTTTCCTAAAATTTATCCCTTATATTTTCTGTTAATGCTACGAACTGCTTGATCAACTTGTATAGGCTTTTCTAAAGTTCTACTATGAATAATTTGTTTTAAAAAAAATTGTCATTTGTTGTCGGATCTTGATTTTCGATTTGTAATAACTAATTGATTTTAATATAAATATAGTTGTGTTTTATAAATTGTTTTTAGAAAATTATATATGCGTATAGATACAACCACAAATATGATATATATATAATGTGGTTGTTTCTTTGGTCGAGTTGCATTGTTTTGCATTTTGTTGCGTTAAATTTCATTCAAAACACTGTTTCTCGTCGCATCATTCTCCTTTTATTCAATGTAAAAAAAAAACATTGTCCTCTAGAATTGAATTGCCCCATACCAAATAAACCGATGTTTACCCATCAAGAATGAAAGTTGATGAGTTTTCAGGTTAACAGAGTGCAGCCTAATTTTTGTTTTAAACTTGCTAGACAGCAACGAATTTGCGGTTTCGTCTAATTAAACAAGCAACGATGACCTAGAAGACAAATACACATGCTATCTACGAATGTTGTTGACCGGGTAAAACGGCGAGACCACAGGATTAAAGATAGATGTATTAATTAAATAAAATTTACAATAGTTGTAATAAATTCTGTCTTTATCTACAATATAAGAAAAGATTGTTTTAATAAGGTATCTGTGCTATAATTTTCAAATTTTAAATTAAGACATAAACGCGCTTTAAAAAAAACTTATATTTTCATTTTTTAACATTTTTCTATATGTATTAGGAATATGGAAATGTTAAAATATAATATTATAATCTTATTTTTTACTTTCTTTTTCAACGTTAATCTACGCATTATAGTTTTGTTACATCACTGTTAAAGATAAAGCATAAAGCTTGACATTATTATTATTATTATTATTATTATTATTATTATTATTATTATTATTATTATTATTATACATGTATTTATTAATTATTAGTGCTTAATGATTGGGATGGTTACATATATCGAGACGTCACCAGGAAAAGGTGAAGTAGCAGAAATGTTTGACTTTGCAGTGCGCTCAGGGCAATGTGCAGAGAGGGTTCTTTGGTGTGCCATGCCTACCATGACTCGGGACATCGGTTTTTAAGGTCTCCGAAGAACCCCGTGACTTTCATTTCTAAATGCCTGGCTAAATAACAGTCACTACCTATTTTAGAGTCTTTGTCAGACCAGACCGGGGTTCGGACCCCGATGTTCCATGCACGTGCGGCATTTTTTTTTTCATAAAATATTACCAATATGTGTTTAGATTTCCCTGTCCTGTTTGCTTGTTTTTCCATTTACATTATAATGCTCCTTGCCTTTAGTTACTTCGATTATTGCCAAGAACATATTTTAGTTTCTTATCTTACTCGTCATTACACTTGCCACTGCGGTAGCTCAGTTGGTAGAGTGCCCGCTCCGTAAGTGGAAGGTCATGGGTTCAAACCCCGGCCGGGTCTGACCCAAGACTTGAAATTGGGTAGTGACTGTTCTTTCGCCAAGCACTCGGCATTACGAAATGAAAGTCACTGTTCTTTCGGATCAATCTCTCAACTCAACTCGTCATTACACTTTATTATTGGCTGGTTCGTGTAGGTTTACGATGTGTTTTATGGTTTGCTTCGTACAACAAATGCTAACTCATAAAGTCAGTATGTCACAGAAAATCAAACAACTACCTAAGTCACATTTTTCTGACATCGGATGAAACAACGGATACTCTGTCCACTTTATGCTGAGAGCCAGGCGTGGAAGCAGTTAATAAAAGTCCTATGTATTACCCGGTCGGGGTTTGAACCTACTGATTATTGGTCTTGAGGTAGACACTCATCCCCTAAGTCATCACAGTAGTTATGTTCAATGAAAAAAGTTGACCTTTGGCCGATCATCACCCTCTCCTTACGGATACTTTACAACGTTCATACAGTGAGTCAATGGACAATATAGATGACATGTTAATTTGTTAATACTCGCTGCATGTCTCGACCTTTCTAAGCGGACATCAAATTTTAAACTTTCTTCGGAAAAATAAACTTGTTCAATAAAATATATTATCCGGTATATATTATAAATGTATTTTTATAAATTATCTGTGATATTGCTGGTATTTATTAGTTTAGCACTGGTTTTAAAATTTTCTATTCTATATAGTTCTACATCAATTTCATGTTTTATTTATATACATATACTGCTATATTTTAAAGCTGCATTAAGTTTTTAATTTTCTGAATTTTTTTTGATTTTCTAAAAATATACTTTTTATTAATAGATATCCTCTAACCAACATCCGTGAGATTCATTTTCTAAAATTTCATTTCTATTAGCTGTAAATAAATGGATTCCTCTGACCGGTTGGTCAATGTTTCACGATAGTAATTATGAGCTTAGAGCATGCGCACGGATGAACGGAAAAACCCATGAATCGAAGGTGAAACATGACAAATTGCTTTAATTGTCCTTAATTAATATCCATATTTATTTGAAATGGTGTAATGTATCCCCTACTAAGTCACAAATGACAAATTCAACGAGGTTCTGTGTTTAATTTATCGTATTTCATGATTTTTAAAGTTGTGTTTAAATGACGCGGGTTTTGATGACGTAACCATGTTCTAATATTAGATCCCAAATGCTGCATCTCGTTGGGTAATTACTGTAATTTCTTTATTTATTCGAGCTTTTATCGTTGAACCAAATGTAACATTGTTCATAAGGAACATCATTAATTAGATTAGCACCGTTTTAATTTTTTCTTTGGAAAACTTAATGCAGCTTTAACATTTTCTATCTGCGAATAGCTAGCTGAAATAACACTGATGCGGCTTTAAACAATAATTCATGTTGGACAACTAGCAGCTTTCAATGTATAGAATGGCGTAGACCTTACTGAACGATGCCACCAGATACCATTTCCCGCATTTTTCTTTCATGTGATCATCATGATGTCTTTTTGTAATGCTACTACTAGTATTCCACACAGACTAAGAATTCCACGAATCGCGGCCACGAATTGATACATTTTGGATTCGTGACGATTCGTAGACTTTTGCCAATTATCAGATCCAATTCGTGACACTGCCATATACCATTTTTGAATGTATTCTTATGATTTAATTCAAAACCCTATACTTAGAAATTTGATTTAAAATTAGAAAACAAAATCGGTATTCATATACATATATGAATAAGATATATTTTATAATTTTATTTTAAATTTCTAAGTTTAGGGTTTTGAATTTATTCATAAAAATGCATTCAAAAAGTGGTATATGACAATACCCCTATTCTTCAAGTATTGTTATATACCACTTTTTGAATGTATTTTTATGATTAAATTCAAAAAGTGGTATATGACAACACTGTACGATTCAGTTACGATAGAGTTACGGATATTCGTTGGATTCGTCTGGATTCGAGTGCAATCGCACGAATACATGTCAAGAATTCATGGCAATAATTGTCATGTGCTACCTCTGAATTGTATTATTTTATAAAAATTCAAAAGTAGCACATGACAAGTCTTTTAACAATACATGTCCTGTTTTAAATGCGTTTCAACTATTAAATACTAACACCGGGATTTGACATAGAAATTTGCATTTTGAACAGTTAAGTAAGTTGAGTAATGCCTTGTGTTGAAGGTCCCAGTCAAGAATATTTCACTTATATCGAGACGTCGCCAGCTATAGGCGAAAGTGCAGAAATTTTGCCTGTGCGTTGCACTAATGGCATTATACAGCAGGGTTCGTTTTCTTGCCAAGCCTACCGTGACACGGGTCCTTGTTTATTTTAAGCTCCCACCCGAAAGAAACGTGTCTTTCATTTCGTAATGCCGATTGTATGGCGGAAGAAAGTCACTCTACCCACTTTCAAGTCTCGGGTCAGACCCGGTCGGGGTTCGAACCCACGACCTTCCACTTACAGAGCGAGCACTCTACCAACTGAGAAACCACGGTGCATTTTGAATATGTACTTGGCTTTTAAAAGCGATTACCGATAATATGCCACAAAATGGAAATTAAATAAATAATGAACAAAATAGACAACTTCAAGCCATTAACGTCCAGTCATATATTGAATATTGAAAAAAATGTATCCTTTAGTCCAAAAATGATGTATACCCCGTACATAAGTAATAATAGCAGAACAATTTATATATTTTTTAAACCTTCAAACTTCTTGAAATCTTCGAGGCCAGGGTAGTCGTAGGGTCTAAAGCGCACACCTACAAATCGATGCTGTCTTTCGCTAATGGGACAAAGTTTGTCCGTTTGCTCGCCGAAGGTCGGTTATTTTCTTCGGACACTCCAGCTAGGCTTGACCATCCTGGAACTGACCACCTGGATGTAAATGAAACAATATGGATGGGCTGTTAAACACTATTACTCCACTTCCCTGTAATATCATATAGAACCCGTTTATATGTAATTGCAGCAGAACAGCGAGTTTTTAACCTCGAAATCTCTCGAAATGAAATTTAAAAAAAACGTTCATGTATATACATATTTTTGAGAATTTTGTACATGCATATAAATTGCTTTTACCGGGTTTGTTGTTGGCATGATGCATCTTATAATCAAGTAAGTTTTCCTTAAATAATTTATGTTGTTGATGGATTGATGTTTAATTAACCACAGACGACAGTTAGGCGGATGTTTTTGTATAAAAGTATTTTAACCTTTCTAACAGTTTATACAGGTATGCGAATCCTACCATGACTCATTAATTAACCTACATACATTACTAACACAGGTAGATCACGGAAACTGTAGAGGTGAGTGTGTGTGTCCGATCTGCATTCTAATAGTGCTGGTACCGTTGCGCACTTGCGATTTTTAGAATGCTAGAACACCCCACATATAAGCATCGCAGACCACCAAGTCAATTTGTACCGAGCCAGTCTGTAAAAGCCTGTAACAAGAACACCCCGTACAATTTTTATTTTGCATATTATTTATCCTTTAAATTCATCAGTGTTTTAATATCATTTTAAAAAAACGTGATATTATGAATGCTGTGCGACTTGTTATGCCCTTCAGTTAATGTTGATTTTACTAATTTTATTTTCATTAATTTACAGACAAAGATTGTCGGTTCATTTTTATTAGACTCCGCCCACTTCACTTTAAATTTTAGGTACACTGGTCTTTAGAAGGGTAACATAAAGGTTTTTAAAACACCATTGCTGGTTCAAATTAGCCTTTTATGCTAAAACGGTTAAATTCAAAGCATAATTGGCCGATGGGGTAAATAGATGTTATCGATTAATCAAAACATTTGAAATAAATTCGCAATAATCTTAAACACAGAATGGCAGAGATTTGCACATTCATCGTGTTACAAACAACATCGCGAAGCAACACGAAGGACCCAGCAAGTACCACAATTTCATTAAAAAACACACAACTGTGATGATGCCGAAATATCATATTTTACCTAGCCTGGGACCTAATGCAATATTGGAAAATGTTTTAATTATTTATTTATTGATAGAGATCTGCAAAATTACTGCAATGAGATAGGTTGCAAACATAACAAATATCAAATATATGAATATTTTCTTTCTAATTACATGTTTTTTTTTATTTGTTACAGAATAATTGAAATGACATGTAGTCCGAATTTCCTCTGACCCTAGCACACTGTATGTCCGATGTCTGTATGTAGAGTCAGACCAATTACTTTATCAAAACCCTGGGTTTTCCCTACACACAGCCGCCAGGCATAAAGTATGAAAGGGTTAAAAGAAACTCGTACTAAATAAGTTGAAAGTTGATTGGTTGAATGTTGTGTTACGTCACATCAAAATTTTTCAGCCTTTTGCGAAGAGAAAACTTAGAGATAAAGGGTAAACCGTAACATGTTTTTCTGATCTGCATTGTACTAGTGTGTATTTATTGAATCGTTTTAGAGAGTGCTAGTACACTCGTCCATAACGTCACAAAAAACACCGCTGACAATTAAATTCATTTTACTGGTACCATTCTAACCAGTAGATGTTAACGGCGTGACAAAATCCTTTCTCACTTTCGGCCGACCTTGGCGACACTACATGCATCAGGGCACCTTAGGATAACGACGAGAAATAATAAACAGATAATTGAAAACGTTTTCACTTTTTGGCAAAATGTGTTATTAGTTTTTTAAAAAGATGTAATTTCCTTTGATAATTTATTTTCACGTTTCCTTACCGACAAAATGGTGTTTACAACAACCAGACAATGTATATTTCGTAATGGTTCACCCAAAGCACATAAAACATGTTAGTATGCTGTAAATTATATTTAAATGATGAAATACTATGGTGCATCGGTACTATTGTACTGTGTGTGTGTGTGTGTGTGTGTGTGTGTGTGTGTGTGTGATCTCTGTTCAAAATATTGTATTAATTTTTGTGTTTTTTTTGTATAAATTTATTTAGAGTTAACAAATATATAGCATTTATATATCAAATCATAGCAACTGCATTTTTCTATCTGCATACTTTTCCCAGTATAAACAACGTAAAAATATAACAAATACCTGCTAAATTTTTATGTGCCATATGTGCACATTTCGGAAAATCATTCCTCATCAGTGACACTAGGGGCCGAAAAGTTTGATAGATAAGTAATTGAAGAAAAGTATGGGGTTCAGTTTGTTGCTTTCTTGAAATGTTGTTTAACGTCGCGTCAATAGATTTTCAGCTATTCGAGACAAGAGCTAATTTATTCTCTAAGTATTAAATTTGAGAACAAATTCGTGTATGATTGAGATGTGCACATATGTATTTTGTCTATCTGATACTAGCGCGTACTATGAATGACATTTTTGTTAAGGTGCTAACTCTTTGAGTTAGTATGCCACAGGCAAGCTTAACACTCCTCGAGTAACATAGCTATAATCTGTAGCCGTGATTTAAATTTTCAAGTCTTGTTCTTGTGTATAACCCGGTCGGTTTTTGAACATACGTCTATCGCTCCTAGTCGAGGCGAATGACTTCCTCTATGTTGCCACGGCGATCGGTATGGGTGTTTTGGAGGAGCCTAGTGATGATTATCTGTTACAAAGCATAGTATCATTTGGTTGTATATATTGAGTGTTATTTAAATATAAACGACCGTAACATTGTGTGTCTCGCAGACTTGTTTTTATTCCCCTCCGACAGATCCTACTGAAAAAAAGTCTGTCACATTGAGGAAGGTTGGTGGTTTCTCAGGTTATCGTTTCTTTCACCATCCTAGAACTGACCGCCTCTATAAAAGAAAAAGAATCTTCCGCTCCGACAGATCCTACTGAAAAAAAGTCTGTCAGTTTGAAGAAGGTTGGTGGTTTCTCAGGTTATCGTTTCTTTCACCATCCTAGAACTGACCGCCTCTATAAAAGAAAAAAAATCTTCTGCTCCGACAGATCCTACCGAAAAAAAGTCTGTCAGATTGAAGAAGGTCGGTGGTTTCTCGGGTTACCGTTTCTTTCACCATCCTAGAACTGACCGCCTCTATAAAAGAAAAAAAATCTTTCGCTCCGACAGATCCTACTGAAAAAAAGTCTGTCAGATTGAAGAAGGTTGGTGGTTTCTCAGGTTATCGTTTCTTTCACCATCCTAGAACTGACCGCCTCTATAAAAGAAAAAGAATCTTCCGCTCCGACAGATCCTACTGAAAAAAAGTCTGTCAGATTGAAGAAGGTTGGTGGTTTCTCAGGTTATCGTTTCTTTCACCATCCTAGAACTGACCGCCTCTATAAAAGAAAAAGAATCTTCCGCTCCGACAGATCCTACTGAAAAAAAGTCTGTCAGATTGAAGAAGGTTGGTGGTTTCTCGGGTTATCGTTTCTTTCACCATCCTAGAACTGACCGCCTCAATAAAAGAAAAAGAATCTTCTGCTCCGACAGATCCTACTGAAAAAAGTCTGTCACATTGAGGAAGGTTGGTGGTTTCTCAGGTTATCGTTTCTTTCACCATCCTAGAACTGACCGCCTCTATAAAAGAAAAAGAATCTTCCCCTCCGACAGATCCTACTGAAAAAAAGTCTGTCAGATTGAAGGTCGGTGGTTTCTCGGGTTACCGTATCCTAGAACTGACCGCCTCTATAAAAGAAAAAGAATCTTCCGCTCCGACAGATCCTACTGAAAAAAATGTCTGTCAGATTGAAGAAGGTCGGTGGTTTCTCGGGTTACCGTATCCTAGAACTGACCGCCTCTATAAAAGAAAAAGAATCTTCCGCTCCGACAGATCCTACTGAAAAAAATGTCTGTCAGATTGAAGAAGGTTGGTGGTTTCTCGGGTTACCGTTTCTTTCACCATCCTAGAACTAACCGCCTCCATAAAAGAAAAAGAATCTTGACTGGGACATAAAACGTCACAACTCAGCTTTTTTAAACCATTTTTATTGGGTCATTAAAAATGAGCCAACCTTACAACAAACATTTCTATTTAAATCTGAATTTGTACCTTATCCAACACTTGGATTTTGTAGGGTTGTTGAGTTGAGTTAAGTAATGGTGTTTAACGCCCCAGTCAAGAATATTTCACTTATATCGAGACGTCGCCAGCTATAGGTGAAAGTACAGAAATTTTACCTGTGCGCTTTCGCTGATGGCATTATAACGCAGGGTTCTTTATCGTGTCACGCTGTGACACGGGACCTCGTTTATTTTAAGTTCCCATTCGAAAGAACCGTGACTTTCATTTCGTAATGCCGAGTGCTTGGCGAAAGAACAATCACTACCCACTTTCAAGTCTTGGGTCAGACCCAAGAATTAAATGCATACGCCTGACAAAGTCGCGTTTATAGAAGAAATCAAAAGTACGGTGCGGATGCCGCAATTCTGATGCTTTGGTCAAATTTGTAGGCCTTTCTCAATTTCAGCTGACGAAAGGTAAACAGGCTTAAAATAGTCAGATAATGTCTTAAACTTGAATTTCGGATCGTTATATTCCTTACCAAATTTTGTTAAATTTGACCAAGCGGTTTCAGTAGAGAATATCAATTTTTCGGTTGCAAATAGTCGCGCTATGCAATGAAAAAGGCTCAGCTTTCTAATACCAGTTGAGCTAAAATTATCGGGCGAATTATGAAACAAGGGAAATGTACTAGTTTTCAAAAACACTGGAAATCAAATCCTCGTTTTTATTTTTATTTATTGAAACAAAACATGACAAAGTAGACTTAAGTTAGCGGTTGTGCTGTATGGGTCACGGCGCCTATCCCTGCATGGCTAGGCTGTGATCCCACTCAAGATTGTTTAATAAACTAGTTGAAGGCCGGTCTTATCAAGATGTTTCAGTTTCATTCACCATTCCAGAATTGAGAGTCTTGATAGAAATAAAAGTGCCTTGACTGAGAAAAACCGTTACTTAGTTACTAAACTCCATATCACAACTCTTATCTCATTTTTTTGTAATCACAAACATTCTTTTACTAGGTCTTTTAAACTTATGCTGTTCAATTGTTCAAGAGAATTCTTTATATCCATACAATTAAATTGATCTAATTTGAACTTACTGCCAAGTTGTTGCGATAAAATATTATCCATGATGTCTTTTAATATGTACTTCAAAATCATTTAGTTGTAAGGTTCTTTGACGTCTGATAAACTGAAGCCAAAGCTAAACT
The DNA here is from genome assembly GCA_029721355.1 of Tegillarca granosa. NCBI lineage: Eukaryota > Metazoa > Mollusca > Bivalvia > Arcoida > Arcidae > Tegillarca > Tegillarca granosa. The sequence goes on from CM056608.1 coordinate 12,957,044, forward strand.
GGTGTAGCTTGCTAGACAGGAGGTGCTTACCCTTTCGAAGCACACGGCTTCACCTCCTTCATGGAAGTTTAAGTGTATAACTTAATTTGCCAGATTTCAAAGTTTTTACTTTCAAATTGTGATTTGGACATGGACTGGTATGTTTTTTTTTTTTTTTTTTTTTTTTTTTTTTTTTTTTTTTTTTTTTTTTTGGGGGGGGGGGGGGGGTTGACATTTGGACATGAACTGGTATGGTATGTTTGTGTTTTATTTATTTACCGGTATTCAAAACTATCTTCCATTTTCAATGGACATGCTTATCCAATAGGCATTTGCCTGACTAACTGACTGATTGATTGTTTAAATTTGATACGATGTCTAAGTCACGAATATTTCACTTATATCAGTGCAACACCTGCTATCGGCAGAAATTTCGGCCTTTGCGGTGTTAATAAGAGTGGTTATTCTGTGTATTTGGGTTTTGAACCCAGACCTGATCTGACCAAGACTCGAAAAAAAACCAGAAGAAAGTAACTATCCTTTAGCCAAGCACACAGCTTTTAGAAATAAAAGTCCCAGGTCTTTCAATAGAACTTATTCGCCATGTCATGTAAGATGTGGCAAACTAAATATTCTTCTCTGCTTATTGACCTGAACACACTGCAAAGGCTGAAATTTCTGCAGATAGCTGATAGCTGGTGTAATAAACCTGTAGTTTTTACACTCTTTCATATAATAAAAGAAACAAGAAATAGAGAACATACTTTTCTTAAAATCTATTAAGTCTGATATAATATAAAAATAGTCTTTAAAAAGGCTATATAAATCTTTACCAGTCTTACTGGTTTGGTACTATTTAAAATGATTTTTATATCTGAATTTTTTGTACAAAGCAAAATGATAAGAACAAATGTCAAAGACAAAAACAACAAAGAAAATAACAATATGGTAATGAATCGGTACAGTTATAACATATATAATCTCAAAAAAAAAAAAAAAAAAAAAAAAAAAAAAAAAACCAATGAAAAACTGATTTGAAATATTTCTTTTAGCACTTTTTATTGTAACAAGTATTCAAAAAAGGTTATCCTTAAAAATAGGTTAACTCAAAAAAGACATAACCTTAAAAATAGGTCAACTTCTTCCATAAATCTACAATCAAGGAGAACTTAAGTTATACAAAATAGTAGTTACACAAAAAGGCTAAAAATTATAGGTCACAACCTCCAATTTTGAAAGTAGTTTAAAAAAAAACTTTGAATAGAAAAACAAGAGGCCCATGGGCCTTAAAGCTCACCTGAGGATACGTCTAAAATTGTTTGCAAAGCGCAAAAGACAATATATTAGGTACAGAAACTATACAAGTTTTCTCAGGTAAAGAACTCCCACAAACTTAATCAGAAATATATCCAGTCACATTTCATTTATAAGTAGCATATATAATATGCATGAAGTAACTGTAATGCAATGAATAATTTCCAAATAATTAACAAATTTTAGTATACTTATACAGCTATGTCCTTGACCCTTGAACATATATGACCTTGAACCATATATGATCACCATGTCAATACCTTCAATATTCTAATATACATGCCTATACAAAAAGTTAACAGTTTTCAAGATAATTAGCAATTAAAGTCTTATTTTGCAGCTGTAACCTTGACCTTTGAACACATTACCTTAAACCATATATCAAAATGATTGATGCTGCAATACCTACAATATTATAATATATATGCCTATACAAAAAGTTAACAGTTTTCAAGATAATTAGCAATTTATGTCTTCTTTTGCAGCTGTGGCCTTGACCTTTGAAAATATGACCTTGAACCACATATCAAAATGATCGCCATATCAATTCCTACAATATTTTAATATACATGCCTATACAAAAAGTTAACAGTTTTGAAGATAATTAGCAATTAAAGTCTTATTTTGCAGCTGTGACCTTGACCTTTAAACACATTACCTTAAACCATATATCAAAATGATTGATGCTGCAATACCTACAATATTGTAATATATATGCCTATACAAAAAGTTAACAGTTTTCAAGATAATTAACAATTGTAACAATATACATGTCATTATAGAAATTTCAAAAATTTGGAAAGTTTTATAAATCTCTAGTTCTGGATAATTCGGACAAAGGTCATTAGTTATCTTGTAATGTATCATTTATTGCACATGAAGCTTTCAGTCGTATAGTTGATTACCTCATGCTGCTTTAACAACCATTTACTATATGGTGTTTAACGAACAGCAGATTTTGATTAGATAATCTGGGATAATACATATAGCCGGCCAGTGTATAATCTCAGTTGATATTAATTACATTAATTGATACATAGAATAACTTGACCAATACATGATTTCTTCGAAACTCTATTATCGCTTGTGTAATGTCCATAAAAGGCATACAGATACGTACAGCTGATATGCCTTCACATGCATACAAACATACATAAATACTCAGGACAATCAATTCAAAAAAGAGAAGGGAGAGCGAACAAGACAAAAGCTCGGAAGGATGTAGGAGTCTTTCAAGAAGCTGCGGCGACGCAGTATGCTCCCCTCCTTCATACCATCACACAATACACCACTGGCAGATTCCAAGCACCCTTATTACATGTATTATGTGGAATAAAACTTATTGAAACCTTCACCATGGATCCATTCATTTACCACCCTTATGGAGTTTTGTTACCACCCATTGTGTTACAAAGAAGTATCAACATTTAGTATTGAGTTCGAGCCATTTCATTTAACAAATATTGTTACACAATTTAAGTCTTCTTTTGCAGCTGTGACCTTGATCTTTAAACAAATGACCGTGAACCATATATCAAAATGATCGCCATATCAATTCCTACAATATCTTAATATACATGCCTATACAAAAAGTTAACAGTTTTCAAGATAGTTAGCAATTTAAGTCTTCTTTTGCAGCTGTGACCTTTACCTTTGATCATATGACCTTGAACCATATATCAAAATGATCCTTGTCACAATACCTACTATATTCTAGTATACTTGCCTATACAAAAAGATTATAGTTTTCAAGCTGATGCACAATTTTGGTATTTAAAAGCCAAAAATAACATTTCAGGAGCAACAACTCCTACATGGATTATCATATAGTTACGAAACTTGGAATCTTTTTAAATTTTGTCATGCTGAACATTTTAACAATGATTTGATGTCATGTATCTTAATATTTGCAAGAAAATTGCCTAAAACTGCATAAATCACAAATTAGGTCATGACCTTGATTTGTGACCTTGACCCTAACTTAAAGGTCATTTCAAGAAAAAGTCAAAACTGAAAACCCCATGTCATTATCTGTTCAAATAGTCAAGTTATAACAATTTGAAGCCATTTTACGAAATTTTTAAAATTAAACGCAAAAACGCGTAACCCATTTTTCGACCAAATGTCACAAAATGAACAATTTATAAGCTTAAGACCCTAGAGAAGCCAAATATCACATCCGATTTTTTTCTCCCATCATTGGTTATGGAGAAGAAGATATTTTAAGATTTTTGGACCCCTAGGTCACCTTGACCTAGTTTTGGTAGCCATGGCAACACCATGAACAAATCTGAATTGCACCAGCCCATATATGCTTCTGACCAAGTATCATTGAAATCTGTCTAGCAGTTTTGGAGGAGAAGTCAAAAATAGGTGTTAACGACGCACGCACGCACGCACGCACATACACACGCCGCGCCATGCCATAAGCTCACATGAACTTTCGGTCAGGTGAGCTAAAAACTAAAGTGTATTTCCCTAATGAGATCATAAGGTAAAACTTTGCTTAAAACAGTAAAAATAAAAATCTGCATTGAATTTTTTTCAAAAATAATTACAACAAAAGCAATGTCAAAACTAGGTCATGACCTTGAACTTGGCTCTATTCATGAAAACATTCAAAAAATGAAAACCCTGCATAATAATTTTTTAGAGTAGTGAACATAGACAAATTTAAATCTGATTTTGAATATAAGGTCATGACCCTGATCTTTGACAATGGCCTCCTGTAGTAAAAATTTGCAAAAAAAACAACAATCAATACCTGCATTGAAATATCTTTAGAAAGAAGTAAACTTAAAGCAAAAGCACAAAGGTCACAAATAAGGTCACAATACTGACTTTTGACCTTAACCCCATTTTAAAGGGCACTTCAAGATGACCCCTGAAGACCCTGTGTCATTATCTTTTCAAATAGTTCAAATAGTCCAAATATATTGCAAACTAAGATAATCTCATGAAGTTTTTGTAAATAATGAAGGATGAAAAAAAAATTTCACCTTATACTTAATACCTTCAGATTTTTAAGCAAGTGTGTCTCAGTGGTCTTACCCGCTATTAAAAAACTGACTCTAAATGGAATTGGCCAGCTCAGAAGAAAAAATGGCTGTAAACAAAACATCACTTTGGTTTGGATACACACAACAAAGTGTCTGCATTGCTCTTGAACACATGCTCTTTTGTTGTGTTTGTTTACATTGCCTTGTTTTGGATAAAGGATCACATGATTATTGTTCTAAAATAAGATCTTTGGTAGATCAAATTAGCAGTAGATATCCCTATGAATTTCAACGTAGATAAAGGCTTTATCATGGAACCAAGTTCCATTTTTCATGAATATCATAGTTAAAGGAAAATGTGCCATTTTATATTATGCATAGGAAAACTTAATGCAGCTTCAAGCTCTGAACCACCTGGCCCTGATTTCTTAAAAAATCAAGTTAACAAACAATACAATGGAATCAACGTTTTAGAAATTTAGGAATATTTCACATATGCTAATTAACTATTTTTGTAAATATAAATTTTACAAAATTGTTTTCAGAAAGTTAATTTTATTTCTAATTTTGGCATCACAATCTTTTATTTTTTGATAATAAAACGCATGATGAAATAAAGATCATTTCTTCCATGCCACAGAATGCTGCTATAAATATTATTTCCTGCCATCCAATGTTTAAACAATGTCTCAGAATAATTAATAATGAATTTGCATAATTTTGAAATTATTACAGCTTTTCTCCGTACCATCCAAGCAGTTTCAGAGATGTTGTAGAAATGATCTAAGTGAGAAATATCTGAATTCAACATAAATATCCTGAATAAATATAGTTATAACAATCTCATACTTTGCAAATTTATTACTGTAAAATCACAAATATTCATAGGAAATTAAATATTGTTATTTTTATGGTTTTCTGAAAACCATGAAATCAAATGTCATCAAGATTTGTAATTACCATTGCTCTAAATGTGATTTATTTTCACAAAATTCAATTCCACCAAAATTTTGACCAACAGAATTTTTTCAAAAGTCAAACGACGAAATTTCAACCCAACGAATATTAATGATTGAACAGTATGTAGTAAGACTGAATGGTTTTTAAACAGTTACTTAAGCTGCGGTATCCTGAACATTCATGGTATACAACATTTGTTAGATGGCTAATTATACATGTAGGTTTAAATCAGAAACAATTTAGTAATTAAAATTTCATTATAATTTATTATTTAAAATTCATTTATATAATATGTTGTTAACATGTTAAATTGTGTGTTTAGGTGGTTTTGAAAACAATCATTAAAATAATTGAGGCATCATATAATTTTTTTTTACAATGTATGAATTCTGGGAGATTGAAGATTAGTATGGTAACATAAAATAAGGATTAAGTTGTTAAACTAAGTTTCATAACTCTGTAATTCAAACTTCTCAAATTTAAAATTTAAAATTTGACTACTTGGTTTTAAGACAAATCAAAAAAAATATCTAAGAAAAATCTAAAATCCTGATTAATAAAATATAACTAGACAAAAAATAATAATAAATAACAAATTAAAAATTAAAAAAAAAAAATAAAAAAAATAAAATTAAAAAAAAAAACCTTCACACATTTCAAATTGACAAAATTCAAACAATTAAACAACGTTGCAACTAAAAAAGAAAATGAAGACATTAGATGCCAAATGGATTTCTGTACAAATATTAATAACATAAACATATATATAATTATATATATATATATATATATATATATATATATATATATATATATATATATATATATATATTGTAAAATGGTGAATAAATATACACAACTAAATGTTTAGCAATACTAAAGTTCCGTAACATATGATGAATAAAATACGCAATACATGTATATATATTTGTATAAAAAAGACTCAAGTATCACCCTAAATCGAGTCAAGTAACAAAATGTGATTTGACGATAACATTATAATACTTGTACTTGTTGAGTTGTATGCCAAAACCTGGTTGGAAAAACAGAAGGTGACTCCGTAAAAACTAATAAAATGAAAAAGAGGCCTTATACATAGTAGTGAATGGGCTTCGGTATTGCACTAATTGAAAAACTAACCTTGAAAAGTTCACAACACTTTCTTTAACACATGTGGAATGTAAACACATGAAACATAGCAACAAATATAAACACTAAAATGTTCTTTAAATAGAAATTTTTTTTTAAAAAAGTGACACAATTAGTGTCATGATTAATACAACCTTGATTAATTTTACTTTAACCTATCTAAAACATAAAACATAAATATTTCTGATTTAGGTTTATGCAACAAGAATTTATTTGAAGTACATTTTCTCTCTCTCTCTCTCTCTCTCTCTATATATAAATATATATATATATATATATCTCTCTCACGCACGTGCTCTCTCTCTCTCACTTCACAGGGCATGTAAACTGACCTCTGTGATCAGAATGAATTCCCTGTTTATGTGTTAAAATGATGAATGAAGCAATCAAAAACCACCACACAACAACATAAGAAAATTATATATAATAAATATATATCAATATATATATTATATATATATATATATATATATATATATATATATATATATATGTGTGTGTGTGTGTGTGTGTGTGTGTGTGTGTGTGTGTGTGTCATGTACATGTTATGATTTTGTACAAGTTGTAACTTTTTATGATGAGATCATACAAGTTATAACTTGCACAAATTTTTTATTCTAAAAAACAATAACTTGTACAGTTTTGTTTTTAACATGTCTTCATGTGTTTGTCTTATTGTCTCGTTTTGTCTGGTTATATATGTATATATTAAAGACCAAAGGAAAACTTGCAGACCATTTCCTGGTAAAGAAGCTCTAAGGATTTCAGGTGCTTTAGTTTCTGTAACTTCTTCCCTGCTTATAACCTGTACACTTGTAATCTAGATACCAACTTTCAATTCCGATTCCCCCTGTATGTTGGATTTTGATAATGTCTTACTGGATCTACATATACAGGGTTTCCCTCCTGTAAATATAAAATTATAAAATAATGTTCCTTTTACCACTTTTTTAAATTTAGAATTACATCTTCATAAAACTAGACTTCAAAAACATAAAAAAGAATCATTATTATGGGAAACAGCAAATGTTCATATTAGTTATATCAACTACAAACAAACTACTCTGTAAAGCACCAACATACCATTTTACGCCCAGATTGCAATCCGCCCAACTACCCCCCCCCCCCCCCCCCCCCAAAAAAAAAATAGATTAATTGTGTTTTGCGTTTTAATTTCCATTCAAGTTTCTTTAACTAATATAAAGATGGTAAGTTCTGGGATTGTGGAGAAAACTGGAGTGTCAATAGAAAACTGCATCCTTCAACAAGCCAACTGACAAACTCTCTCACACTAATATATGCTTGTGAAGGATTTGAACCTAGGTGTCAAGAGGCAGTGTGATCCATAAGCAATCCCTTCAGACTACTGAATCACTGAGTACACTTTATTTAATCAGAGTATCAGAGATACTACTATGTTTCATGATAGAATTAAGAGATCATGAAATGATATATTGATGAAACCAAGAAGTGAAATATTGTATTCTAACAGAAAATTGAAAAGAAGGGAGTGGACAAAACAGCATTCAAGCCCAGGACCTCCAAACAATTACATTGCATTATACTGACTTAGCTTCCTGGCCAACTCTCAAATACGATCACTATGGTAGCTCAGTTGGTAAAATGCATGCTTCGTATGTTAGAGGTCAGGGTTCAAACATCAGCTGGGGCCTGACCAAGACTTGAAAGTTGGTAATGACTGTTCTTTTGCCAAATACCCAGAATTTAGAAATGAAGGTCACTAGGTCCTTTGGAGGAGACATTAAAAAACAAAGTATACATATACAATTTTTTTTGACAAAAAATCTTAACTATTGAAATCATCATTTGGAAACCTGTCACTCTGATCTTGCCTGACCACACACTTTCTCAAATTCTTGCCAACATTTGGAAATCAAAGATCCAAGATTCTGAAAAAAATCTTGTTAAAAAAATGAGAGAATTGGAAAGACCCTGAACAGGATACAATACAAGACAATGTGCATCGAAAGCTGCCAAATAGATATAACATTTCAATACAAAACTTACACTAAAGCTGGCAGCAGCTGCTTCCTTTTCAAATTTCGCCAGTTGTCTTCTATCATGAAAGTCTATTAAAAGTTTATAAACTACAATAGCAATTATTCCTATCACTATAATTGGTATGAGCACACCAAGGATAATCGCCACCTTATTGACTTCTGTTGGACAATCTGTAAAAGAAATGAATAAATGAATATCTGTTGTCATGGTGAATGAAAACAAAAACAGTTATTGGTTTTAAATTGGAATTGCAGGGAATTCTATTTGACTAAAAAAAAACTGTTTAAAAAACACTTTAATAATAGTTTGCACATCTAGAGTATTTCTCTCGGTTGCTCAGGAGTCAAGAACACCTGCTCCGAGAAATTGAGGTCATCTGCTCTGAGAAATGGAGGTGTACGAGTATGAGCCTCGAGACATACAAAAAGAGTTTATTCTTTGAGATAGTGCACCCTTCTCTGGCCCCAGTTTCACAATCATTCACTCAGCTGAGTGTACAATCAACTCAAATATTCCCATTTTTCTCTCATCAATATTATTAAAATTTTAAGTTTTATGAGACATTGTTTCATTTCGTTCAACAAACCTACACTAAACAATTTAAATATTACATTAGATATTCAATTTTAATTGTGTAATGTCTTAGAAATTAACATTGAAATATTCCCGAATTTGAGTTGAGTGTACACTCAGTTGAGTGAATGATTGTGAAACTGGGGCCTAGTGCTGAGCATAAGATAAGACTGGTTCACTCAATGTCAGGGTTATATGACTGGTATGCTTCTCTGTGGCATACTGATTTAATGACCTAGTACCTTAACAAAAAAATCCCCTGAGTGTAGACTAGTTCAAAGCAGACCATTATATATTCTCTCAGTCACTTGTCCTTGATTAACATTAATTAACTTGCTGTCATTGAAAAAATCCTATAAAAAATTATCATAATATAAGGTAAAATTATTTATGATGATAATTCAAAATCAGTTAAAAAATTAAATAGCTCAAGACCAACAGTGGACTATGTTATTAGCACAAATACGGTAAATAATTTATAAGATGTAAATCTATATCATATATTGTAAAAAAAAGAAAAGGAAACTTTTGAAGTATTGGTATCAAGGACACTCTAAACACCAATACTCCTCTCCATATTTCCACTTAAATCCACTCCACTCCAAACACCAATACTCCTCTCCAAATTTTCACTTAAATCCACTTCACTCTAAACATCAATACTTTTCTCCATAAATCCACTCAAATCCACTCCATTCTAAACCATCAATACTCCTCTCCATATTTTCACTTAAATCCATTCCTCTCCACTCCACTCTAAACACCAGTACTCCTCTCCATACACTACACTCAAATCCACCCCACCCCACTCCACTCTAAACACCAATACTCCTTTCCATACACTACACTCAAATCCACCCCAACACACTCCACTCTAAACACCAATACTCCTCTCCATACACTACACTCAAATCCATTCCATTCCACTCTAAACACCAATACTCCTCTTCATACATTACACTCAAATCCACCCCACCCCACTCCACTCTAAACACCAATACTCCTCTCCATACATATCCCTAAAATCCACCCCACCCCACTCCACTCTAAACACCAATACTCCTCTTCATACATTACACTCAAATCCACCCCACCCCACTCCACTCTTAACACCAATACTCCTCTCCATACACTACACTCAAATCCAATCTACTTACCAAGGCCTTTTCTTGCTTGAATTGTTAGTTTATCGTCATTTATATACTTGTAACTGAAGTAAAATCTACAATCATTCTCATCTTTAAATTCACAGGTCTTAAAATCTGCTCCTCCTGTGAACAAAAATTAAATAGAAAAATATACCAAACTAGCAATTTTATACAATTTTCAGCTCCTCTTATTCCACCATTTTTCAGCCAAATTTGGCATTTAGGAAAGTAATGTAAAGAATAATACAAAATAAAGGGATTTAAAGATTTCAAAAGACTACAAAAATTTACACAAACCAACTCATTTTTAACATCAACTTTGATTTCTCTTTTTTATTTTATGTGTTCTATGACACGTGATTTTCTATGCAAATAAACCAACTTTCACTCTTGGCAAACAATCATTTATTGTTCAGGTTTGGGTAAGTTACAGACAATTACTAACCTTACACGGGAAAGATTCCTACAGTCTGATTCACTTCTGCTGTAGCACTAGATTTTCAAGGTTTTAGATCAAATATCAATAAAGACTATATCAAATCAATCATATACTGCTATGGTATATGCATTTTGTTGTAATTAATGAACACCAAAATACATGCCATCTTAACTGAAGTATAAAATGCATTTTAAAATCCTTATGGGGTTTTAATATGGTAAAACACAGCCACACTCAATCCAGAATATTGTTGTAATAATTATGCAAGTTAGGGTAGACAATTCCTGGAACAGTCCATTCAGCTGTAGGTAAGATTGCTGTTGTAAGAACCACAGTCTATCCCCTTATGTTGTAAAGCTAGCAGATGATATAACCTGATATTACCTGACAAGTGAAATGGGAATGGTTAGTTAATGTGCAGTTCAATTTTTCTTAACACCAATGATTTTTAGCAATATATTGTACTTCCGGTTTTAACTGGTGGGACTGTGTATTCATTTTGACTGATGTTTCACCTGATATGCTTCCTTATTTATGTATTCAATTTCTACTCACCCTGTAGTTTGTCTACTTCTTCTATTAATCCCTCTATTGTACATTTAGATTATCAGATTTCTTATATAGGATATTAAATTTCTACACACCCTGTAGTTGGTCTACCTCATCTATTAATCATTTAGATGATCAGAATTCTAATATATGAAACACAAATTTCTACTCACCCTGTAGTTGGTCTACTTCTTCTATTAATCCCTCTGTCATACATTTAGATGATCAGATTTCCATTATGTAACATTAAATTTCTACTCACCCTGTAAGTTGTCTACCTCATTTATTAATCATTTAGATGATCAGAATTTTGATGTATGAAACTTAAATTTCTACTTACCCTGTAGTTGGTCTACTTTTTCTATTAATTCCTCTTCATACATTAAGATGATCAAGTTTCTGATATATGAAATACTAAATTTCTACTCACCCTGTAGTTTGTCTACTTCTATTAATCTCTCTGTCATACATTAAGATGATCAGATTTTCAATATGTAACATAAAATTTCTACTCACCCTGTAGTTGGTCTACTTCTATTAATCTCTCTGTCATACATTTAGATGATCAGATTTTCAATATGTAAAATAAAATTTCTACTCACCCTGTAGTTGGTCTACTTCTATTAATCTCTCTGTCATACATTTAGATGATCAGATTTTCATTATGTAACATAAAATTTCTACTCACCCTGTAGTTTGTCTACTTCTATTAATCTCTCTGTCATACATTTAGATGATCAGATTTCCATTATGTAACATTAAATTTTTACTCACCCTGTAGTTGGTCTACTTCTTCTATTTATCCCTCTGTCATACATTTAGATGATCAGATTTCCAATATGTAACATAAAATTTCTACTCACCCTGTAGTTGGTCTACTTCTATTAATCTCTCTGTCATACATTTAGATGATCAGATTTCCAATATGTAACATAAAATTTCTACTCACCCTGTAGTTGGTCTACTTCTATTAATCTCTCTGTCATACATTTAGATGATCAGATTTTCAATATGTAACATAAAATTTCTACTCACCCTGTAGTTGGTCTACTTCTATTAATCTCTCTGTCATACATTTAGATGATCAGATTTTCCAATATGTAACATAAAATTTCTACTCACCCTGTAGTTGGTCTACTTCTATTAATCTCTCTGTCATGCATTTAGATGATCAGATTTTCCAATATGTAACATAAAATTTCTACTCACCTTGTAGTTTGTCTAACTTCTATTAATCTCTCTGTCATACATTCAGATGATCAGATTTTCATTATGTAACATTAAATTTCTACTCACCCTGTAGTTGGTCTACTTCTATTAATCTCTCTGTCATACATTTAGATGATCAGATTTTCCAATATGTAACATAAAATTTCTACTCACCCTGTAGTTGGTCTACTTCTATTAATCTCTCTGTCATACATTTAGATGATCAGATTTTCCAATATGTAACATAAAATTTCTACTCACCCTGTAGTTTGTCTAACTTCTATTAATCTCTCTGTCATACATTCAGATGATCAGATTTTCATTATGTAACATTAAATTTCTACTCACCCTGTAGTTTGTCTACTTCTATTAATCCCTCTGTCATACATTTAGATGATCAGATTTCCATTATGTAACATTAAATTTTTACTCACCCTGTAGTTGGTCTACTTCTTCTATTTATCCCTCTGTCATACATTTAGATGATCAGATTTCCAATATGTAACATAAAATTTCTACTCACCCTGTAGTTTGTCTACTTCTATTAATCTCTCTGTCATACATTTAGATGATCAGATTTTCATTATTTCACATAAAAATTCTACTCACCCTGTAGTTGGTCTACTTCTATTAATCTCTCTGTCATACATTTAGATGATCAGATTTCCAATATGTAACATAAAATTTCTACTCACCCTGTAGTTGGTCTACTTCTATTAATCTCTCTGTCATGCATTTAGATGATCAGATTTTCCAATATGTAACATAAAATTTCTACTCACCTTGTAGTTTGTCTACTTCTATTAATCTCTCTGTCATACATTAAGATGATCAGATTTCCAATATGAAACGTAAAATTTCTACTCACCCTGTAGTTGGTCTACTTCTATTAATCTCTCTGTCATACATTTAGATGATCAGATTTTCCAATATGTAACATAAAATTTCTACTCACCTTGTAGTTTGTCTACTTCTATTAATCTCTCTGTCATACATTTAGATGATCAGATTTTCAATATGTAACATAAAATTTCTACTCACCCTGTAGTTGGTCTACTTCTATTAATCTCTCTGTCATACATTTAGATGATCAGATTTTCAATATGTAACATAAAATTTCTACACACCCTGTAGTTGGTCTACCTCATCTTTTAGTCATTTAGATGATCAGATTTCTGAAATATGCAACATTAAATTTTTACTCACCCTGTAGTTGGATTACTTCTTCTATTAATCTCTCTGTCATACATTTAGATGATCAGATTTTCAATATGTAACATAAAATTTCTACACACCCTGTAGTTGGTCTACCTCATCTTTTAGTCATTTAGATGATCAGATTTCTGAAATATGCAACATTAAATTTTTACTCACCCTGTAGTTGGATTACTTCTTCTATTAATCTCTCTGTCATACATTTAGATGATCAGATTTCCATTATGTAACATTAAATTTTCACTCACCCTGTAGTTGGTCTACTTCTTCTATTAATCCCTCTGTCATACATTTGGATTTGCATTCCATCTCATCATAGGGTCCTGATTTATGTACTACACACTGAACACAGGGTTTGTACTGTCTACACACCTCCTTACAGTCCTAGAATAAATATACACCACAAATTTACATATGTACGGCAACAGAATCTTAACATGTAGGGCACCTTAAATCTTCACATGCAGGGCAATTGAATGTACAACTGTAGGACGACAGAATCTACATGTGTGGGGCAATGAATGTACACATGTAGGGCAACTAAATCTACACATGTAGGGCAAATAAATTTATACTAATAGGGCAATAGAAAATCTGATATCTAGAGCATAAGAATAATTACTTGAAGGCAAAAAAAATCTATAGTTTTATGGCAATTAAATCTTAATATGCAGGACGACAGAATCTCAAATATCGAGCAATAGAATCTACATTTGCAGGGCAACAGAATCTGAATATAAAGGGCATTAGAATTCATACATGTAGGGCAATAAAATCTCATATTCAGGGCAACAGAATCTACATATGTTGGGCAAATGAATCTACACTTGTAGGGCAATAGAATCTTCATATCCAGGGCAACTGAATTCAAATATGTTGGGCAACTGAATCTACAGCTTAAAGGGTAATTGGATCTACACATGTAGGGCAACTGAATCTTTACTTTTAGGGCAATAGAATCTAGACAAATCAGGCAAAAAATCTACATAATTACGTAATGGAAAATAATCTGAATATGTAGAGTATTAAAATCTTTACTTGTAGGCAAATATGATCTATAGTTGTAGGGCAATAAAATCTTCATATGTGGGGCAATAAAACTCATTTTTGGTAGAAAGCACCTGTTTTAAAATAAAATATTAATAATTAACCAATGAACTGCCCATGACTGACACTGAATGTGCTGTAACTTTTAACTACTGCACAAAGCAAAATAAGTAAGGAGTGTTGCATGTGTATAATATTGAAATTTAACAATTTGTGTAGTTTTTCTTTTAGTTGTGTTAATCTATAAAAAAAAAAAATTAAGTGATGCCACTCGCAACCTGCTAACCAAATCAATGGAACAGCCATGATATCACATTTTAGTCAGTCATCAGCAAACCAAGTGATCAATAGAGTTGAGTTGAGTTGAGTTGAGTAATGGTGTTTTACGCCCCTGATAAGTATTTTTCATTTATATTGGCTGTCAGTTCTGTGATGGTGGAGGAAACCAGAGTGCCAAAGAAAACCACTGACCTTTGGCAAGCAAATCAACAAACTTTATCATAGCAGGATATGCCGGAGTGAGTTGAGTTGATTAATGGTGCTTAATGTCTCAGTCAAGAATATTTCTCTTACACCTAGATGTTGCCAGCTATAGACAAAAGTGTAGAATTTTACCTGTGCGTTGCGCTGATGGCATTTTACAGCATGGTTCTTTATTTTGTGATGCCTACCATGACACAGGACCTCATTAATTTGAAGTTCCCATCTGAAACAACCATGACTTTCATATTGTAATGCCGAGTGCTTGACAAAAGAACAGTCACTACCCACATTTAAGTACTGGGTCAGACCAGGTCAGGGTTTTTACCCATGACCTCCCACTTACTAAAAGAGCACTCTACCAACTGAGCTACCACAGTGGTATATGCCAGAAGTAGATTCAAACTTAGGCAATGTGATAAGAGGCCCTTTAAGTTATCAATTTGATTTATATCTCAAACACACAAAAAATTGTTATCATACAAAGCCTTATGGAACAAAATTGCTGAAAATATAGACATGCTATATTAAATCTTACTGGACAATCTTCACAAGTTGATCCCCTGTAATTTTCATTACACTGACATTTTCCGCAAACACATTGTCCCTGTCCATTGCAAAGATGCTGTATAAAAAAAGCAAATTTAACAAGCATATATACATGTACATTTATATCATGATCAGAAATAAAATTTTATATTGAAAAATACACACAAAAGATTCATTTATAAAGCTTACATATTTTCGATTCAACTTTTATGCTGCCATTTTTAAAGAGTGGAGTTGAGTAATGGCAGTTAACATCATTATCAAGAAAGAAAAAAAAAATTTCGTATTAAAAAATTACAGACAAAAGTTTCATTTAAACACTAACATACAGTATGTCAAATCAAACATTGTATTGCCATTACTTAGGTGTGGAGTAGAGTAATGGTATTTTACATCACGGTTAAGATACTTTTAGTTGTATCCAAGTCATCACTTCTGAGGCAGTAGAGTAAGCCACAGAAGCAAGCAAACATATACAAAGTCATAAGATAAAATATGACTTGCACAAAAAACAAAGAATTTCTTTTATTGTGCCTATGACACACATTATCTTTTATGTTTTAGGTTTTTAAATTTTTTTTATTTACATTTATTATTTATTTATTTATTTATTTATTTATTTATTTATTTATTTGTTTGTTTGTTTGTTTGTTTAATATTATTTTTTAAACTTTATATAATTTATGTATAGTTGCTATCAAACAAAGAGAATCTATTACCTGACTGAGGTCAAGATGTGGAAATTCCTCATTTGAGATAAAAAAAATCTGACCTCTCAATCGAAATTTCCCCATCTCCACCTCAGTCAAGTAATTGATAATTTTCCTGACATATAATTTAAAAAAACATACCGGAGTACCTACTATTACTACTAGCAGATAAATACATGACATACAACAATAACAAATAATGGTTCACTCAGCAGAATATGAACCAACGTGACAAAACAGAACAACTGTTTTTCTCTTCATATATATCCATTTTTTAGTAAAACTACTATTTTTCATCATAAAAAAATCTTTTTTGTTATTTTTATATAATTTTTTTCAACTAATTATGACCCTTGCCAATTGAAAAAAAATTAGTCCCCATTCAACTCAGATAGGCTAAATGTGTGCACACAGAGTGCAATATGGCAAAAGTATCCTACCACCAATTTAGTGAGATAAATCTATCGCATATGTGAGAAATATATATATATAAAACATACCCCAGGTTTATCTCCCTTGGCCATACATGTATCAGTTCTGGTTGGACAATCACAAGATGCTCCAGAATAATCTTTTGTACAGTTACACATTCCACATTTACAAGTTCCATGGTCAGCACCTACAACATACATGAAATGAATCGAATTGAACTTTTCTACTTATATCCAGGAAGTCAGTTCTGGGATGGTTGAGAAAACTGGAGTGCCTGTAGAAAATTACTGACTTTTGGCAAACAAATGGACAAAATTGACACAAATAGGATGTGCCTGAAAGGGACTGGAACCTAGTGGGTGAGATGCACTGTGATCAGCAACCACAGGCTTTAGACCACTCAGCTACCAAGGCCCCTACAAAATACAAGGAGATCGACATGTACAAGAAGCAAATTTGGCATAATGCAAATATGTTATGTCAAGCAAAATCCAACTTATTTGTTTTAGCTATTCACGAATTCGAAAACATGAAATCTTGCTTTATCTGAAATCAGGTTGAAGTCTCGTGGGGGGGGGGGGGGGGGGCAAAGCTATATTATGAATGCAATTTTGTTTATCTAGTGTAGTGCGATATCATTATTTTTTCGTCAGTTTTAATGAAATTTATAATAATATCTAGTGATTGTTATATGACTGAAATTATTTTAAAAAAAAACATTTTAATGAAAAATTTATTTATATTTAAAAAGACATGTCGCTCCGCCAGCATTCAAAATTTGTTAAAACTTTTTAAGTCGTATAAATGGCACTAGAGATGTGAAGGAAATTAAATTTATTAAATAATTTAAATGATTTTATAATAATATTGTCAGATAAGGAAATGTCTTAGATTTAAATCAATTTGAATTTACAAAATGTAATTTTATTCCGCCAACCAGTTGGTTCTTTGATTAATCATTTCAAATTAATCTGAAATTAATTTAATTAAATTACATAATATAATTTACATTCGTTCTTCCCACACATTTTGTCAACATCTCAAAATATTTACAAATAGTATTTACTAGTTTATTGCTGTATAGATACCTGTCAATCAATTTAGCAAATTACAAGGTAACAGATTCTAAAGATTACAGGTGATGGAATCTGCCTAATAAACAGGATGTCCACCGACTTAGATTATTGATAATCTTTTAATTAGTCATATGTTAGATTATTATGTAAATACATTCAATATAAAGAAAATATCAAAATAAACTTTCTCATGAGAATTTTTTTTGACGACCTGTTGCATAGATTCTGAAGATATCGTTATTTCACTTATTAAAAAAGTTCTAATCAAAGCGTTTTCTAAATCTCTTTTTTATAATTATAAATATTATTATTATTTTCGTGTGTGAAAACCTTAGGTTTGTAGACTGTTGCATCTTAACCACTTGGCCACTGCAGCCTCTTAATTTCATATTATGAAACAAACTTTTTTATTTGTGAGGCATTATTCTTATGGATATCAGATGTAAAAAGACTTTCCGAAAAATAAAACAAGAGGCCCATGGGCCTTAACGCTCACCTGAAAATATGTCCAATATTGTTTGCGAAGTGCAATAGACAATATATTAAGTACAGAAACTTTAAAAGATAATTAATAATTTTAGTATTCCTATGTTGATATGACCTTGACCTTTGAACATATAACCTTAAACCATTATCAAAATGATTGTCATGTTAATACCTACAATATTCTAATATACATGCCTATACAAAAAGTTAATAGTTTTCAAGATAATTAGCAAGTAAAGTCTTCTTTTGCAACTGTGACATTGAGCCTTCAACATATGACCTTGAACCATATATCAAAGTGATTGTTGTCGCAATACCTACAATATTCTAATATACATGCCTATACAAAAAGTTAATAGTTTTCAAGATAATTAGCAATTTAAGTCTTATTTTGCAGCTGTGACCTTGACCTTTCAACATATGGCCTTGAACCATATATTAAAATGATTTTCATGTCAATACCTACAATATTCTAATATACATGCCTATACAAAAAGTTAATAGTTTTCAAGATAATTAGCAATTTAAGTCTTTTTTTGCAGCTGTGACCTTGACCTTTCAACATATGGCCTTGAACCATATATCAAAATGATTGCATGTCAATACCTACAATATTCTAATATACATGCCTATACAAAAAGTTAATAGTTTTCAAGATAATTAGCAAGTAAAGTCTTCTTTTGCAACTGTGACATTGAGCCTTCAACATATGACCTTGAACCATATATCAAAGTGATTGTTGTCGCAATACCTACAATATTCTAATATACATGCCTATACAAAAAGTTAATAGTTTTCAAGATAATTAGCAATTTAAGTCTTATTTTGCAGCTGTGACCTTGACCTTTCAACATATGGCCTTGAACCATATATTAAAATGATTTTCATGTCAATACCTACAATATTCTAATATACATGCCTATACAAAAAGTTAATAGTTTTCAAGATAATTAGCAATTTAAGTCTTTTTTTGCAGCTGTGACCTTGACCTTTCAACATATGGCCTTGAACCATATATCAAAATGATTGCATGTCAATACCTACAATATTCTAATATACATGCCTATACAAAAAGTTAATAGTTTTCAAGATAATTAGCAAGTAAAGTCTTCTTTTGCAACTGTGACATTGAGCCTTCAACATATGACCTTGAACCATATATCAAAGTGATCGTTGTCGCAATACCTACAATATTCTAATATACATGCCTATACAAAAAGTTAATAGTTTTCAAGATAATTAGCAATTTAAGTCTTCTTCTGCAGCTGTGACCTTGAACTTTCAATATATGCCCTTGAACCATATATCAAAATGATCTTTGTCGCAATACCTACAATATTCTAATATACATGCCTATACAAAAAGTTAATAGTTTTCAAGATATAGTGACAAATATATAATTTTCAGCAATTTCCCCACTCAGTGCCTTACAATTTCCCCATTTTGAGCCCCATGGCTACCATTTGTGCAAATCTGAAAATAAATGACCTAAGGAGGTTATAAATGAAATAACTAAGGTATATCTCTTGTAGATGCAGAGGATAAGATTTTTTTAAGTTTTTCACTATTTCCCCCCCCCCCCTTTTTTTTTTTATGGGGCCCCAAGGGGACATAACTCCTTCATTTGTGCAAATCTGAAAGGGCTTCACCTAGGCATGATGGTTACCAAGTTTCATTAAATTTGGCCCAGTGGTTTTGGAGGAGAAGATTAAAATGTAAAAAGTTTACGCACAACGCACGACGGACGACGCAAGACGGACGAAGATGGATAGCAAAAGCTCATCTGAGCTTTCAGCTCAGGTGAGCTAAAAATCTTAACAGTCAAATTTTCTAGAAATATGAATACAGAATATATCAAGATTCATCAAATGCTTATAACTATACTTTATACATTTGCAATTAAATCCATATTTTTCTGAATTTGTTTGAGATACATTCGAAATTTTGAAAGAAAACAATAGCTGTTTCAGAAATAAAATTTGCAACATAAAATTTAAAAATGATCTTTTCAAGTGGGAAATTATTTTGTAAATAATCCTTTCAGTGAAAAATTTTAAATATGATCATACATGAATAACATAACAAATTTAAGTATCAAGATTGTCAATCTCTTTTAATACAAATTGAAATGTCTCATTGATGTGAACAGCCTGGAACACAACAATTTCGGTAGGTATAGAGTAAACGGGAGCAAACAGGAGTAAACGAGAGAAATAAAAGAAAAGTTAATAAACATATTTTGCCCACAGTAGGTTCAGTAGATGCAGTTTAAAAAAAAAAAAAAAAAAAAAAAAAAAAAGGATTATGGCTCGATTCCTTTAAGTATTACTCTTCAATGATAATTATAAAGTTGGAAAGATTGGTAAAAATGTACGTTCGCAAAAATGTATTTTTGAGCTAAACGCTTATTTATCATTAATGTAATGTGTGGTATATTGAAATGCAAGAGAAATTTATAATAAAATTAATGTATAATTCAAAACTTTTTAAATGCCACTAATGGTAATCATTATTTCTTCATTTCATTTTAGTCCAATATTATTTAAGAGAGGGAGTTTTTTTCCGGGACGGGTTTATTTTTAACAATAAAAAAGTAATGATACTAATAAACTGATAAAATGAATAAATAAAAATGGAACAGATTCTCGGCTCGTGTAAATTATAACCATTTTATATTTGCTGACCTAAGCATCGTCTTTTAGCTGTCAAAACATTTGCAAAGGTTAGCATCGTCTTTCAGCTGTCAAAACATTTGCAAAAGTTAACTTGTAAGGGCACGTGCACAGTGATTTATCGTTGAAACTCGTGGCCGTATTTAGCTTGAAGTCAAAACTTTTGTCAAGTTATATAATCAGTGAAGATGTTGTTTCATTTCATTTTTTTTTTTTTTTTGAATTAGTAAATCTAATTCGATCAATACGATTTTTTTTAAACCGGGATTCACATTATATTTTTTAATTGATCTTGATACATCTTCAAATGGTCAATTACACATCCAGTTTTAAATGTTTTTAGTTTTCAATAAACATCGCGGTAGACGATTTTATATTCCACCACGACAGAAATACTAGTATTCTTTGCGGTGGACCACAGTGGAAATTTAATCCCTTCTGATCGGCAATTTTAATGGTTTTTTCCGATTTAAAATTGTAGATAATAAAAAGAATATCCAGCTTAACGTATATTTTTTAATTTCTAACTCTACAAGATACACAATTTGATACAAAAATAAATAATAATTAAAATAAAAATAAATAAATAAATAAATAATAATGCAACACAACTCACAAGCAAACAAGTACAAAGGCTAAATGATACTGGATTTCAATTTGCCCCCCCCCCCCCCCCCCCCAGCCTCGTTTTCAATCATTAGAGTTACTCCCCGTTATGTTTTTGTAAAGGTGAATGATCTGAAAAAGTGACATTGGAAAATGGTGAATGTTTTTCCAATGAATGAAAATAGCTTTTGCAATAAATACATTATATATGATATTTATTTTTGAGTTTGATATTTCTGTACGTACTTATCTGAGATCCACATCTAATTTGTTATGATCAAATGAATTCAAGGTAAATTCTCAATGTCATTAAAGTTGCATTAAGTTTTCCAAAGAAAAAATTAAAACGGTGCGAATCTAATTAATGAAGTTCCTAATAAACAATGTTACATTTGGTTCAACAATAAAAGCTCGAATAAATGAAGAAATTACAGTATTTACCCAGCGAGATGCAGCATTTGAGATCTAATATTAGAACATTGTTACGTCATCAAAACTCGGGTCATTTAAACACAACTTTCAAAACGGTGAAATACGATAAATTAAACACAGAACTTCGTTGAATTTGTCATTTGTGACTTAGTAATGGATAAACAACACCATTTCAAATACATCTAGATATTAATGAAGGACGATTAATGCAATCTGTCATGTTTCAACTTCGATTCTAGGATTTTCCCTACATCCGTGCGCAGGCTCAAAGCTCATAATTACCATTGTAAAACACTGACCAACCGGTCAGAGGATTCCGTTTATTTACAGCTAAAAGAAATGAAATTTTAGAAAATGAATGTCAGGGATCGTGGTTAGAAGATATCTATTTTTTTAAAAATATATTTTTAGAAAATCAAAAAAAATTCAGAAAATTGAAAAACTTAATGCAGCTTTAAGATATAAAATAAAACTTAGTCAATAATTTTTTAAGAAAATAATGAATCAGATGTAGCATAAGTTGTGCATACTGTCACAGTGTTTTGTTTTTTTTTCAATCCTTGTTATGTGGAATCTTATAAGCATGAGTCTGTGCATAATAATGAATGTTCTGTGTACTTTTCATTTATAAAGTAGGAAGAAAAATCTTAAAATAACTAGATATGTTTCTTTGAAACAGATGTGTCGCCTGACACTGCATAAAAATCAATCAAAGAGAAATAATTCAAAAATGGAACAAGATAGAGTTGTGGTTCTTGTGCACTGCACTTTGAGTCATTGCCTGAAACATGTACACCAAGTTTTGAGTCATTTGAACATACTACACCAAAGTTATGCTCCAGACAAGAAATGCTCTATAAAAATCAATCAAAGGGAAATAATTCAAAAATGGAACAAGACAGAGTTGTGGTTCTTGTGCACTGCACTTCGAGTCATTGCCTGAAACATGTACACCAAGTTTGGAGTCATTTGAACATACTACACCAAAGTTATGCTCCAGACAAGAAATGCTCTATAAAAATCAATCAAAGGGAAATAATTCAAAAACGGAAAGAAGATAGAGTTGCGGTTCTTGTGCACTGCACTTCGAGTCATTGCCAGAAATATGCACACCAAGTTTGGAGTCATTTGAACGTACAACACCAATGTTATGCTCCGGACAAGGAAATCCGGGTGCCGCAGACGCCGCCGCCGACGAAAGTAATCCCTATTTGTCGCCTAGTCAGGCGACACAAAAATTAATCTATTCTCAATTCTAAAGTTCACTTAATAACAATATAAAAGAATAAAAGTACTACCAAGCAGTACATAATATGCCCGCTACTTTGCTTAGAGAACTGCCAAGCAGTGCATAATATGCCCGCTACTTGGCTTACCGGTAATTAAGGTCACAAGGTTGCTATATTGTGAAAAATAAATCAAAGCATAAAAGGGTCATTAAATATCAAAGCAATGTCACATTTTTATAATATGCATACTTGCAGATCATAAAAAACACATGTATACCAAATTTATTCAAATTTATTCAAAACTGTAGGACTAGTTAAAATCACATGGTTGCTATACAGGCCTTCATAAACACCGATTTTTGGCAAAAAACGCCGATTCAAAAGTACCCAGGACAGTGTCATAATTCACTAAACTCCTCTATTCACAGGTAACTACCTAATACCTTACAAGTTAACTGATTACTATTGGCTTCACTTGTTCACATCGTCTCTAATAGAATATCATTTCACAATCATACACGTGCCTGATTGTTGTTAATAACCTCCTAAGATTCCATGTACCCTTTGCTGACCACCAAATGACCTTACCACATTTGTGGAGCCCTGTAATGTTATATTGTGTAAAACAAATCTATGTGTGAAAGGGGCATAACTCCATTTAATATTTGAGCAGGATTATAATTTTGGAAGATGCACACCTTCAGGTCGTTACAAATACACATACCGAATATCATTTAAATACATTTAAAACAGTAGGACTTGTTAAGGTCACAAGGTTCCTAAGTGTGAAAGGGTCATAACTCCATTGAAATATTCAACAGCATCACAATCTTATAATATCCACACTTTCAGGTCATAAAAAACACACAAATGAAATTTTACTAATTTCCTCGAGAAACTATAGGACCAGTTGAGGTCATAAGCAAAATTTTAATGGACAGACAGACAAACAGAGCATGAGAGTACCCTCCGTTTTTAGTTGTAGTGTAATAATTTAATTTCTTAATTCTGTTATATCATACTGCAATAGTAACACAACGTAAATGCACATGCTCGTTTTTCATATTATACTCCAATAAAATACGCAACCATAGCAACACTGAACGTGAATGGCGTGATGTAATGACTCTTTCCATTTCATTGTCTGACATTGTTTGTTAATGATAGTTCTTAGTGGAGGAAATTTTTTAATTTATAAAAAAATCAAGAAAAATAAAACAAAACTTTGTTAAAAATACAAGTTATTCCTCAATTGGTTTTTACTATTTTTGAGAGAAAAAAATTCCATTAAACACCCATAAAGTCTGAAGCATAGACTTGAATAGTGATAATAGGGTTGACATGTGAGCCTGAATATCGCATCAGTAAGACTTGACATGTAGGTCTGAAATTACAGCATCCATATGACCTAATTACAGGCCTGAATATCTTATAATTTACAAGGTCTGACAAAAACAACAACATTCTTCACCACTAAACAATGATGTCAGACACTTGATATATGGTACTTAAGATATTTTTACCTCCGCAAATCTTTCCTAGATGGAATGGACAACTGTAATCATCACATTGACACCACTGACCACTGTATTTCTCTGCTGAGGTGGAAGTCCGAGTAAAACAGTCACATGTACCGCAACTACACAACCCCTGATTAGAACAAATAGCCTGGGTATCTGGACTACAAAATAGATAAACAATAAATTATTAAATGTAGAATGGTTACCATTCAGAGGGCTTAACATTTAGAATTTTTGCAATTGAAAAAAATAACAATGTTTTGATAAAATCTCACAGAATGTTTTTTGATTTTCTGAAAATAAATACCACTGAGGGCCTTGGTAATTTGTTTCTTAGATTAATACTTGTAACACTACTCTCGTGTCAAATAGCTGAAAAATTGCTGATATGACCTTCAACAACATAGCAACCAACTTTATGAAAATACAAAATGTATATCAAAATGGATCTCCATGGTGGACCAATCAAAATGGCAGGCTTACAGATCACAGTGTTTTTAGCACTTACATTTGAATCCTGCTTGGGGCAGATCCCAATGTAAAAATGGTTGTCAGTTTGCT
This sequence comes from Tegillarca granosa, assembly GCA_029721355.1. NCBI lineage: Eukaryota > Metazoa > Mollusca > Bivalvia > Arcoida > Arcidae > Tegillarca > Tegillarca granosa. The sequence continues at coordinate 12,982,400 of CM056608.1, forward strand.
TATATCAGATTGTTTGGTGATTTCAAAAGGCACTCCACTTTCCTCCACCATTCATGAATTAATGTGAAGTGAAAGAAGCATAAAGTTCCAATGTTCCTCTCCCTTCAATGTATAATATATAGAATGGCAAAATTTTTACAGCAATAAAAGGTTTGTTTTCATTTCAATATGGATTATTGTAGGACTCAAAGTAAGAAAACATATATACATGTTTTCTTGTATATACATGTATATACTTATATATACTATCAGAGAATGTTACTTTAAGTCTGACTTACTTTTTACATCTTTCTTCCAGCTGACTTTCAGTGGTTTTGTTACATTCACATTTTTTCCCAAAGAAACCCTCATTACACTTGCAGGTACCACATACTTCTGTTCCCTTAGAAGAACATTTGGGACTGTCTGGCACTGATACCTAGGGATTAAATGCAAAAATGTTCATCAAAGAATCTGTAGTAACGCTAACACTTTCTACAACATAATGTCCCCTTCGAGGCACATTTGGGATTGTTAGGAATGTTTATCAAGGAAATAAATTTAAAATTATTCATCAAAGAATCCCTTGAAACACTAACACATACTACATACTTATATGTCTTCTTAGTGCACCCACAATTTTGCATTGAAGTCAATGGACAATTCGGAAATTAAATTAAAGGATGGAACAAATGCAACAGGTTTCCAGGCAGTGTTGCATATAACACTTTTTCCATGAAATCATGGGTGTGACTGAAAGAAATTGAGAGAATAGGTGTAATACATGTATATCAGACACTAGTTACTGAACTTGTGATCCCAAAAATATTTTATTGATAAATAGAGATGTTGTATCATATTTCTAAATTGTTTTGAGATGAATGGATGGATGGATTTTCACTGTTAAATGGGAATCTGGTAATGAAAATTGTTTCATAAACAGCAGAATGAAAATGAAACAGATGTTTTTACAAACAATAACTATTTTTAGTAACAGTGACCTACATAAGTGACCCTTAGACCTTAAACACACCCACACACAAAAAGTCTTCATATACTATCATTGTACAAAGTTTTATTCAAACTGGTCATTCTTAACTCAAATTATTATCTCAAAAACTAAACAACATTTTTTTAACAAAAGTGACCTAAATAATTGAACTTTTGACCCAAAAACAATCACACACAAGAATAATTTATATACTACATGTATCTCTACAAAAGTACTCACATTTGGTTTTTCACAGTCACACTCATCTGACATATATAACTGAGGTTTACATGTACTTACATTTGGTTTTTTACAGTCATACTGACAAATATAATTGAGGTTTACATGTACTCACATTTGGTTTTTCAGTCACACTCATCTGACATATATAATTGAGGTTTACATGTACTCACATTTGGTTTTTTACAGTCACACTGACATATATAATTGAGGTTTACATGTACTCACATTTGGTTTTTTACAGTCACACTGACATATATAATTGAGGTTTACATGTACTTACATTTGGTTTTTCACAGTCACACTGACAAATATAATTGAGGTTTACATGTACTTACATTTGGTTTTTCACAGTCACACTGACATATATAATTGAGGTTTACATGTACTTACATTTGGTTTTTCACAGTCACACTGACAAATATAATTGAGGTTTACATGTACTTACATTTGGTTTTTTACAGTCACACTGACAAATATAATTGAGGTTTACATGTACTTACATTTGGTTTTTCACAGTCACACTGACATATATAATTGAGGTTTACATGTACTTACATTTGGTTTTTTACAGTCACACTGACAAATATAATTGAGGTTTACATGTACTTACATTTGGTTTTTCACAGTCACACTGACATATATAATTGAGGTTTACATGTACTTACATTTGGTTTTTCACAGTCACACTGACAAATATAATTGAGGTTTACATGTACTTACATTTGGTTTTTTACAGTCACACTGACAAATATAATTGAGGTTTACATGTACTTACATTTGGTTTTTCACAGTCACACTGACATATATAATTGAGGTTTACATGTACTCACATTTGGTTTTTCACAGTCACACTGACAAATATAATTGAGGTTTACATGTACTTACATTTGGTTTTTCAGTCACACTCATCTGACATATATAATTGAGGTTTACATGTACTCACATTTGGTTTTTCACAGTCACACTGACAAATATAATTGAGGTTTACATGTACTTACATTTGGTTTTTTACAGTCATACTGACAAATATAATTGAGGTTTACATGTACTCACATTTGGTTTTTTACAGTCACACTGACATATATAATTGAGGTTTACATGTACTTACATTTGGTTTTTCACAGTCACACTGACAAATATAATTGAGGTTTACATGTACTTACATTTGGTTTTTCGCAGTCACACTGACATATATAATTGAGGTTTACATGTACTTACATTTGGTTTTTCAGTCACACTCATCTGACATATATAATTGAGGTTTACATGTACTTACATTTGGTTTTTCACAGTCACACTGACAAATATAATTGAGGTTTACATGTACTTACATTTGGTTTTTCACAGTCACACTGACAAATATAATTGAGCTTTACATGTACTTACATTTGGTTTTTCACAGTCACACTGACAAATATAATTGAGGTTTACATGTACTTACATTTGGTTTTTCACAGTCACACTGACAAATATAATTGAGGTTTACATGTACTTACATTTGGTTTTTCACAGTCACACTGACAAATATAATTGAGGTTTACATGTACTTACATTTGGTTTTTCACAGTCACACTGACAAATATAATTGAGGTTTACATGTACTTACATTTGGTTTTTCACAGTCACACTGACAAATATAATTGAGGTTTACATGTACTTACATTTGGTTTTTCACAGTCACACTGACAAATATAATTGAGCTTTACATGTACTTACATTTGGTTTTTCACAGTCACACTGACAAATATAATTGAGGTTTACATGTACTTACATTTGGTTTTTCACAGTCACACTGACATATATAATTGAGGTTTACATGTACTTACATTTGGTTTTTCACAGTCACACTGACAAATATAATTGAGGTTTACATGTACTTACATTTGGTTTTTTACAGTCACACTGACAAATATAATTGAGGTTTACATGTACTTACATTTGGTTTTTCACAGTCACACTGACATATATAATTGAGGTTTACATGTACTTACATTTGGTTTTTCACAGTCACACTGACAAATATAATTCAGGTTTACATGTACTTACATTTGGTTTTTCAGTCACACTCATCTGACATATATAATTGAGGTTTACATGTACTCACATTTGGTTTTTTACAGTCATCTGACAAATATAATTGAGGTTTACATGTACTTACATTTGGTTTTTTACAGTCACACTGACAAATATAATTGAGGTTTACATGTACTTACATTTGGTTTTTTACAGTCACACTGACAAATATAATTGAGGTTTACATGTACTTACATTTGGTTTTTCACAGTCACACTGACATATATAATTGAGGTTTACATGTACTCACATTTGGTTTTTCACAGTCACACTGACAAATATAATTGAGGTTTACATGTACTTACATTTGGTTTTTCAGTCACACTCATCTGACATATATAATTGAGGTTTACATGTACTCACATTTGGTTTTTCACAGTCACACTGACAAATATAATTGAGGTTTACATGTACTTACATTTGGTTTTTTACAGTCATACTGACAAATATAATTGAGGTTTACATGTACTCACATTTGGTTTTTTACAGTCACACTGACATATATAATTGAGGTTTACATGTACTTACATTTGGTTTTTCACAGTCACACTGACAAATATAATTGAGGTTTACATGTACTTACATTTGGTTTTTCGCAGTCACACTGACATATATAATTGAGGTTTACATGTACTTACATTTGGTTTTTCAGTCACACTCATCTGACATATATAATTGAGGTTTACATGTACTTACATTTGGTTTTTCACAGTCACACTGACAAATATAATTGAGGTTTACATGTACTTACATTTGGTTTTTCACAGTCACACTGACAAATATAATTGAGCTTTACATGTACTTACATTTGGTTTTTCACAGTCACACTGACAAATATAATTGAGGTTTACATGTACTTACATTTGGTTTTTCACAGTCACACTGACAAATATAATTGAGGTTTACATGTACTTACATTTGGTTTTTCACAGTCACACTGACAAATATAATTGAGGTTTACATGTACTTACATTTGGTTTTTCACAGTCACACTGACAAATATAATTGAGGTTTACATGTACTTACATTTGGTTTTTCACAGTCACACTGACAAATATAATTGAGGTTTACATGTACTTACATTTGGTTTTTCACAGTCACACTGACAAATATAATTGAGCTTTACATGTACTTACATTTGGTTTTTCACAGTCACACTGACAAATATAATTGAGGTTTACATGTACTTACATTTGGTTTTTCACAGTCACACTGACATATATAATTGAGGTTTACATGTACTTACATTTGGTTTTTCACAGTCACACTGACAAATATAATTGAGGTTTACATGTACTTACATTTGGTTTTTTACAGTCACACTGACAAATATAATTGAGGTTTACATGTACTTACATTTGGTTTTTCACAGTCACACTGACATATATAATTGAGGTTTACATGTACTTACATTTGGTTTTTCACAGTCACACTGACAAATATAATTCAGGTTTACATGTACTTACATTTGGTTTTTCAGTCACACTCATCTGACATATATAATTGAGGTTTACATGTACTCACATTTGGTTTTTTACAGTCATCTGACAAATATAATTGAGGTTTACATGTACTTACATTTGGTTTTTTACAGTCACACTGACATATATAATTGAGGTTTACATGTACTCACATTTGGTTTTTCACAGTCACACTCATCTGACATATATAATTGAGGTATACATGTACTCACATTTGGTTTCTTACAGTCACACTGACATATATAATTGAGGTTTACATGTACTTACATTTGGTTTCTTACAGTCACACTGACATATATAATTGAGGTTTACATGTACTTACATTTGGTTTTTCAGTCACACTCATCTGACATATATAATTGAGGTTTACATGTACTCACATTTGGTTTTTTACAGTCATCTGACAAATATAATTGAGGTTTACATGTACTTACATTTGGTTTTTTACAGTCACACTGACATATATAATTGAGGTTTACATGTACTCACATTTGGTTTTTCACAGTCACACTGACAAATATAATTGAGGTTTACATGTACTTACATTTGGTTTTTTACAGTCATCTGACATATATAATTGAGGTTTACATGTACTTACATTTGGTTTTTTACAGTCATCTGACATATATAATTGAGGTATACATGTACTTACATTTGGTTTTTTACAGTCATCTGACATATATAATTGAGGTTTACATGTACTTACATTTGGTTTTTTACAGTCATCTGACATATATAATTGAGGTTTACATGTACTTACATTTGGTTTTTTACAGTCATCTGACATATATAATTGAGGTTTACATGTACTTACATTTGGTTTTTTACAGTCATCTGACATATATAATTGAGGTTTACATGTACTTACATTTGGTTTTTTACAGTCACACTGACAAATATAATTGAGGTTTACATGTACTTACATTTGGTTTTTCAGTCACACTGACATATATAATTGAGGTTTACATGTACTTACATTTGGTTTTTCACAGTCACACTGACATATATAATTGAGGTTTACATGTACTTACATTTGGTTTTTCACAGTCACACTGACAAATATAATTGAGGTTTACATGTACTTACATTTGGTTTTTCACAGTCACACTGATATATATAATTGAGGTTTACATGTACTTACATTTGGTTTTTCAGTCACACTCATCTGACATATATAATTGAGGTATACATGTACTTACATTTGGTTTTTCACAGTCACACTGACATATATAATTGAGGTTTACATGTACTTACATTTGGTTTTTCACAGTCACACTGACATATATAATTGAGGTTTACATGTACTTACATTTGGTTTTTTACAGTCACACTGACATATATGATTGAGGTTTACATGTACTTACATTTGGTTTTTCAGTCACACTGACATATATGATTGAGGTTTACATGTACTTACATTTGGTTTTTCACAGTCACACTCATCTGACATATATAATTGAGGTTTACATGTACTTACATTTGGTTTTTCACAGTCACACTCATCTGACATATATAATTGAGGTATACATGTACTTACATTTGGTTTTTTACAGTCATCTGACATATATAATTGAGGTATACATGTACTTACATTTGGTTTTTCACAGTCACACTGACATATATAATTGAGGTTTACATGTACTTACATTTGGTTTTTCACAGTCACACTGACATATATAATTGAGGTTTACATGTACTTACATTTGGTTTTTTACAGTCACACTGACATATATGATTGAGGTTTACATGTACTTACATTTGGTTTTTCACAGTCACACTGACATATATAATTGAGGTTTACATGTACTTACATTTGGTTTTTTACAGTCACACTGACATATATAATTGAGGTTTACATGTACTTACATTTGGTTTCTTACAGTCACACTGACATATATAATTGAGGTTTACATGTACTTACATTTGGTTTTTCAGTCACACTCATCTGACATATATAATTGAGGTTTACATGTACTTACATTTGGTTTTTCACAGTCACACTGACAAATATAATTGAGGTATACATGTACTTACATTTGGTTTTTTACAGTCATCTGACATATATAATTGAGGTTTACATGTACTTACATTTGGTTTTTTACAGTCATCTGACATATATAATTGAGGTTTACATGTACTTACATTTGGTTTTTTACAGTCATCTGACATATATAATTGAGGTATACATGTACTTACATTTGGTTTTTCACAGTCACACTGACATATATAATTGAGGTTTACATGTACTTACATTTGGTTTTTCACAGTCACACTGACATATATAATTGAGGTTTACATGTACTTACATTTGGTTTTTTACAGTCACACTGACATATATGATTGAGGTTTACATGTACTTACATTTGGTTTTTCAGTCACACTCATCTGACATATATAATTGAGGTTTACATGTACTTACATTTGGTTTTTCACAGTCACACTGACAAATATAATTGAGGTATACATGTACTTACATTTGGTTTTTTACAGTCATCTGACATATATAATTGAGGTTTACATGTACTTACATTTGGTTTTTTACAGTCATCTGACATATATAATTGAGGTTTACATGTACTTACATTTGGTTTTTCAGTCACACTCATCTGACATATATAATTGAGGTATACATGTACTTACATTTGGTTTTTTACAGTCATCTGACATATATAATTGAGGTATACATGTACTTACATTTGGTTTTTCACAGTCACACTGACATATATAATTGAGGTTTACATGTACTTACATTTGGTTTTTCACAGTCACACTGACATATATAATTGAGGTTTACATGTACTTACATTTGGTTTTTTACAGTCACATTGACATATATGATTGAGGTTTACATGTACTTACATTTGGTTTTTCACAGTCACACTCATCTGACATATATAATTGAGGTTTACATGTACTTACATTTGGTTTTTCACAGTCACACTGACAAATATAATTGAGGTATACATGTACTTACATTTGGTTTTTTACAGTCATCTGACATATATAATTGAGGTTTACATGTACTTACATTTGGTTTTTCAGTCACACTCATCTGACATATATAATTGAGGTTTACATGTACTTACATTTGGTTTTTCACAGTCACACTGACATATATAATTGAGGTTTACATGTACTTACATTTGGTTTTTCACAGTCACACTGACATATATAATTGAGGTTTACATGTACTTACATTTGGTTTTTTACAGTCACACTGACATATATGATTGAGGTTTACATGTACTTACATTTGGTTTTTCACAGTCACACTGACATATATAATTGAGGTTTACATGTACTTACATTTGGTTTTTTACAGTCACACTGACATATATAATTGAGGTTTACATGTACTTACATTTGGTTTTTTACAGTCACATTGACATATATAATTGAGGTTTACATGTACTTACAGTTGGTTTTTTACAGTCACACTGACAAATATAATTGAGGTTTACATGTACTTACATTTGGTTTTTCACAGTCACACTGACAAATATAATTGAGCTTTACATGTACTTACATTTGGTTTTTCACAGTCACACTGACAAATGTAATTGAGGTTTACAGTTGTTTTTTCAGAGATCCCTAGTGGACTGATGTCTATAGATGTATTGTACTGAGTAGAGTTTGGTGGACAGGATTTCAACTCAATCTCAACTTCAAATGTGATCTGAAAAAAGTATAACAATCATATTGTCATAAAAGTGCTTCATCTTTAACATGGTAAATAATGCAAGTGACTGTTTGTGTCACTAGGTTTCTGTTAATGAATTATGCAAAAATTTCATTTAAAATGCAATAAACTTGAATTGAGTTTGGTGTCCTTTGCTTACTTGAGTCTAGTGGGAAATGAAAATCGATATCTGCATCTGTGATTACCATAGAATTTTTTTGTATAAAGGAAAATGTTGCTGCTATGGGGATTTTATATGTTAAAACAGGTTATGTTTACATCGGAAGTGATGTTTTTGTTGACAATTTATGTTATTTGTACAAATGAATCAACCATTTGACTTTTCAACATGTAAAATAAGGTTGAGGGTTTGAACACCAGTCATGTCATATACATAAGCCATAAAAATTTGAGATACTGCCTCCTCACCTGGCATTCAGCATAAAATGACCAACTTTCTCACACTGGGATTTTTTCTTTACCTTGCTTTGACCTTTTAAGATGCACTTTAGACCAATCAACCACCAAGACCCCTCCTAAGTTTACAACCAACCAACCCTGACTGGCAAATACCATTCCAACTAAATTTTCATGATCAACATTCACTTAACAATCTAAAACCAACAATGTAATATACTTACAGACTCTCCAAGTTTGACATTTTCACAAGTATTTGTATTTTCTCTGTTTCCTCTGTTAAAAGAAAAAAAAATAAAGTCAAGTACCTAGTAAATATGAACAAAGTGTTAAAACTTAAAATTAAGTGCATATATTATCATACATTTATGTAACAACACTTAAGATTATATGTCATCTGTGAAGATATATAATGGTCACTGGATATGAGATCTTATAAATTGAAACCAAGGACAGTACGAGTAGACTTTGTTTTATACTTGTTAAAAACAACACTAAACATAGACGTTGGGATCTGGGCTCCGGAAAACTCTGACTGGGGTGTCGGACATTTTTTCAAAGCAACCATACTACCGATGCTGCGTAAAGCAAAAAAAAAAATAAATACATAAATAAATAAATTAAAAAAACGATGTTGTTATTGACGATGTTTTTTAAAAAGATTTTTTTAATTTTTAATATCAAATAGATTTTAAAAAGGATTCAACCACTACATAGAGGTGGAACCTCTTTGATAACAGTCCGACGACCATGACCTTTAAGGATCAACCCTGGTAATCAGCTGTTTATGGCTTCCGTCTGTCAAGCGATGTGATTACTTAATAAACGACTTAACAACAAAATTAATGAGGGTTCGGACGATGAAACAAAAGGAACGGATTGAGACCATGGATTCTAACTGATTAATAAACAAAAGCCTAATTATTATATCTGTAGTATTTATTGAAAACGGTTGACAGGTGATAGCAAACAATACTCGAGTAAAATAATGACCGACAAACATATTTATTTATATGTCCGATTAACTGAATACAATTATTAACTAAAAATGTCCGACAAATGATTTTTCACATTGGACAAAAATATTTTTTGTCGGACATGTCCAGCAAATATGACGGTTTCTGGACCCCTGGTTGGGATGTATCAAGTGATATAGAAGTGTACCTCATTGACAAATGACCTACACGTATATGTGTTCCCTTTTCTCTCTGACAAGTTGATAATTTTAAAAACCATATATCAGACACAGAATTTGTGAGAAACGAGAAAACATTCACTGTTGTTGCCAAAAGTGGGGTATTTCTTTCCACAATAATATAACTCTAGTATATGTTTAATATGATTATTCCATAAACAGTTTAACATTAAATCCATAGAAACATTACTTAATGCCTTGGTGGTCCATTGATAGAGTGACTGCCTCAAAAGCAGGAGGTTGTGGGTTCAAATCCTGACTGGGTCATACACAAAGAAGACATTAAAAATTTGAGATACTGCATCCTCTTCTGATGCTTGGCATTAGGAAGACACATTATCAAATGGTCTCTCAATATCAAATGTGACTATGTGGCACGCTTTTCTGAGGCATACTGACTTGGTGAGCTACCACATTAACATATGCCCATATCTCATCAGAAGTTAATTCTTGGTGCATTTACTCACCTATTACAATTTGTATAAAACTTGACAGATACATTCTCTTCTTCAGAATGTAGCAATGTCACCTTTGATGTCAGCTTCTGAAAAACAGAAAATATCTGTCATAAATGGTATACTTTGTGTATAGGAGATGGACAAGTTTAGTGCTTAATGAGTAATTGTGTTTAACACCAAATTCAACATTCTTTCACTTATATCAAGACTGTCAATATTCTGAAATGGTTGAGAAAACCAGAGTGCATGAAGAAGAAAACCATGGACCTTGCACAAGCAAATTGACTAACTTTCATACACTATACCTGTCCATGTGAGATTTGGACAGAGACCCCTAGAGGTACCAAAGGGGGTTGTGATCTCTAAATGCAGGCTTTAAAACACTGTCCCAACAAGGCCTCTAAAGAGTAACCAAAAACAAGTAAAAAAACACAATTAGGCAGCTAAGTTATTGGAATAGCAAAAGTACATGTACAGCGTGTAGTTGTATTACATGTATATCAAAAAAGCAATGTCTTTTTTACACTAAGAAACTGCTGTCCTTGATGTATGGTTTACTAGATCTGAATACAATTAAATTTTAGTGCACACAGGTTGTAGAAATTCATAGAATTTATGTCCCCTGCTTTCAAATGAAATAGACTTCCGTAATTGTAATGACATATGAGGGGTAATATTGACAGTCCTAGCATAAATGTAAAGAGGGAAAATGGAACTATGGTATATCATTTGTTTGTCTCCCTTTCGGTGAAAGCGGGGCACAAAAATCTTGAACGGTTAACTTTTAAATGACCGGAAACCAATTTTCTATTTATAGTCACAGTGACCTCGACCTTTGGCCTAGTGACCCGAAAATCAATCCCAAGCCAGCTCTTGTCATAAGCTACCTCTGTGCCAAGTTTCATTAAAAACTTTTCATTGTAACTCAAGTTATTGCACGAAACAAAACGTGACAGACGGACAGATGGACAAACCCATCTTGATGTTCCCCCCTTTCGGTGAAAGTGGAGGACAATTAAGGAAGGAAGGACTAAAGGTATAAAAGAGACCAGCCCTCTAATTTCACAATCGTTCAATCAATTGAGTGTTCACTCAACTCAAATATTCCCAATTTTCACTCATCAATATTTTAAAAATTTTAAGTTTTATAAGACAATGTTTTGTTTTGTTCAACAAACCAACACTAAACAATTTAAATATAACATTAAATCTTCAATTGAAACCATGTAAGGTCTTAAAAATTGCCATTGAATCATTCTCTAATTTGAGCTGAGTGTTTACTTAATTGAATGATTGTGAAACGAGAACCAGACTGTATAACTGTATAGCTGTTGATGATTCTGAGTAACATCCGATAACTGTTACACAGTACACACCAAAATAAATTTATAAAACTCATTCTGATTCTGTTACAAACCAAGACCACTGCAGTAGCTCAGTTAGTAGAGTTCTAGCTTCAAAAGTGGAAGGTCGTGGGTTCAAACCCTGACCGGGTCTGACCCAACACTTGAAAGTGGGTAGTGACCTTTTTTTTTGCCAAGCACCCGGCATTACAAAATGAAAGCCACAGTTCTTTTGGAAAAGGAACTTAAAATAATCGAGGTCCCATGTCACAGTAGGCATGGCATGATAAATAACCCTGCTGTATAATGCCATCAGTACAACACACAGGCAAAATTTCTGCACTTTCGCATATAGCTGGGGACATCTCAATATAAGTGAAATATTTTTTGACTCGGAAGTTAAACACCAATACTCAACTCAACTGTTAAAAACCAAAAATTAATTTATAACACTTGTAACTTACTCTATAAACTTCCTGTATAAGTGTGACCAGGTTTGATGAACCATTACTTATTATCCCGACATCTGATCCTTGAATAAAGTCAGATATAGTCTTGTAACGCTGGTACATCTTTTCTGGTGTAGCGAATACAAGGTTTATATCCTTTTGTTTTACTTGTGCCGCTATCTGTCCTAAAGATGGATAATCCTAAAAATGTCAAAATTGAAAAAAATTAATGAGAATTTAAAGATGTCAAGACTATATTAACCAATAACTCAGATGGAGCATACTGTATATATGAATTTTAGCCTCAGAGTGACTTGTATAAATCCAGAATTATTAGGAAAAAACAAAGAATTACCAGACATAATTCAAGAATTAATAGATAATACGTGTAATTCAAATATTAGTGGACTATATCTAGAAATATTGGACAAAATCAAGATTATTCGACCAAAATTCAAGAATTAATGGACCAAAATTCATGAATTATTGGACCAAAATTCAAGAATTATTGGCCCAAATTCATGAATTATTGGACCAAAATTCAAGAATTATTGGCCCAAATTCATGAATTATTGAATCAAAATTCAAGAATTATTGGACCAAATCAAGAATTATTGGACCAAATCAAGAATTATTGGACCAAATCAAGGATTATTGGACAAAATCAAGAATAATTGGACAAAATCATGGATTACTGAACCAAACAAAGAATTATTGGACCAAAAATCATGAGCTTCTAGACCAAAAATACAAAATTACTAAAACAATTAAGAATTATTACTTAAATTTAAGAACTACTATATCATTTGATTATCTGGTTCACATAATACAACAAGAATATGACTGCAGGACTAATATGCTCATCTGCAACATGTAGATGTACATGTACATACTTATACATTGAGCTAGCATCTTAACAAAAAGTCACCCTGGGTGTGTGCCAGTAAAGGACAGACACATTTCATGCATACAAGATCTTATTCTGGTCCAATAATCCTTAAACTAATAAAACTACTCTTGGTCAAACAGCTGATACAACACTAAACAACATTATAACCAACAAGCCATGTACACTGATGGATACAACAAACACTGTATATTTTACATAAACATACCTGAATTAGACTCTTTGTATACAGTCCTGTAGTGGAATCAAGATTACAAACACCATCATTTCTTTCTACTATACCACCAAGCTGAAATAAAAAAATATTAATTTGATTTGATTTGATTGGGTTTTACATCCCAGTTAAGAATATTTCACTTATATATCAAGATGTCACCAGCTATAGGTAAAGTGGGAGAAATTTTGACCTTGCAGTGCACTTAGAAAAATTTGCAGGAAGTTCTTTAACATGCCATGCCTGCAATGATACAAGAGCATCAGTTTTTAAAGTCTCAATCGAAGGCCCCCTGACTTTCATTTTTAAATGCCAAATGCTTGGTGAAAGAACAGTCACTTCCTATTTATAAGTCCTTGTCTGACATGCCTGAGTTTCAAACCCCCAACTCCCCCAAAATAATAACAGATACTTGAAGTGTATTGTGTATGTCTAAACTGCAATGTTTATCTGCTGAAGTGATGTAAAACAACATCTAGCTGTAAAAATGAAAGTATTCCCAGAAATTGTACAAAAAAAATCTGACATCACTAGGTCAGTAAAAAACACAGCACAAGTCAGTATTACATGATAAATAGTTTAACTCCATGAAAAAGAAATCTGTAGTGTATGATGATGTAGTATGGACGAACTTCGTACCTTGCCATCACCAGCATAGTGGAAATCTGCATCACTTGAAAACAGCAATATTCTTCTAGTATTAGGCCTCCATCCTATCTGATCCTACAAATGTAAACAAAAATGCTTTCGTCAAAGATGTTTCCTCAAAGATGTTTTGTCAGAGTGGTTTGAAGCACCTTATTGGTTTAATCTTAACCATTTGTATAATTACTAGAATATTTTATTCCTTGCTTTCATTCTTCACTGGTTAGACAGTATGGTGTTATCTTAATCTGGGCCATGTAAGGTCAATGGGCTACCACTACAAAATCTACAAATAAGACTCTCCAGTGCAAAGAAGATTAAAATACTGTACTTGCACAAATTCACATATCAAATGATTAATCAGTTTCAAAAAATACCAGAAAATTGCTCAGGTGATGCTAAATATATATGTATATGCACATTTTTATTGTCACACAACTAAGAAACAAACATGATATTTGACACAATTTGTAATCATACAGGTTGTTCATTTACTTATACATTTATGACCAGAAAGGAGTGGTTTGGGGAACTGGAGTTAAGGAACCATTTATTTTCACTCATTTTATTAAGATTGTCAGTTTTAAGAAACTGGAGGAAATTTATGATACCCAGAAGAGAAAACCAAATCTTTGGCAAGCAAAATGACAAACATTCTTACATTGTGATCTGTCTCAAGTTGGATTCAAACCTAGGCAGTAAAAGGCACTGAAATCTAAAAATGAAAGTGTGTAAGATGGCTAAGCAATCAAGACCATCTGTAATATGACAGAACTAATAAAAACTAAATGTTCATCATGTATCTACCATGTGACGGGTGTAGCTAGCTAGACAGGAGGTGCTTACCCTTCTGGAGCACCTGGCCTAACTTCCTTGATTGAAGTTCATATATATAAATAAATTGGCCAGTTTTCAAAGTTTTTACTTTTTTTGGGGAGGGGGATGTGATTTGGACATGGACTGGTATGTTTGTTTTATTTTTATTGCATAAATTTCACAAAATAACCTAGCTTACTTAGGCAATGTTTATATGTTCACTTTTTTCATATTGCTGGATAAGAACCATGTTATCGTTTCTACTTACTTTACATGATAAAGCTTGAATAATTGCATCTGAGCCACCTTCAGCAAAATCTAGATTTCCAAAAAGCTGAGCTTTTTCAACTTCTTGCTGTAAAAAATGTATTATGATCAAGTTGATGTAAACTAAAGTTATATCAAATATGTTCCTCACTTGAAAGATAATTTACATTCTGTCATTGGTCAGCATAGATTGTTTTCAATGTGCTTGGATACACATTCATGTAATCAATATTATGCTGTGTAAGAATTGAGTGGAGTGGAGTAATGGTGTTTTACACCCCAGTCAAGATTCTTTCACTTATTCTGAGGTGGTCAGTTCTAGGATGGTGGAGGAAACCGGAGTACCTGCAGAAAACTACCAACCTTCGGCAAGTGAACTGACAGACTTTCTCACACTAGGATCTGTTTCGAGTGGGATTTGAACCCAGGTGGTGAGAGGCACTGTGATCCGTAAGTGCATGCTTTAGACCACTCAGCCACCGAGGACCCATGCTGTGTAAGAGAGGCAAGCCATGTGGTGAAACAGAGTTTTGCTGTCATTGGTTACATGGATTAAGTGTTCATTCTGCTTAGATACACATTCATGCATCCAGTATTATGCTTTAGTTGGCTTTTTTAGTGGCAGTTAAAAGCTCTGTCATCTAAAAGCTATCGATCATTTAAGACCACTTGGCAACAGCAATTCTCATACACAGCTTAGGGTACAAGCATATACATATGAACATTTAAAAGGCTTAATGGGGCTGTTTACCCTGCCAAAGACTACAATTAAGCATTGAATCTGATTTCTATTTGAGTCATTGAGAAATAATTTGAATATTTTGAGTAATTAACAAGGAGTGTTCACAGCATCTAGTCAGGTAATTTCTCAATGACCCAGATGAAAATCAGATTCAATGCTTATAATTAAATTTTAAAGACAACTTAATCTAATGAGAGAATAACTTTATGCAATTTTTGCTTTTAATAATTAACTTCAAAACAAGGTAAAATGACACTCATAAAAATTACACATCAGAGTTGAAAAAATGCATATTTCATTAAAAAAAATTACCTTAAATATGTTGAATTCAGAAACTAATCCCAAATCATTTTTATAACCAAATGGTAGAACCCTGAAAAGAAATAAAATTACAGATTACATGTAAATCTTCAAAATAAAGACAGAGGAATTAAAGTAGCCATTTAAGAATTGACTATTATATTTTGCTGGTTCATTCAAGCAATAGAATAGATTAAAAAAAAGCAATTTGCTAATTTAAAAATCTGGTGCTTTGCAGTTCATTATAGATTTGCTAATTTAAAAATCTGGTGCTTAGCAGTTCATTATAGATTTGCTAGTTTAAAAATCTGGTGCTTAGCAGTTCATTATAGATTTGCTAGTTTAAAAATCTGGTCCATAACTTGACTAAGTCAGCAAAAATTACAGTCAATTCTTATATTTACAACATCATTTTTCTTTTCAGGTACTAAATTGCCAATTCTGTTGGATGAAATAATTGGATGTTTTGAAAAAGATTTTAACGGCAAACAAGACCTAGACATGGAACAACTGATCTGCCATATTAAACCACACCCACTTCAAATTCTGTCTTGAAAAAAACAAAAGAGGTCATCAATCATAGATAATATTTCAAACAAATTTAAGTTTAAAAAATATCTATTTTGCTAAAATGTAAAAAATTGTGAAAAAGAAGAAAATATCCAAGTCTGTATTTTGTATGCATTTTTTTGGCTTAAAATAGATATTAGCTAAAAATAGAGAGGTAAAATGGGGAAACCAGAATTTGGTATTCATATGTGATGTGAAAAACTTATGTTTGTACTAATTGTGATGAAATTTTTCAAAAAGGATTTAATGTAGAAATTATTTTATATTGTAAATATTTTCTTTGACCTGTATGATCAACTGTTCAAATCATTAGATTTTACCATGTGACCACACATGGTAAAATAAATACAAAGAAACATCTTTTACAATACAATTAATCAGAATGTAAAATTGGACTTGTATAATATGTATCATATACTAGTATATGATAATAAGTCTTGTTGAACAATTTTTTTTTAATTTGAATAACAAGTAAATTCATTGCATCTGTTCTCTTGTAGTTCCCACCTTTGAAAGGAGCACCTTAGTACAGAGTACATGTAAGTGTCAATAGGTTTTGCTGTGGTCTAGTGAAACCAAGGAGCATTTTGCATTAACCTTAGCTTTTCTTGTGCTCCAGTATCTTGGTTCTGTGTTTATGAAAAAACAAAAAACATTTGCTAAGTAGAATTTTGGGTTAAAGAGGCCTTCCACAACAAATGGAAGATTATTACAACAAGAGAGTCAAGATGGCCCTAATTTGCTCACCTGAGCTTAAATGTAACTGGTATTTCTTGATAATAAAAAAAAAAAGTGGCCCCACTGGGATTTGAACCCTCAACCCTTGGGTTGCTGGAATTGAAAATGAAAAAGGCTGAAAAAAGTGACTTGTATTTTACAGAATTTCATGAAAATTGTCAAACATATGTTTCTTCACATAAGAAAATGATGTTTGGAAAAAGAGTTCATCTAAATTTATTCATTATTTAAATTTTTGTAAAAAAGTAGTATTTACAATATACAAAATTAAACGCAAAAACGCGTAACCTAATTTTTCACAAAAATTATTGAATTCAAAAAACTTGGTATAAGATGCCATAGATGCCAAATATCACATCAGATTTTTTTCAGTGAAGTGGTTTTGGAGAAAAAGATTTTTTTTAGGTTTTTTACTATGTTGGTCATTGTGACCATGTGCTATGGCAACCAAAAACACAAATCTGAAAGGCAGTGTTCTATAGATGCTTTTGACCAAGTTTAAACAAAATGTGACCAGGTTTCTGAGAAGAAATTGTTTGAAGCAATTGTTGACGGAAGGATGGACGGACGGACGAAGGACGACGGAGGGTATGCCTCTATTGATACCAATAGCTCACATGAGCACTTTGTGCTCAGGTGAGCTAAAAAGTAAATAAAATAATGATAGTAATAAAAACATGGACAAAATGGATTTTTGGACTTCATAATAGTGAGACAATTTATATTTAATTAGCAGATGGCAAAATAATCAAAGGCAATCAACCACATTTTGTTGTATTAGGTAAGATTGTAATATAGTATTATAATGTACCTATATAAAGAAAACCATTAGACAAAAATTTGTTTTATAAAGGGTTCAAGTTTATAGAAGAACAGATTCTAAAATAGACTTACTTTCCAGGCGCAGTGCTGGCAAATGGCATAACAGGTTTGTCTACAAATGTACCAAAACCCATCTTAACATCACCAGTCATTGTTCTTAGTGCATTTGCTGTAAAAAGTGAAATATATTTATATATTTACATTTTCAATTTGTCTGCCCTCTAAAACTGTGTTTGAGACAAATTGTAATTGTATCAGCTATAATAATGAATACATAATTCCATACGGATCTACATGTACTTCTCACTATCTTGTGTGACTGAACTTACTTGTCATTTGAATAACTTTTCAGGAATAAAAAATATTAAAATTTTTTTTTTTGAATTAAAAATCATGAAATGTAAATTTTACCATTGAACTGTTTTTAAAAATGAGGTTTATAGTGGATATAATTGCAAATGCCTTGCAATGCAACGCAATTTAATGCATGTCATTCAGTTCGTGTTACAAGGCAATTGTAATTATATCCATTATTATTCTCATTTTCAATCAGTTCAATGGTTAAATGTATATACTTATAACATAATTGAAACAAAATTAGAGCAATATGCTTCACTTGCATATAAGCCATTATTACACTATTTCAAAGGAAAATTGCTCTAAGCTAGATTTAACACTATAAAAAACTTGGACCAAAATCTTTGATAAAAGAATTCTCATCAAGATAACTTTGATTGAAGTTTCAAATTTCTTAGATTTTCCAAGTCTTACATTATCCAAAACCTTGGATCAAAATCTTTAATAAAAGAACTTTGATCAAAATAACTTTGATCAAAGTTTAATTTTTTTGTCCATTCTCCAAGTTTTATGTAAAAGCTTACAATGACAACCATCCAAGAGTGCAGTACTTATAATTTTACATTAGAATTTATAGCAGTACTAGCCTTGTAGGAAAAGTTTTTTATTTTTTATTTTCATTTATTTATTTATTTTTCGGTTTACTGTAGTAGCTTTTCTATTTTTTAATGTTAGTTTGTTTTCCCACAAACCTGAAGATCATCAACTCAGTGGCTCAGTGTCTCTTGTTCTTAGATTGATCTTTAGAAATTAATAATTTTGTTCTTGTTTCAAATAGCTTAAAATAATCGCTGATGCGACAGTAAACAACATTACAACCAACAAAACTTATCTGATTTATCATTACCTATGTTGATTGCCTCTGCTGCCAGTTTATCTTTGTAATAACTCATTGAATTAGATAAATCCATCAGAAAGTATAAATCTACAGGATAATTTTCAGCCAATCGAATTGTTATATTTAACTTCTGTGGGTCATCTGAAACATATGAGTAAAATTTAAACATATACAAAAATCTGTTAAATAACACAAAGCTTAATTATCAATTTGTTTATACTCAGTTTCTCAAGTTCATTCTAAAACACTGTCGAAGTAAAGTATAGCTTAAAATCCTTTACTTTTGTCAAAATTATGTCAGCTTAGTTATAAAATACTAATTTCCAGTATGTTTAAATAAAACCATTGTCAATTACTGGTCGTTACTAAACTTTTTTTTTATGTAGAACCCTTATTAAATGAACATTTTAAATGGCTAAGTTGCCATTTTGTGCACTAGTAAGCTAAACCATGGTTACAATATATGTTTTGTCAAATAAATAGAACTAAAATAAATGTTTGCTGGAAAAGGAACATGGTCTACAAGTTTCATCATATGACCTGTGTATATATATTGTTTGCAATTTCTGGATAAAAACACAAAAAAACTAGAAACTGTTAAAAACACCAAAAAATAATCACTTTTGACATTCACATTTCTTCTCTAGTGTCAAATTGTGGAAGGAGATTGATGTAAAATTGATTTTGTTATTTTACCTTCCCAAGGGTTGATGTAAAATTTATTTACAAATATAGCAATCTAATTTGGGCAAGGGTTTATGTAAAATTGACTTGTAGTTACCTTACTTGGACAAGCATTGATGTAAAATTGATTTAGCAATCTTGCTTGGGCAAGTGTTGATGTAAAATGGATTTAGGTTGGCTTACTTGGGCAGAGGTTGGCATAATATGGGTTTAAAAATCTTACTAGGTTCGAAGTTGGCATAATATGGGTCTAAAAATCTTATTTGGTCAGTGGTTGACATAATATTGGTTTAAAAATCTTACTTGGTCAGAGGTTGAAATAATATGGATCTAAAAATCTTACATGCTTGGAGGCTGACATGATATGGGTTTAAAAATCTTACTTGGTCAGAGGTTGGCATAATATGGGTTTAAAAATCTTACTTGGTTGGAAGTTCACATAATATGGGTTTAAAAATCTTACATGCTTGGAGGTTGACATGATATGGGTTTTAAAATCTTACTTGGTCGGCATGATATGGGTTTAAAAATCTTACTTGGTCGGAGGTTGGCATAATATGGGTTTAAATTTTTGGTTGGAGGTTGACATAATATGGGTTTAAATATCTTACTTGGTTGGAGGTTGACATAATATGGGTTTAAAAATCTTACTTGGTTGGAGGTTGACATGATATGGGTTTAAATACTTGGTCGGAAGTTGACATGATATGGGTTTAAAAATCTTACTTGGTCCAAGGTTGGCATAATATGGGTTTAAAAATCTTACTTGGTCGGAAGTTGACATGATATGGGTTTAAAAATATTACATGGTCGAATGTTGACATAATATGGGTTTAAAAATCTTACATGCTTGGAGGTTGACATAATATGGGTTTAAAAATCTTACATGCTTGGAGGTTGACATAATATGGGTTTAAAATCTTACATGCTTGGAGGTTGACATAATATGGGTTTAAAAATCTTACTTGGTCCAAGGTTGGCATAATATGGGTTTAAAAATCTTACTTGGTCGGAGGTTGACATTTATTTGTTGTGGTTGTATCTGTACAGCTTCCTTTGTGTTAACTGCATTACTTACTGCATCATTCTAATAATATATAATGAAAAACTGGTAAAAAAAATTTAAGAGTATCTTGAACAGATGACACTTGCAAAAATTAACTGACACAAAAAATTCTTAATTTACCATTATATTTAATGGCTGCATGACTGACATTTTCTTTACATACAAAGGACAAAAAATCCTACATTTTACCAGGTCAATTTTTTTTTCTTCTGTTTTACCTAATAATAAAGACAAGCTACTGATAATAGCTATACACATGATACAGGCTACTGGAATGAGACTGTGACAGATAATTTAGATTCCAATGTCATTGGTTGATTATAAGAACATTTTAAATTTTTGTATAGTTTACAATATTTTACATTAAAATCTTTCTTAGGCAGTAATATAAGGCAGAAAAAATTAAAATACTACCTATCCTGTGAGAGAGAGAAACCCTTGGTCTAACAAGAATTTCAGACTCTGAGCTAAAAGATCTTTGTTTTACACAAGGATTTGTGGTACATTTATTATTACTACATAAACTGTCTCCTTTTTTTTAATTCTTTATTAATTGTTGCCGAGTTCACTTCTAATAACCTACATCAGCTTTATGGCTCTTAAACATGGGCAGTATCAGCTGCTACACTTAGGAAGCTTCAACATAATGACAGAGCCATGATAAGATGGATCTGCCATGTCAAGCCGGTAGATGTCGTCACAGAGTCTCTACTCTCTCAGCTCAACATCAAAAACATCTCAGAAATTCTCCAGACAAGCAAAATGAGATGGTTTGGTCACCTACAGCGCAGTAAAGAATGGATGTCTAGGATCTGTACACTGGTCATCGAGCACCAAGTAGACCAAAACTTACCTGGGATGAGCTAGTGAAATGGGACTATCATAAAAGTCCCTGAGAATGGGTGATACCATCCCACTGGATCACAGAGCATGAAGGGGAGACTTCGTTCTCAACTGGATGGCCATGACTCACCCTTGTAAAAGGAATAATCAAAGGCCTGGATCAACTTAACAGGTTAATAATGATGAAAATAATGAATTTAGATCTTTGAAAATGGATTCTTGGATACAGGTGGTCTGATGTGGTTACATAAGTATGAGAAGATAAAAATGGAACACCAGTATCATCAATTCTCTGTTAATTTATGGATGATAACTGTGCCTGTCTAGGTATCATTCACAGATGACAGTTTACCAACACTGACAAAGTACAGGCTGGTATATAAATTTACATACCTTAATGTTGAATCGTGAGCTTGTTGGGTACACTATGTTTGCTGACGGACATCTTCCTTGATGGTTTCCAAATAGGTCACAACGGGGTAAATTTCTCTGATCATAATCCTTAAAACGGTTGTAAAAATGAAATCATCATAATAAATGGCACAATACATGTAATACATATATATATATATATATAAAGGGTCGGAAAAATGGTGGCCGCTGGCCGCATAAGACAGTGACCGCTATTTTGAGGTGAAATAAAGAACAAAATCCATCGGGGGGATTAACATATGGCCATTATAGACAAGTGGCCGCTTTATACAAGTGACCGCTAACACAAGTTAGACTGTATATATATATATATATATATATATATATATATATATATATATATATATATATATATATATATATATATATATAAGTTCAAATCAGAATTTTTTCAGTATTTAAGAAACATCACTAGCTAAAAATGAAGATAAAATACTCTACACCTAAGACAAACTATGGTAGTCTATGTACATGTATTAAAACTGATTTTTAAATTTTTATTTAGTATGTTATTAAGAGTAACTGAGTAAGCAAACGCATTAAGCCAATTATTGTGTTTCATAAAAAATAAAATAACTATTTAATAAATAATGTTTATTCACCTACAGGATGACCATAGATACCCTAATTACAATAAGCAATTAATGGCACATCATAATTATTCATATCTGAAAGCAATCAACTGCAACTAATAACGTGCATGTGTATCTACATACATGTATATTTCAGCTAAGTTAGACTAAAAGGGAAAGAATATGACTAGAATTAGCTATTAGATATTTGTGAACAGCTGTATTAAGATTGAAATCAATTGCTTCAACAGCTCAAGAAGAGTGACATATATAAAGTAAGAATAGTACAATTTCAGTTATCAATAAAAAAAGGAAAATAACTCAAACAATATTCAACAGTTAGTGTCGATTAACAGTCAGTATTTGTACCAACTCATGAACAGTTCCAAATACATGTAGTTTGAAGTCAATTCGTTCAATAGCTTTAAAGGAAAAAGAGATTAAAAGTATTTGGTAGAGTTTAAGTATTAAAGGGGAATAACTGCAAGAAAAAGGCAACATTAAACAAAACAGTCCTAAGATCAGATCTACAGAGTTTGAAGTCAATCCTTCCATCAACTTAGGAGGAATGCCAACAGTTAATAAATGACTGGATGTTTGGTTATAATTTATTTAATGGGGTTTTATGTCCCCATCAAGAATATTTCACTTATATCGAGACGTCACCAGGTAAAGTGACAGAAATTTCGACCTTTGCAGTGCCTAGGACAATGTGCAGAAAGGGTTCTTTTAATGTGCCATGTCTGCCCTGACACTGCATAAGTTTTTAACAGAGCTTTGCCTACAGCAAGATTTATGCCAACAATTCAAACAGGCATATTCATCTTGAGTGTAATCAACCTAGTCATAAATTTGCAAAAGACTGGACAAATTTCAGCTAATACAACTTGATTTACAATATAAACATTGTGAAACTAAATACAAGGTTTCCAAAAAAAAGATTGACTGATTGATTTAATGGAGTTTAATGTCTCAGTCAAGAATAATTCACTTATATTGGGATGTCACCAACCATACATGAAGCAGAAAATTGACCTTTGCAGTGAGCACAGGGCAATGTGCAAGGAGGGTTCTTTAGCATGGGTCTCATACGAAGAACCCTGTGACTTTCATTTCTAAATGCTGAGTCCTTGGTAAAAAAAAAATTCTTTACCAATTTTCAAGTCATGGTCAGACCCAGCAGGGGTTCAAACCCTCGACCTCCCATATACAAAGCGAGCACTCTACCAAATAAGCCACCATAGTGGTGACTGGATGGTTGAATAGAGGAAAGAAGAACACAAGCATAGACAACACAAATACAGTATTATATGTACTCACTGCCACTCTTCAAATAGAGGCATAATAATAATACATGTGATAATAATAATAATAATAATAATAATAATAATAATAATAATAATAATAATAATTCACAATATCAGTTCAATAACCCTTTTATTATATAGCAAAATATATTTCATATGCTTCCCACTTGTATTTCATCTAAAAATACCATTTTTGTCTCAAAATACACAAATATTGCAATAGTTCTTATATATTGATATAAGAACTAGTGCCATATCATTTTTGGAAAAAAATGTCCATTTCAGCCTTGATTCAGATGAGTGTCACATGACATAGTGTGCAATATGAAAAATGGATTCAGAAGACCTCAGACAAGAACAAAGTTTGTATGCAAATACTGATATATATTGCACGCTTACACCTTGAATTTATCATTTTATTTCTACGTGAAACATATTTTACTATACAATAATAATAATAATAATAATAATAGAAATAATAATAATTTAATCAACTACCTCTGAAGTACAAAATGCACACATTGGTCCACCAGTTAAACACTCTCCACATGATGTTTTACCAATACATCCATTAATTTGTGGTGCTAAGCTCCCCTTTCCTGTGAAATAAAAATAAAGTGTTATTTCCTGTGTACTAACTTTAACTGAAACTTACCCAACAAGTTTGATTAACATTTTTGACTCTTTATCAAATTATCACCAATGTAAGATTAAGATACCAAATGGAAAATTTGATACATTTCTTTGTAGTTTGCAAAGTAAATGAAAGGAAAAAAAATATTTCTTGTTTTTACATTTTTATGAATATTTTTTTTATTTCATCAAATATTTATCACATAATATACATTAAAGAAATTATTAGGGCTACACCCTTCTTTTGAAATTAAAGATATCATATCATTCAATAATATAGCCCAATATCTCCATGTCATTAGAAAAACACCACCACCACCAACAACAACAACACCACCACCACCAACAACAACAAAAGATAAAAGCATTATTGAAACAAAAAATGTAAATATTCTCTAACCAAAAATACAAATATTGTTTGAATAATTCTATGAGCAAGAAAAAGGTAATCTGCAAAAAGACAACATTAACAATACTGGCAGTAAATAAAAATTATTTCTTAAGCTATTTTCTGTATTTCTTGAAATTTTTAAAAATTTAATTTATCAGAAATTTATACAAATGTGTAACAATCCTTTACTTGATTTCCATTATTGGCTATTAAGTGGGCAGATTTAGCCTGGCCTGGTGACACTGACAGTAATTGGTTTTCTAACTTAATTAAGGATCATGGGTATTAACCCTATTCATTACTATATATAAGTTCTGAGGTGATTTTACTTCATCTCCAACTCACACTTGACTATATGTCTTAAAAAACTCTCTATCATCTACAGATCTTTCTTGTGAGAAAGTAAAATGTCCCAGTTCAACCTGAAACACATCTGCAGAGTTAGAAAAAGTTGGCCATTTCTGGAAACTACAGATAACTCAACAACTGAGAAGTAGGCTTAATAAAAAATGGCATACTAATGAAGTATAGTAAGTAATTGTGGTTAATTAACTCTTCTAAAGGGAATTCATTAGGATATATGAAACATGTTTAAAATATAACATCAAAAACAATGAGAAGTGTTAATTTTTGAAGTGATATTAACCCAAACAACCCTCAATGAAGCTGTATTTCACTGTTTTAAATTTAAATGCAACTGTAAACAAACTTATAAAAACTGTATATGGTGATAACCAGAACATGTAGTATTAGTACATGTAGTAGTAGTAGTGGTAGTAGTGGTAGTAGTAGTAGTAGTAGTAGTAGAAGTAGTAGTTGTAGTAGAAGTAGTAGTAGTAGAAGTAGTAGTAGTAGTAGTAGTAGAAGTAGTAGTAGTAGTGTTAGTAATAGTAGTAGTAGTAGTAGAAGTAGTAGTAGTAGTAGTAGTAGTAGTGGTAGTAGTGTTAGTAATAGTAGTAGTAGTAGTAGTAGTAGAAGTAGTAGTAGTAGTAGTAGTAGAAGTAGTAGTAGTAGTGTTAGTAATAGTAGTAGTAGTAGTAGAAGTAGTAGTAGTAGTAGTAGTAGTAGTAGTAGAAGTGTTAGTAATAGTAGTAGTAGTAGTAGTAGTAGAAGTGTTAGTAATAGTAGTAGTAGTAGTAGTAGAAGTAGTAGTAGTAGTAGTAGTAGTAGTAGTAGTAGTAGTAGTGTTAGTAATAGTAGTAGTAGTAGTAGTAGAAGTAGTAGTAGAAGTAGTAGTAGTAGTAGTAGTAGAAGTAGTAGTAGTAGTGTTAGTAATAGTAGTAGTAGTAGTAGAAGTAGTAGTAGTAGTAGTAGTAGTAGTAGAAGTGTTAGTTATAGTAGTAGTAGTAGTAGTAGTAGAAGTAGTAGTAGTAGTAGTTGTAATAGTAGTAGTAGTAGTAGTAGAAGTAGTAGTAGTAGTAGTAGTAGTAGTAGTAGTAGTAGTAGTAGTGTTAGTTATAGTAGTAGTAGTAGTAGTAGTAGTTGTAATAGTAGTAGTAGTAGTAGTAGAAGTAGTAGTAGTAGTAGTAGTAGTAGTAGTAGTAGTGTTAGTAATAGTAGTAGTAGTAGTAGTAGTAGTAGTAGTAGTAGTAGTAGTAGAAGTAGTAGTAGTAGTAGAAGTAGTAGTAGTAGTAGTAGTAGTAGAAGTGTTAGTAATAGTAGTAGTAGTAGTAGTAGAAGTGTTAGTAATAGTAGTAGTAGTAGTAGTAGAAGTAGTAGTAGTAGTAGTAGTAGTAGTAGTGTTAGTAATAGTAGTAGTAGTAGTAGTAGAAGTAGTAGTAGTAGTAGTAATAGTAGTAGTAGTAGTAATAGTAGTTTTAGAAACAGTAGCTGTAGTAATAAGTAGTAGCAGTAGTACATGTACATGTAGTAGTAAAATAGTTTATTAATGTGTCACATATATAATCTGATTATATCATCATCCGACAAAATTTGTAAAAAACTTTTCATTGCAATTTAAAAAATTGAAATATTCATATTTGTTGCCTAAAAGTAAAAAAGTTATGTCTAAGATAGCTGTAAAGTTCACAATCAATTAAAAATGTTGTTCAGTTTCTACTTCCATTTTTATCACAGTATTTACATACCAGTATTTACATACTAGCAGTCAAACAAATTTTTGGAATGGTGTATCTACCAGTTCCAATTTCAAGTGGCAGACAACAACATCTGATTCAAGTTTGCAGACTTCTTCACTGGTGTCTATATTTTACCTCTTTGGCGAGGAAACTACCGGTAATGTCATGTATATATTTAAATATATGAAAAGTTCTATGTTTGTTACCATGTTTGAGATATATCTGTCATTAAAAATACTGTTAACCCACTCTTCTTTGGGAACATTATATAATATCATAATATGTCTTTTTTTTGTAATGTATATTTTTTATTGACATAGAATAATCAATGATGTAATATACAAGTAATAGAAAAACAATAAATATATCCATATAGCCAATAATGCAAACACAAAGATACCAATATAAATGAATGATATTAACTCTTATAAAATTGAGTAATATATATGTGTGTGTGTGTGTGTGTGTGTGTGTGTGTGTGTGTGTGTGTGTGTGTGTGATCAATGTAATATAGTTGATGCTGACAGAGGAAAGTGGTGAAAATCAATTATCTAAACAGCTGTCCAAAAGGTCTCCAAAATTGTTAAAACTCTTCAATTTCATTTCTTTTAATTGCTACATGGTTCTGAATAATAAAATGAGTTTGATAGTATGAAATAAATTCCTGAATGTTAAGGGTTTTTTTCTTTAACTTTCATTCTAAAAATAAAGTTTCTGATCAAAATACATAAAAAGTTAATAGGTTTTGTTTATTTGTTAAATTTTAAAATTCCAAATATGGCTTCTTTTCCATTAATGTATAAATCTTTATGACATTTTGCTTTAATTAATTTTATTATTTCCATCCAAAAATCGTTTACAATGCAGCATTCCCAGAATAAATGAGTGGTTGTTTCACATAGTTTTTTACAGAAGGTACATTTATCAACTTTTTTATTTGTAACTTTTTTAAATAATTGTTTGTGGTAAGTATTTTTTTTGTTTATTTTATATTGAAACCATTGTAGATATGAATTTCTAGTTGTATAAAAAGGGAGACAACTTGTATTTTTCCATTCTTTTTCGCTTAATAAAAATCCGTTTGTCCACTTCAATTCTTCCGTTTTACATCTTTTGAATTTGAGGAATAAACTATACATATCTTTACAACCCTTTTCTGACCTTTTTATAATTTCAAAGACACATGGAATAAATGGGCGTATTAGTTCATTATTTTGCTTTTTAAATTTTCCTAAATTT
The DNA here is from genome assembly GCA_029721355.1 of Tegillarca granosa. Taxonomy (NCBI): domain Eukaryota; kingdom Metazoa; phylum Mollusca; class Bivalvia; order Arcoida; family Arcidae; genus Tegillarca; species Tegillarca granosa. Next base: position 13,011,169 of record CM056608.1, read on the forward strand.
GATTTTACTTTATTTATAATTCTTAAATATTCTACAAAATTGGATTTTAACTTATACATTTTTTGCAATTCCTCATAAGAATAAAAATCATAACTATTCTTCATTACAAAAAAATCATAATATGTCTTGTTTTAATATTTTCTTTGTCAACATTACAAAAATATCTTTTATGATATTAAATTTGTGTTTAAGTGATAAACCGTTACAATTTTTAACAAACTCATGAACATTATAAGCTTATTAAATATACTTATAAAAACCCTAGAGTGTGAAGACTTTGCATATAAAATTTATTAAAATCAAAAACTTTAAAAACAATTCTATTGCTTGGCAAGTTATATAATTTAAAAAAATAGCCTATAAACTTGAACCTTTTGTTTTGTATCAAAAGATGACCAGCCCATTTCACCACATACTGCAACATTTGAAAAGTGTTAAGGCATTCTTAGAGAAAACTTGCATGCACGGTTTTAAATCACTTGCAACTAGCTGGAATGACATGCCTGAAAAACAATCGCCTTTTTATACATGCACAAAATTTGGAATGACAAGCCTGAAAAACAATCGACTTTTTATACACTCACACAATCTACATGTACCATGCAAACATCGCTGACCAATTATTTAAAACCATTTTGTTCATTTATGAAAAAACGATGAAAATATCTGATTATAAGAGTAAATGAGAACAGATTGAAAAGAAAGACAAACACACAATTAAGATCACTTCTGTTATATTTAGGTGGTCAGCCATATAGACATCATGATCTGTCCAAATGACACTCCGACCATAATGGTGAAAGGGTCAAGCTGACAGAGTAACCGCTCACCAAGTAAAAATCTACAGGTGCAACTTACTTGATCCACTGGACTGCAAAAACAACTGAATAAATATGACTGAAGATAAAAACAGGAACTTCATTTTAAATATCTGTAAAAATAAATAAATAAATAAATAAATAAATAAATTTATTACCAATATTATTTTAAATTCTAATTTTTTTATTAATATAACTAAGATCACTGTTTTTTTTAATGTATACATATGTATATTATATTTCACAAGTCAAAGGAAAATCATGTTTGTTTTTGTGATGTACAATGATTGATTTAATTAGGTTTTATGTTCCAGTTGAGAATATTTCACCAGCTATAGGTGAAGTGGCAGAAATTTTTCCTTTCACAGTGTGCTTAGAGCAATGTACAGGGAGGGTTCTTTATCGTGCCATGTCTGCCATGACATTGGGCATCAGTTCTTAAGATCTCCTCTGAAGGACCAAGTGATTTTCATTTCTAAATGCCAATTGCTTGACAAATGAACAATTACTACCAGTTTTCAAATTTTGGTCAGACCTGGATGGAGTTTGAACACTGACCTCCCAAATATGACATAAGCACTCTACCGTACATCATATTAATAAAAAAAAATTGAAATTGTTTTTGCAGGATTGACTAAATGATTAAATTGGGTTTTAAGTCCCAGTTAAGAATTTTTCACTCATATTAAGGCATCACCAGCTATAGAAGTCACCTTTGAAGTGGCAGAAATTTTGATCTTTTAGTGTGCTAAGGGCAACGTACAAGGGAGATTTTTTAGTGTGTAATGCCTACCATGACATGGGTAATTAGTTTTTAAGATTTCTAAATACTAAGTACTTTGGAAAAGAACAATCACTACCTTTTTCAAGTCTTGGTCACACCCAGCAGCTTTGAACCCTGACCTCTCACATACAAAGTGGGCACTCTATCAGTTGAGATTGTTGTGGCATTTGAGTGGAAAGAAAAATCTTAAAATGGTGCATAAGTGTGGTTTTGCCTAACAAATCACATATTATAGTGAGGGAGGGGTATTTCCAATAAAAAAAAAAAAATACACAATTAAACTGACATGATGGTTCCAGACTGGCAGAGCTCCACTATAATGATATGTCGGGCCTTGGTGGCCAAGTGGTCTAAAGCATGCACTTAGATTACAGTGCCTCTCACTGTCAACGTTTAATTGTCACTTGGATGATTGTAGTTTGAAAAAGTATTCAGTTTGCTAGTTTAAAGTTGGTGGTTTTCTCTGGGCACTCTGGTTTTCCCCTTTTAACTAAACTTTAGGCCTTGATTTCAGTCAAATAATCTTGACTGGGGCGTAAATGTTACTACTTCACTCTTAAGTGGGAATCAAGAGTACCCGTATGTTACTCAGTAGATGGGGAGGGTGCTAGGTGAGGTGCCATAGCTGTCACTTCAAATCAGACACTTTGAACTATCCCAGAGACGATGTTTCTGCTACCACCAAGGCCAAAACTGAATCAATCAATTATCAGTAATTTATAATCATTAAGAACTTTCAATATCAATTAGTTATTAATGATTGCTAAGATCTTCCAAAAATCTTACAAGACATTATTAACAAAATTCTGAAAAATCCGATTTCAATTCCTAATGTTGATTCTAGCCAAATATTTATAATTTCGTTCCTACCTACCTGTATTTTTTATACTAACCTGCTCAGAATATTACGAAACAATGACTATATCATTTCGGAGACGTTATTCTTAGAAAAAAAAGCTTTTAAAACGCTTCAAGGAAAATGTACCGTAATTAGCTACAAAAAGTAGGCCAAGTTGTTTACAAATAATTTTTACAGGTAGGCACAAACTAGATAATTGCTGATTGGAAATTGATTTTGACTTACCTGTGTCTTAATTTAAAATTTTCTTTATATGGTTAGATTTCCTGCCGTTTTATGTCTGTATGAGTAATAATTGTACCCACTTTCATTATTTAAAGGAATTCCATGTTGATGATAGATAAATTTAGGTGCATCCCATATCCGGTTTGTTTTTTCTTTTCAATAAATTTATAGTTTATGTAAGAGTTATTTCCCTGTAATCAGGTAGTAACAGCCTACAGGTGTCCGTTTACAAGTACTAGCTTTTCGAGAAAAAATACTTGACCAACATCGATATTATTAACCATGGTATAAATTATATTTTTCAACATTATTAATATCAGTCGAAAAGATTCAGATTTTTCACCAGTGATATTTAAAACGGCTTAAAATGTCGCTGATGTGTAGCATTCTACAAAAAAGAAAGGTCAATTATTTTTAAATTTTCGAAAGACAGATGTATATCGACACTAATGACTTCTAAAAGCTTTTAAATGTTACTCACTGAAATAGATAAGTTGAACAAACAAAATTTATACTTGTTGCTTTGAATATTTAAATTCTAGTGTTGTCATATGCTACTTTTAATTTTTATGAAATAAAGCATCCAAAAATAGCATATGACAGTATTAAAACGTATGTCTAAAACATTCCATGGAAAAAAAGAGCTGCAAAAAATCCAAAATAAAAATTATGCTCAAACCACTTGCTTATTTTTGCAGGAGCAATGTAACTTTATGTTTTCGGAGTAAATTTTGTAGCTCGCAGATTCTGAGTTCACTAAAATAATAATGAAATATGAGGGATAGAGACAGAGACATTTGAATCGCGGTGTATTTTACGACTGTGGCATGTTTGTTAACATGCAGATTTTATTTTATATTATATCATTGTAATATTGTTATAGAAATTTCATATTTTTAAATTCTGATCAGGACGTTTATGGAAACCCTTTTTGGGATGGTGAAAAAAAGTACCCGGTAATTTTCACCGACATTCGCAAGCTTATTTACAAACTAAAAACCGTCACCGTGACTAGGGGAATTCGAACCTAGGCGGTGGTGTGTCCCTTGTTTCCTTTTTGATCCAAATTTGTCGCACACAGACTACCCCCTCCCCCCTTTCAAGGGACAGTTAAGTTTGATCAGAACATTTATGCATTTTGATCTACACATTAACATAAATGGCAAATTCTAGTAAAACCCTACATTGAAGTTCTGAAGGACATGGGTAGGGCACGGAAATATCCCCTTATGTATGGCTTTCCGCACTTTTTCAAAATCGTAAAAAAAAATTACAAGAGGTTTCAATAAAACCCTTTATATGATTATAAGTAGTGAAACGAACATAGAATAGAAGTAGTACTAATTTCCTCTGACCCTGACACACTTTATACCTAAAGGCTGTGTGTAGGGTCAGTATAAAAAAAACCCAGGATTTTCCTAAACCAACTGGTGTCAGAAGAGACGCCGCTTCACTTCCTTTGAACAGACTGAAAATATAAGCAAAATTGTAGGAAAATTTCCAACCCCAATCGACAGTTGAGTGATTTAACTTTCAAAATATTTAAATATGAGAGTATCGTGAGGCCTAAAAGTCTTGTTTTGAAAATGGAATACGATGTCTGCAAACATCAATACTGAAGATAATGTTCTGAATCTCAAACCAGTGGCGATAACAACTTGAAATATTTTAATATTTTAGTAGACAAAGAAATGATAAAACGATTGAGCTTAGTATTCTTTCTTTCTTTCAATAATTTAAGTCTGAAACGAAATAAGGGGGCGCCGCTTTCGACACCAGTTGGTATCAGAAACCCCGGGGTTTTAGCTCACCTGAGCTAAAAGCTCTGATGAGCTATGGCTATCCATCTTTGTCCGTCGTGGTTCGTGCGTATACTTTTCACACTTTTATCCTCTCCTCCAAAACCACTGGACTAAATTTACTTGGGTACCATCATGCCTGGGTGAAGGCCTTTCAGATGTGCACAAATAAAGGAGTTATGTTCCCTTGGGACCCCATAAAAAGGGGGGAGGTAGTGAAAAACTTTAAAAATCTTCTCCTCTGTATTTACAATGAGAGATATCATAGTTATTTCATTAATAACATTCTTAGGTCATCTAGTTTCAGATTTGCACAAATGGTAGCCATGGGAATCAAAATGGGGAAATGGCAAGGCACTTAGTGGGGGAATTGCTAAAAGTTATATATTTGTCAATATATCTTGAAAACTGTAAACTTTTTGTATAGGCATGTATATAAGAATATTGTAGGTATTGATATGACGATTATTTTGATAAATGTTCTAGGTCATAGGTCATAGGTTCAAAGAACAAGGTCACAGCTGTAAAAGTAGACTTAAATTGCTAATTATCTTGAAAAATATTAACTTTTTGTATAGGCATGTATATTAGAATATTGTAGGCTTTGATATGATTATGATTTGATATGGTTCAAGGTCATAACTTCGAAGGTCAAAGATATAGCTGCATCATTATACTGAAATTGTTATTGATTTTGAAATTTATAATTGTACTTTTGTTGCTACATGCATATTCCGGTCAACTTAAAAATGAAATGTTACTAGATATTTCTGATTAAGTACTGTAACAGTTCAAAACTTGAGAAAATTTATACATTGTATATTGCATTTTGGAAACAATTTGGACACATCCTCAGGTAAGCATTAAGGCCAGTAGGCCTCTTGTTGATATAGAAATTGCTCTGACCATACACACAGCCGCAAGGAATGAAGTGTGTTAGGATCATAGGAAATTCGGACTAGGAATAAAATGTAAACAGGAACAAGACATTTTATTTTTCTGCATGTTTTAACATTGGCCTTTTTATTTATTTAATCTATTATTATTATTATTATTGTTGTTGTTGTTGTTGTTATCATCATCATCATCATCATCATTATTATATTATTATTATTATTATTATTATTATTATTATTATTATTATTATTATTATTATTATTATTATTACTATTATTATTGTTGTTGTTGTTGTTGTTGTTATCATCATCATCATTATTATATTATTATTATTATTATTATTATTATTATTATTATTATTATTATTATTATTATTATTATTATTATTATTATTACATGCATTCTTATATTTTTACTTTTTTTCTCGACTTCCATGATGTGCGCATTGTGCATCTTTAAAATCGACAAACAATGACAGATTTGCCTCAAAGTTCATTAAAATATCCCTTATAAATTTCCACTTAATTGTAAAATGAATGCAGGGATGTTTAAAGAAACCCAGAATGTTTTGTTCGCTTTTAGCATACACCGTTAACTACAAGAAGGCTCGTTTCTTTCCAGACGTTTACGTGTAGTCGATAAGGTATATAAGGTGACATAGAGGGGACATAAATATTCTTTTTAATCTACGTGCATGCGTAAGTTTACAATTTAAATAAAATGTTAAAGAGAGAATATAGCAACATACAACTTTCATCAGGGGACCTCGACGGCCGAGTGGTCTAAAGCGTGCCGTTACGGATCACAGTGCCTCTCACCGCCTGGGTTCGAATCCCACTCAGACGGACCCTAGTGTGAGAAAGTTTGTCAGTTCACTTGCCGAAAGGTCGGTGGTTTTATCCTGGCACTCTGGTTTCCTCCTACCGATCCCAGAACTGACCGCCTCGCAATAAGTGAAAGAATCTTGAATGGGGCGTAAAACACCATTACTCAACTCAACTCAACGTCCATCATGCCATGTTCAAACATTATTGCGATGGAAATGGTGGTCCAAATGTTGTTACCTATTCATTTATTATTATACTAACAGAAACACAAAAAAAATCTTTAAGGCTGAATGGCTTTTTTTGCATGAAAATTTCGTTGGTTATAACCATTGAACCAATTATCTATTTTCCTGGACTTAAGACCGCCCTAATTGGGGTCGCCACGTTTAACGCCACTGCGTCAGGATAATAAAATCAGATTGCAACATTTAAGGAATCGCTTCCATACTTCAACTTTCACAGCAAAGAACCATCTCCGATTTGCGGAGAATAAGTGGGAGAACCCCCAGAATTCGTATGCGTTAACTCCGCATTAATCCAGACATTCAACATTCTGCCCATTCTTTAACAGCGCCATCCGAGTTGAGGCATATTTTATGAAGGACAAATCTACCCTTTACTAGGCGTGATATGGGCTCATTTTATTCACTGGTGTATCTAGGTTCAATTTGGACAGCAGTAATGGTCGATCAAGGGTATATCGCCGTGTTAACGTTGACGAACGTTACCAAGACAACTGTGTCGTAAAACGTCGTCCATTTGGTGGAGGACGTTAAATAGTCTGGGGCAGTATGTCGGCGAATAGTAGAACTGCTTTAGCGGTCATCGATATGATTTAAACTGGTGCACGTTACCGCGATGAACATTGCAGATTCATGTCGTTCCGTTCATTCAACAACATAACGTTATGCTGCAACATGACAATGAACCCATGGCGCACGCATTGTAACTGACTTTCAAAGGCGACAAAATATGAAGTGCCACCCTGGCCAACAATGTCACCTGGCCATAGTTTCTCAATCATTCACTAAAACTCCCAAATTTTAAATTTTGATGAGAGAAAAATTAGAACATTAGAGTACACTCAATTGAGTGAATGATTGGGAAAGTAGAACCAGATTTATCACCAATAGAGCATGTCTGGGATGAAATGAAACGCTGTCTACATCAGTTGCAAAATAATACATTGACATTGGTTCAATTTTTCCGTACACTAATTGACATCTGGAACAGGATTCCTTTATATATTTGTCAACATCCTTGTTGGGTGAATGAGGCGTCTATGCATTGTTTGCATTACTACCAACGATGGACATTCCTGGTACTGACTTTGGAGGCCATTCCACTTTTCGAGCTCTTGCGATTAAATCGGTGTCCTGAAAAAGATTAATTTTTGATGGAATATACCCTTTGACATTCTGAAATAAAATTATTGATGTTAATATGAATTTTTTTTCAGGCATGCACATTTCCGCTAAAATACTAGTATTTAATCCATGAAATAATAAATAATAAACTAGCGACCAGGGGATAACTCAGTCTTAGTTAGTCACGAAATACTAATGAGTAGCAGCGAGGTAAAAAAAATGTTCTCATGTCCCTGTTATGCCACCATATAAACGGGAAAACCGTCCAAATTTCAACACTACCGTAAGAAAATGTTCTTGTTGTGGAGTTTGGAAATGGTGTTTCACAACCAAGTCGAGATTCATTCACTTATATCGGGACGGTCATTTTTGGGATGGTGGAGAAAACCGGAGTTCCCAGTAAATACCACCAACCTTCGGCAAGCGAAGTTACAATTTTTTTTAACACTAGGATCTGCCCGATTGGGATTCGTACCTAGGTGGTGAGACGCACTGTAATCCGTAAATGCGCGCTTTAGACCACTAAGCCCACAAGTCCCATATCTACATGTTGCTTGGTCTTGTCCAATGCACCTTTTATTAATGCGATAGATATTGAATATGATTAAAAGTTGAATAAATAAATAAATAATCACCATTCTAGAGACTGACGACAATGTCATTAATCCACCATCTTTTGTTTTACTGATATTGAAATTTTGCTTTCCTTTCACTATTGTCTAAAAGATCGGGAGTAAAAAGGTATGGAAACTTTACACAATACGTGAAACTACGACCCCATGACTGCTGAAACAGTATAATATTTTCCTTTTTCTTTAAAAAAAAAATTTTTCTTTTTTTATTTATTTATTAGGTCCTTAGATTCAACTGAATCTGTGACCACAAAACAATTATATACATATACAAACATAGAACAGTATTGTTATAAACTTTCATAACTGTGATATTTTTTAAAAATAGAATACAAGTCAAAACTAAGAGTCCTCTGTCCTCAGTTCTAATGACTGTTTTATAAAGTAACCTACATGTATTTTAACTTGGTTGGGATGTTGATGGGTTTAGTAGAGTAATGATTTTGTTTATATCAGAGTAATGTATAAATTCAGCATTTTCTATAATGAAAGATTCAATTAATTTGTTTCTTGGTATAACATAAGTTTACAATGAAGGAAAAAATGGATCTCATCAATCAAGAACAGCTATGATTCAATTACATATTAATAACTATAAATCGTGTATGACACGCCAATTTGATATGACACCAATGGATCTCCATAACATCATTGATCAATCAAGTTTTATATACAGGAAATATTTTACATGATAAACAATTATTATACTGAATTTAAATGACACTCGTACATTTATGGAGGTGTAAGACTTGAAATTGACAACACTGTCAATCTGTTCAAACAGAGAAGTTTTTGTGTATTTAAAAAGAAGAGGACACACCCATTATAAACGTGTCCTGATTTACAAGTAGAACAGTTAAACTTTAAATTTTGATCAGTACTGTTACAATCGAACAAATTGGAGTAAAAACACCTTGCCAGGTAAGTCGTTTAAGAATGAGAAAGTTTACAACAGAGAGAGAAAGAGAGAGTGTGGGGTGGGGGGATGGGTTCTGGTCTGGTGCAATGATTTTGCCGCGTATGGATCTTATTAGGCCGAGATTGCTCTGCCGTCGAATAAATTTTAATATTTGGATATTGTCTTTTCGACACGACAATATCCAAATATTAAAATTTATTCGACGGCAGAGCATTCTCTGCCTAGGATCTTATGCACTCTTTGCCTTAACTTGGGAAGTAGAGGGGGGAGGGTAAGGGGAATCTGGTGCAATTTTTTGGTGTATTTAAGTATTAAACATGGTTCTTTATGCACATCTTAACTAGATCATTGACAAATAACAGACAGAAAAAGAGAGAGTATTCTGGTGCAATTGCTTTATGTTTTTATTTTTACTTATCTTACATTTTAAAAGTTTTTGATTGTTTAAATTTAAAACAAGGGCCTAATTTTTTTTATTTAATTTTAATTTTAGTTGGAATGAAAGCAATATTAGTTCGAATGATGGCAAATAGCGCAGAGGGAGAGAGAGAGAGAGAGAGAGAGAGAGAGAGAGAGAGTGTGTGTGTGTGTGTGTGTGTGTGTGTGTGTGTGTGTGTGTGTGTGTGTGTGTGACGTTTACCTTCTAACGGGATTTTTTTTATTAATTCAAATACATAGAATGTCATCATCTCCAGAAATACTATGTAGAATTTGAATTATAAATTCGTTTTCGGTTGGTTTATAAAAAAAATTGCGCGCCTAAAAAATCTCAACACCTATAAAGAAAGATTATAAAAACTGTTTATTTAGTCATAAAGAGTAATTACGACATACGAGATGGGTCATAAAAATTCTGTAAAATCCATCATTTTTCCTGTCTAACCTTCATACACTACCTGCCTTTTATAAGGCTCATAAATACAATTTATTTCATAAATACAAACACTAATGTTTGCTTAAATGAATTTGATGTTAATATAGAGGAACATATGAAATAAAACCACCGGTTTTTATCTAAATCTGTTGACATTTAAGTGAATTGCTTTATTACTTAGTTATATCTTTATTGCAGTTCCTATCTTCAAAATACGTTCAGTATGTGAAACGTTTAACAACGTTCCTTTTGAGTTAATGGGCGTGATATATGTTTGTACGCTACAACTTCAATTGTGGACACTTCACAATTGTGCCGAGTGTAATATAACCCCCCCCCCCCGGTCAAGAACTTTTAACTTATATCGAGACGTCACAAGCTTTAGGTGAAATGACAGAAGTTTTGACTCCTGAAGTGCATAAAGGGCAATTTAAAGGAAGAGTTCAATGAATAACGTATACAAGTTATTGCTGGTTTCATTTCTTTTAAGATTCCACCTTTTTACAGTTCAATCAACACAGAAATGTTATGACTGTTTTCTTACATTTTAAACACATCACTAATAGCGATTTAATGATACTTTACCATCTATTACTTAATTGGGTTACTGTTGGGGTTTTTTTTTAATTCCCTTGCACCTAGACTTCACTAGCTATAGGTGAAATGACAGAAAGTTTGACTCGTAGAGTGCGCACAAGGGCAATGTGCAAGGGGGAGGGGGGGGGGACAAAGCCAGTATACCGTTCCCCCAGTCCATTATCTCGACATCGGGTAAATCAGTCGATACTCTATCCTCCTAATGCGGAGCACCAGGCGAGTTCGCAATATCTCAAATTTTAAAGTCTTGTTTATTTTTATTATTAGAGTGTCACATGTCATAAAACAATACAATACATATAAAATAAATACATACAACTAAAATTATGGCATCCGGTCTGTACAAGAGACTTATAAGACACTATTTAAGATATGAGTACCCACAGTATTGCACTAAAAATTAAAAATGAAGGTTTACTCATATAAAAACGAATTACGTCTACTTAAAATACTAAAACAGGTCTTGACAACTAAAACTGTAACATCACTATTGCTAAATAAAAATAAAAACTTTTCATCATTTGACATATCATTAAAATCTGCATTAAAATTAGCACACTCATTATATAAAATATGGCGTAAATCTGCATATAAAGGACAATTTAAGAACACATGTTTCTCATCCTCTACATCATGTAAACAAATTAAACATTTTCTATCATTCACAGCCATGTTCTCATATCGACCTGTTTCTATTTTCAGTGGTGCAACACCAAATATAAATTTTGCAAATGCACTTATATACCTCCATAGTATATTACATAATAAATAATGTTTTGTAATGACATTTATATAATTTATACGTTCTCAGTTTTTTACCAGAGTTATAAGAACTAACTCTCCTATACCATTCTTCTTTATAATTGTTAAAAAGAACATTTTCAACATATTAAGTTAAGTTTTTGTTTAAAAAACCATCAACATTGCAAAAATTGATCACAATTAAAGCTACATCAAGTTTTCAAAAGAAAAAATTAAAACGGTGTGCTAATCTAATTAATGATGTTCCTAATGAACAATGTTACATTTGGTTCAATAATAAAAGCTCGAATAAATACAGAAATTACAGTAATTACCCAGCGAGATGCAGCATTTGGGATCTAATATTAGAACAAGCTTATAGTCATCAAAACCCGGGTCATTTAAACACAACTTAAAAAACGGTGAAATACGATAAATTAAACACAGAACTTCGTTGAATTTGTTATTTGGATACATAACACCATTTCAAATACATCTGAATATTAATTAAGGACAATTAATGCAATTTGTCATGTTTCACCTTCGATTCATGGGTTTTTCCGTACATCCGTGCGCATGCTCCAAGCTCATAATTACCATTGCCGGTCAGATGATTCCGTTTATTTACAGCTAAAAGAAATGAAATTTTAGAAAATGAATCTCACGGATCGTGTTTGGAGGATATCTATTTTTTTTTTTTTTTTTTTTTTAAACAAACATATTTTTAGAAAATAAAAAAAGAAATTCAGAAAATTGAAAAACTTAATGCAGCTTTAACAATTTTAAATTTTTCCATTATTTTAAAACACCAGTTGTTATTATTTACTGCATTTCTAAATGACCAATAAAAAAACGTTATAATTCAGTCTATCCTTTGACATTATGTATGACCCGGCCGGGGTTCGAACACACGACCTCCCGCCCTAAATTGGGGACGCTCTTCCACTGAGCCACCATAGAGGTTAAATTTGGTTTGCGGATACCATCTTCATAAACGTTTATAAACGTTCCTTAGCCTGAACGAACTTTATGATACCTGACATATAAAGGTGAAGAATGCACTAATTTGACAAGTTATACCAGAAATCCCCGTTGCTAGCCCGGAGGTAATGGCGATCTCATTTATCTGCTTCAAATTTCCTCATCAACAAGTTTTATTGTGGCGTTGTAGATATTTACAATAAATACATATCCCTAGTTTTTAATCCACACACAACAACTCAGATAAGAGAAGGTACACAAATATGTGTTTATTTTCTGCTGTTGTTTTTTTTTTTCTGTACATTTAAAGGTTAGTTAGCAACAGAATATCTGTACATCTGCCAAGTAAAATCCACTGTTTAGCTTATGTATTTATGAAATGCGTGTGGAGTCAGTCAGTCGAATGAAAAAAAAAACTTGAGAATTTTTGCTTTTTGATTTATTTCTATTCACACTAAAAATCTGCAACACAATATGTTATAAAGAAAGTGGAAATTAAACGCATGCCTTACTGAAGGATTAAAAGTTTTAAACATTTATTTTCAAAGGTATGCAGTGACATAAAACGCACGCGGCTGTATGTAGGAAGCAGACGACATTAATTTTGAAATTTACAGATTAATCATAAAAAGGTGAGTAAATTATAAATATAAATGTAAAATTTTTACTGTATGGTTTTATGAATTAATATTGTTTTGAATTATTTGTAGACGTAAGGAAGATCAGAGGTTGACATTCTCCGTCAAAATAGATTAATTATTTTATATACAACTTTGTTACATAGATTATTATGATGTACACAACAGCCCGACAGAAAGTCAAAATATGATTAAGTTGTTATGAAATAAACAAAAACGAATACGGAAGAGAGAGAGAGTTACCTTTAATGTGTAGTTTAGAAAATAACTTCTTGAGCTAGCTGTAACAAAAACCATTTGTTCAGACTCGTCAAATAAACTTAGGCCAAGGTGTCTCTTAATCAAAGAATGAGAGAGAAAGAGAGAGAGAGTGTGTGTGTGTGTGTGTGTGTGTGTGTGTGTGTGCGTGTGCGCTCGCGCGCGCGCTTGTGTGTCATTATGTAACAACATTTATGCACTATTTGAACGAGAGAGAGAGAGAGAGAGAGATGGGTATGTTTTTCATCAATGTAACAATTAACAGAATTTGAACTTTGAACGAGGTAGGATCGAGTTTAGGGAACGATTCGGCATCCTTAGTTAAACTTTAATTAATCGGTGTAAGGTGGAACATAATATAACGTTGTAGCTGATATCAGTTTTTTACGATTTGATAAAACGAAAATGTGCTTTAATACTTAAAGTTGTTATTTCAACTAAGAAATGTCATGTTGTGTTTTCTCACATTTTAACACATTACTACTAACGATATTTGACATGTGTTATATTCATAAGGTATGACTTTTTATAAAATTGTGACATCTGAGAAATATATGAATCATTGAGTTAAACCTAGTTCAATATACTGTTTTCTTTATCACCACATTTTATGCTCAGCTGATTCGAGACGAAACAGTCGAAAGATTACTAACAATAGAGACCGATGTAGTTATCTCAGTGTAACTTACTACATTTCTGTGGAAGCCAGTTGGCCGGTACGAATTCCCTGGATGAAATTAAACCAAAAGAGGACTTGTCAAAATTACATCGCTTTGTTACTCAAGTTCTGAAACAACAAAACAATAATAATGATAAAAACAAAACAAAACAGTGTCCTTAATGAAAAAAATCATCTGCCCCTTGAAAGACACCTTCTTTACTGAGGCCTAGATTTAAATGATTAATTTTGCCTAGTTTTTAACCCCCACACCACCCCGTTATACAGATGTGAGATAGATCAAAACCCACATGCTTAAATTTAAGTCAACATAATGTTAAAAACCATTAATCCATATCCGCCTTTCGTCAATATAAAACTAAACACTTCAAGCATTTTTTATTTATTTTAATATCAAATCAATTTCAAACTAGAATCTTAACTTCCGGTCCCAGACAACCATATCAAATGTCTGACCCGTGAAAGGACGGTGATCTTTCTACGAAAAAATTTGAAGGTGCAAAAGGGTTTCGGCCTGACTTCCTACTATACTTACTTACGCAAGGTATAGGTAACTTTTTGATCGTACATGTAATCATGTAATATTAAAATTTTTCGGAAAGCAATATCAAGCAATATCAAATATAATAAGATATGACGGTTAGCACACACACACTCACACACACACACACACACACACACACACACACACACACTATATATATATATATATATATATATATATATATATATATATATATATATATATATGAGAGAGAGAGAGAGAGAGAGAGAGAGAGAGAGAGAATAATACCCTTTTCTCTAGGAAAGAATTTTTACATTAACCCGTTTTTTTTAGAATTACTTTTTTCAACTTTTTATTTTATAAGACAGAGTTCCAGTTATTGTTTCATGAGTTACAACTTTATTAATTAATACTTACCTAACTTTATCTTGATATCAGTCTTAAATATTCACCAAAAAAAATCTAAAATTTAATTAATTACCTGTCAAGCAGAATAATTATAAAACATTAAGCATGAATCATTCTAAAAATAAATCATGTCGAATAAATCAAGATATTGAAAGTAATTCATGAGAAATTGAAATAAATGCGCCTTTTTCTTTTTCTTCCCGACCATTATCACTTTCTTTAGAAAGTAAGTAATTCTTTATTTTATAGTTTTATTTGATAAAAATGCACATGTCGAATTTATTATATTTCTGTCGACGTATAATTATATATATAAAAGTAATTACATGTGCATTCTTTACAAATATATATAATCTCTTTGCCTCTAGGTTCGATGTCAACCCAGGCGAATCCTAATACGCAAAGTTGTGTTAGTTTACTTTCCAAAGGTTAATAGTGGATGCTCCAGTTTCCAAACACCTTCCAAGAATGTAGGTTAAAAAAATCTTTTTATTAACCCTGAAACAATAGCGGAAAACCGGGTTTGTAAAATCAAATACGCCCAAATAATTTAACTGGCACATTGTACCACTCGCTTAACGTAATTGTGGAATAAATTAAAAACAAATTATTTTATTTCCGATGATGTATCCGTAAATGATTTTTCATAAATCTGATGACGATCTCGTAACAAGTGATTCTCTCATACAGGAGGTATGTAACGGTCCCGATGTTACTGACACCGGCATTGAGTGTGATGAAGATGAGGAACTACAAATACCCCGAGCTTCTGAAATTTTTACTCACACTGCGGATATCGGATTATTTTCAAATGCACATTGACAATGTAAACCACCATTTTCCGTTCCTTTACACAATCATAGTCTCAAATAAACACAATCATTTGTAGAACAACGATTGTAAACCTCAAATGGTGGTGTGTATATAATTAATGCTTTACTTCTGATGAAAAAGAAAGTAAACATTTGTCTGAATTTTGAGCTAATTTTGGGTAAAGGTTTATAGTTTGTACTTGTCCGACGTGCTTTCATGTAGACTTTACATAAAATTCCACTTACTGACTATAGACCCCCCCCCCCCCCCATGTTTCTTCAACCCTCTTTAGATCTTGTTTTTACATACTTTTCATAAAAATATGTTTACATACAAACATGCTTGTTTCGTATTCCACTGTATTTCTGTTTGGTTTTGATTATCATTGTTATTATTATTATTATTATTATTATTATTATTATTATGGGATGCGTTCTTGATAACCGTGGCTATAATCAACTACTTAGATATTCAGCTGAATGTTTTTCCTCTACATGTATATATTTTACGTATATTTCAGATGTCTATGAGAGAGAAGTTACACCACCAAAATGCCGACCACAAGGTTAAAGTGGAGACACAACATTTGGAAAACATGAGCAAGGCCATGAATGTAGCCAGAGAATATATCATTCTGTTTCTTACCTATATACTCTACAAAATGACAAGATCATTTGTCACAACCATACAGAAATTTACCTGGCCCGTTACTGGAGTGGAAAAAATTCGAAAGGATGCCAAAAGAGGACTTCAGTTTAAACAGAGTGCGCATGTGCAAAAGATATTTTGGAGACGGAAGTTAATAGCTGCTACTGTTGCGGATCCATCAGATTTCATAACAACTCATAAATGTTTTAAACATCCGAATTATGTTTTAAAACCAACTGTTTCTCTCTATTGCATTACACACGATGAAGCAATATTTGTTGAGACAGAAGAAAAAATTAATGTGTATGGCTCAGATAAAGCGCCGTTTGTGTATAGGCAACAGTTTGCTCATGCGCATAGTTTAATTGCCATGCCCTTGCCATCATTTCATAAAATAGCCCAGGATTTAGGTGATCCAAAAGTTCCCGTAATCTGGATATCAAGCACCGGAAGATGCGGTTCTACACTTCTGAGTCAAGTATTTGCGCAACTTCCGGGTATGATGGTTATAGGTGAACCAGATGCTTTAACTAGTCTTGCGTTTCTAAGGAAGTCAAACAGAGTTGGAAAACGAGAATATGAACAACTTCTTCCAAGTGCAATTCGCCTTTTATGTAAACCTGACGATCGCGCTGGAATGATTTGTGTTAAAGCTAGACCGTGTTGCACCGCGCAGGTAGCGGATGTGAATAAATATTTCCCGTATTTCCACCAAATATTTGTTTATAGAAACAGTCTTAAAACTGTGATGTCAGCTTTAAGTATACTTTCAACTGAGCCTATAGCAGTATTTGTTCGTTATATAGTAGGATAGCAAAGTCTTGTCAACCATTTTACCATGCTTTCGTCGTGCATTGTACCATAACTTCTGTTACGTTCTTGTTAAGGACCCACCAAAAACACCCCCGAAGAACCTAAGCAGCGTAGGGATATTTACAACTTCGTGGGCAGCAAACATTTCGTCTTGTTTGGACATGATTGACTCCAATGTTCCAATTGTAGCCATATTGTATGAGGACTTAATGAAGAACACCAGAAAATCTTGTTCCGTCCTTTTTGACCATCTCGATATTCGACACGAATATATATACGCGGCATTAGAAGGATTCAAAATCGACTCTACAAGAGGGACTGTTGGTCAATCAATGGTAAATTTGGATTCTAGAAGAACAATTCAGCAACCGTTCAGAGTTGAAGCAGACGGCATTCTGAAAAAGCACGGATTACCGAAACTAGGCGAAAGATTTGAAGTTCCAGGAATGGTAGATTTTGATGCAACAAAATTTTCGCGTATGGATTCTCGTGATCGCTTCTTTTAGATTTCATAGGATAACCCGAATATTTTCAAGCAAAGATATTCGTGTGTCTAATCTTGATCTCTTTGTGTGTCGTGATTAGGACAATCATTAAGAAGTAAAAAAAGAAAGAAAGCACTGTCATTTTGCAATATATTCCACAACCTTGACACAGTCGTTTTTTATGCTAAAGAGGTCGACAAATATATATATATATATATATATATATATATATATATATATATATATATATATATATATATATATATATATATATATATATATAAAGTCAATGACGTCTTTTCAATTAGTTTGCCACTCTTTTAACGATAATGACTTGCGGTTAAGAACTTGTACGAGTTAGACAAGCATTTTTTTCGCTATAACGTTGTATATATAATAATTGCGCAATTAAAATTCAATGTATTTAAGGCGTCCATCAACGACATATATTACATTTTATAAATGTTTATCAATATTTTGCCTTTTTAGATTTTTTAAATTTGTTATTTTATCATCTGTATTATTGCACAAGAACAAAACAAAAAACAATAACAAAACACGCAAAAGAGAAATCTTCAGCTACCCAAAACCCAATGCGTACAACTAAAAAGATTAATTTTCAAAAAGTTTTAAGATTTTAATATGTGAAGTACATTAGTAACCCTTAACGAAGCACTATTTTCTTATTTTAGTTAGCTCTTTAATTTTGAATACTATTTTTAGAAAAAGTCACGCATGTGTCATTGTGCTACTTTTGAATTTTATGAAATAATCCATTCAAAGGTAGCACATGGACATATGGAATCCGTATCAATTCTCGGAACCATTAACATAACCATTCCTCGTATATATAGGTACAAATATACAATCACGTTCTCAGACATGTATCAATACATGTGCTGAAAAAGTCAATATATGGACTCCGTATCAATTCTCATACCCGTTATGTTCATGCGCCTAAGTCCGTGTATGGAACGGCTACCAATTGTGAAAAACACATCATCCATCTGTTGCAGAAGTCATTAATACAATCCCTATCAATTCTCGGAACCATATCAATTAATATGCTAAGGAAGTCGTGTATACAATTCCTATCAGTTTTCATCCATGTGCTTAAAGAAATGGATACATATGTCAACCA
Source organism: Tegillarca granosa (assembly GCA_029721355.1). Classification (NCBI taxonomy): domain Eukaryota; kingdom Metazoa; phylum Mollusca; class Bivalvia; order Arcoida; family Arcidae; genus Tegillarca; species Tegillarca granosa. The sequence continues at coordinate 13,029,877 of CM056608.1, forward strand.
TATTAATCCATATGATGAACAGCTGACTGAAACGCCCTATAAACCTTAGAACAATTAATTATTTAAAAAATGAATTACTTGATTCCTATTATTTCTTTAATCCATTTCTTCTTCGATGTGCAAGACATTTTATACTGACAAAATATTATTTTACAATCTTTTCTGACTAAGGGGTATAAAACCAGCTTTTAGGTCAAGCGACTCGGGACCATCACCCGGATTCGAATCCATCTCAATAGATCCTACCGTGAGAAGTTTTTATGCCAAGATCTGTAATTTTCTCTGGGTATTATTGTCTTCGTGTCCGTCAGAGACTTGACTGACTATGAGAAATACATGTATGTGAAAATTTTTTTAGAGAGTTGAGTAATAGTGTTTAGCGTCTCAGTCAAGAATATTTCACTTATATCGAGACGTCACCAGCTATAGGCGAAAGTACAGAAATTGTCCCTGTGCGTTGGGCTGATGCAATCTTTATCGTGCCACGCCTACCTCAACACGGGACCTCGTTTATTTTAAGTTCCCATTCGAAAGAACCGTGACTTTAATTTCGTAATGCTGAGTGCTTGGCGAAAGAATAGTCACTACCCACTTTCAAGTCTTTGGTCAGACACGGCTGGGGTCTTTACAGAGAGGTAAAACACAATTTATCCCATTACGGTAACAATTTAAACACTTCCTGGTATGAGGTTTTTTATATCAACATAAATAAGCGTATACCTATTTTTAAACAATGCGTCTTTATTAATAATCTTGCGCTAAGAATTTTTTTGTTCTTTTTGAATTAAGTTTTCAACAAATACTTTAACATATCCTAGTAATAACTGAATAATTTAACAATTAAACATCTCTTTTATCAAGCATACCTGCGTTGTGAATGTAAAAGATTATCATCGCTGACCTAATAGTCAACAACTCTCTTTTAAAGAAGTTTTTGTAAGTCGGCTTATTATTTTTTCTTTACCCATATTTTCTCCAACTTATAATTCGAGTAAATAACATTTTCTTCCTTTAATCGAGTTGCGCAGTAACGGGTTAATTTGTCTTTTAACGCTGTATCTTCTGAACAACACTTGTCTTATTTTTTATTAATCATTCTTCAATATTTAACTTCCATCGGGAAACAAACTGTGTGTGTGTGTGTGTGTGTGTGTGTGTGTGTGTGTGTGTGTGTGTGTGTGTGTGTGTGTGATTTTCATTGTATTATCGGGACTTTAAGTGAAATTAATGGTTTTATCAGTTAAGCATTGGTTTTGAAATTTCTATACTTTTTACTTTTACATCAATTTAATGTTTGATATATACTCTTATATTTGTAACATTTTCTAGCCATGAAAAGATGTAATAATGCTGCTGCGGCTTTAATCTTAACCCCCACCCCACCCCACCCCGTCTTACGTCAAGATTATTTCACTTATATCAAGGCGGTCATTTGTGGAATGATGGAGGAAAACTTGAGTATCGGAAGAAAAAACACCGACCTTCGGCAAGTGAACTGACAAACTTTCTCACAATAGGGTTTGTCCGAGTGGAATTCGAAAATAGTCGGTGAGAAGTACTGTGATCTGTAAGCCCTCAACTTAGACCACTCAGCCACCGAGGCCCAAGCAACAACAACAACAAATACCAGAATCTTAACAAACAAATATTGGATATTAACCAGAAAATTTAGGGATGCGTTCATTTATGTATTTTATTTAATGTTTTACCTTAAACGTGACACGTGTATTTGTTATCGGCTCCATGAAGGTTGACAAGAGTCTTAATTTATAACTCTTGACTTAATTACTCCGTTATTATTGTTAAACAACATATAAACTAGAGTTAGGATGAGATGTAAAAATCATTTATAGTAGATGAAAGTTATTATATCTTGTATACAGTTTTGTCTGCGTGTGTAATTAATTTATAGAGAGAGAGGTATAATTTCCTTGTTTCAACATTACCTTTGATGTTAATGAGGGTTGTTAATTAGTGCTTTCATAAAAAAAAATATTATTACAATGAAAGGGTACAAACAAAAAATAAAAATAATTAAAATGAATAGATAAAAAATAAAATAAATTAATAAAGATAAAAATTTTTTTTAAAGGAATCCAAGAATCAAACAATTATATCCACCTTTAATAAGGGTTACTTCCCTTTCTTTTTTCCCGTTGCATACGAAATGGTTTTGAAGTCCTGAAACAATGTCTACTTTCTTCGTACGTCTCAAAGAAAAAAAATAAATAAATAAATAAAATAAAATAAAATAAATAAAAAAAAAATTAAAAACCGGCATGGATGCTGACCGCTGTCGAAGCTCTGTGGATTTGGTGAAATTTAAGAAACATTTTCTTTATAACTCCCACATTTATGGATGGATTTTTATCAAACTTGGAATACATGTATACCAAAAATGAAGCGTGGTTCATAAATTTAGAAGGAAATAGGCAACTAGATTATGTTGGGGAACGTAGATAAATGTTTTTCAAAGAGTTGTTCTTGTTTCAAACAAACAATATTTCATTCAAGAAAACCTTTTTAAATTGATGTCTGTGTCATAATGCATTTATTTAAAAAACTTTATGGTTAAATTCAAAAAATGCATTATGACACCTGTACCGTATTTCTAAAAATTATAAACTGAAAAATAAAATTAATTGCTATTTAATAAAGTAAAACGTTTTTGATGGAAATATAAATGCTTTGAAAAAAACTACATTATTTGTGATTTTTCACTGAAACTAATTCTTAAGAACTTCTGTGAATACTATGGAATAGAATGAAGCAATATGATACTGAAACACATAAGCTTAGAAATAGCCAAAGGAAACAAAAAAATCAAGGTAAAGATTTAAAAAATACAATAGCTAGTATTGATAGTACCTATAAACTTCCTGTTGCTTTGAACGGGCACTGACCAAATCATAACAGGTAATATGGTTTACATCGATGTGGTTACAAAGATTTTGGATTGTTCTCACTAATCTACATAGTTTATATATAATTTTAAATTTACTTTCTAAACAGTGAACTCTTGTATATGCTGTTTTTTTTTAAAATAATAATAATAATAATATAATAAATTTTGAAATGTAGGTCAAAGGTCAAGGTCAAATATTAGATTTGGCCCAAGTAAACAACGTTGTTGGCGGGAGGGGTATTTGTCTCCAAAGAAACCATTCTAGTTTAAAAATTACCATGTCAATTTCTAGTGGCTCTGTTTATTTGTTAAAACATAACTTACTGAGTTACAAAAAGGAACCAATGTCAATGCCGTTAAATATATTTTACAACGAAATAAGAATTGTAATATATATATATATATATATATATATATATATATATATATATATATATATATATATATATATATATATATATATATATATATCTTCAAATGTCAATAGAAGTTTGGAGTGTTCCCACAATACATGAACATGTATTTTTTTTCTTGTCATAGTTATGCGGTATTGTACAAATATTACGAAAGTCTATTGGTTTCCCATTAAAAACAGATTTTCTACGTTCTGTTCTTGTTAACACACAACAAAAATCTTTTAGAAAATTTTGGCGCGTGTTCGCATCAAAGGGTTTGTTTATACATGTGTTTTGTGTAAAACAGAAATCAACATATCATTATAAACATTACATAGGTTGTTTGTAATACGTCAATAAAAAGTTCAATTGGTGACTTGATGACTACACGATATAAACAATGTTTAACTTTATGTAGCTTTATATCTGTGTTATGATTGTACAAATCTATGTTTTATTTTTTATTTCTTTGTTGAAATATACCACTACGGTAGCTCAGTTGGTAGAGTGTTCGCTCCGTAAGTGGGAGGTCGTGGGTTCGTACCTCGGCCGGGTCTGACCAAAGACTTGAAAGTGGGAATTGACTGTTCTTTCGCCAAGCACTCGGCATTATGAAATGAAAATCACGGTTCTTTCGGGTGGGAACTTAAAATAAACGAGGTCCCGTGTCACGGCGTGGCACGATAAAGAACCCTGCTGTATAATGCCATCAGCGCAACGCACAGGCAAAATTTCTGCACTTTCGCCTATAGCTGGCGACGTCTCGATATAAGTAAAATATTCTTGACTGGGACGTTAAACACCATTACTCAACTCATCTGTCTTTGTTGATATAATTTATTGATGGCAAAATATTCTTCATATTAATGCACTGGAAAAAAATATTGATTTCATGGAGCTTTACATTCCACTCAAGAATATTTAACTTATATCCAGACGTCACCAGCTATAACTTAAGTGAAAGCAATTTTTACCTTTGCAATGCGCTAAGAGCAATGTACATGGGGGGGGTCTATAACGTGCCACGCCTGCCGTGACACAGGGCATCGGTTTTTAAGGTCTCATCCTAACTCCGGGACCCCGTGACTTTCATTTCTAAATGCTGAATACTTGGCGAAGAACAGTCACTACCTATTTTCAAGTCTTGATCAGACCCGGTCGGGTTGCGAACCCCTGACCTTTCACATACAAACTATGAAAAGAGATGGAGACGATTTGAATAGGAATCCATTCAAATTTGTGAATTTACTAAAGTAATGAAAATGTTAAAAAGTGTTTTTCATTTAAACGGTGCAAAGGTATACTATCACGTGGTATGCATCATGCGAAGTCACGTATCATGGCTGGCGCACTGACCTTGTGCAGTATTACGTGGTATGCTGGTTCACACGTTTTTCTGTATAACGAGGTATACTGTGGCACACAAAAAAATCCGAAAAATATACATTAAAAAAACGTATATTTTTTCTGAATTTTTTTAAGTTTGTTAAAAATGGATTTCAGGCAAAGATTATGTATGTACTTGTGTCAACCTCGCATGTTATAAAAATATAATCTTTAAAGGGTACCAGTAACCAAAGATTTTTTAATCACATTTGTTTTATATATTATTTAAATATAACAATAGTGAAAACCGCATCAAAATTGGTGACAAAATAAAAAAGTTATAGCGGTTTGAAATCCACATTTTATAACTTTCTATTTATCGAAAAGTGAAACGTCTCGTTTTGAGTTATAAACGTGTGACGTCATTGCAGTATTAGAAGTAGTGTCTAACCTAATAGATAGTAGTAACAATGATGATATATTGACGTATGTAGAAGAAAGTAACGACTCTGACATGTACCTTTTTATGTCAAATAGTTCGTCATTATTTCAGGAAGCAGTAGACAATCTTATCACTGATGAATTTGGAGTAAAACCATTATTTATTTATTTAGAAACGGACGAATCTGATGAACATATTGAGTCGAGTCCCGACCTACTCAAGAATTGTGACTGCATTTGGTTGCATAGCTGTTGAAAAATACTTGAGTCAATAACACGAAAATTGATTTTATCTTTGACTTTTTTAAGAAAATAAATTATTTTATGAAGTCGGACTGGACAGACTCGAGAATTACGATAAGTTGCATAGCTTTAACAAAAAATACGCGTTTAGTGTTAACTAGTCAAATACACGAAAAATTAATTTTATCGTGGACATTTTAAAATGAACTAGATATCAAGTCGGACTGGACAGAATACCGGATGAAAATTATGGAACTTACTGTGGTGTCATGTGCTGATTTTGAATTTCTATTAAAATAATGCATTCAAAATTTTGAATTTTGAATGCATTATTTTAATAAAAATTCAAAATCAGCACATGACAGTGGCACCGGGTAAAAATCAATACATAAAAAAACCAATCGTCTATGTTCTTTTGTGCAATGTCCATTGACAGTTGAAATTAAATGACCGTGATGTAGAAAACTTTTAAGTAGTCTGGCGGCATCACATTTCCTCGAAAAAGTTCACACAATTAAAGTTTGTAACATAGTTCTTTTCAACTGTCCCGATGGCTAATTAATGCTGGGATAATTAAAAAGAAAAAAAAACCAAGATATTCCATCTCAAATTATTTTACGCGAAATATATTATAAATGTTTAAAATGAAATGACACGGATTTTAGAATGAGACCACATTTTAAACAAGAGGCTCATGGGCCTTAACGCTCACCTGAGGAAATATCCAAAAACTTACAAAGAACTTAAATACAAAAAGTTCACAAAATTCCTCGAGTTTGGAAAATCCTGCAATAATTAATCAGAAATGTCTAGTCACATTTCATTTATAATAGCTCATATGCAGCATTTAACTATAGTACAATACATAATTTCCAAATAATTAACCATATATGGTTATGCAGCCATGATTTTGACCTTTGAACATGTGAACTTGAACCTTATATCAAAATGGTCTTAATATCAATATGTACAATATTCTAATAAACATGCTTGTACAAAATGTTTATAGTTTTCAAGATAATTAGCAATTTAAGTCTTCTTTTGCAACTGTGACCTTGACCTTTCAACATATGACCTTGTACCATATATCAAAATGATTGTTGTCGCAATACACGCACGCACGCACACACGCACGCACATACACACGCCACGCCATGCCATAAGCTCACATGACCTTTCGGTCATGTGAGCTAAAAACGAGATAATAATAATAACAATAATAATAATAATAATAATAATAATAATTTTATGAATTTGTATATATAGAATAAAGAATTTAAGAAAATCACAGCTAAATATATGCCCAAGGTAAATGAAAACTAAAATCTAATAAAATCAAATGCTGTAAGTAGATCAATAAATATGTTTTAAATAGACTATTCTGGTCGTCAATTCAGTTTAATTTTTGATTTTGCCTAAAAGTTATATTTTATTATTATTATTATTATTATTATTGACATGAAAACTAAGAAAGAATTCTTTTTCTTACTTTTTAAAATTTACAAATGAAATATCCATATTTTCCGTAGTGAAATCTTTTAACTGTATACGATGATTTTTGTTCGCTAGGGGTCGCTGCGATCCATGCTCTAGTAACAGTAAACTCGGTGAAAACAATAATCAACATGGCGGATATATCAATTCGAAAACATGACAGGGGAAGTAACTCTTACGATGGAAAACGAGGCTGGGGGGGACAAATCGAAATCCAATCTCATTTAGCCTATGTACTTGTTGGCTTTGAGTCAGGTTTTTTTTAAATTTTTTTTTTAATGTTTATTTTAATTATTTTTATTTATTATTATTATTAATATTATTATTATTTATTAGTATTATTTTTGTGACAAATTGTGTATCTTTTAGAGTTTGAAATCTAAATACAATTTCTTCATTCCACGTGGAAAAATATACGTTAATGATCGGCTGAAAAAACTGGACATTCTTTTTATTATCTACATCTAAAATCGGAAAAAGACTTGAAATTGCCGGCCAGAAGGGAGTTAAATTTCCACTGCGTTCCACCGCAAAGAATATTTCTGCCGTGGTGGAATATAAAATCGTCTACCGCGATGTTTATTGAAAACCAAATACATTTAAAACTGTATGTGTACTTGACAATTTGAAGATGTATCAAGATCAATTAAAAACTAGAGATTGTAACTGGGATACCAGTTACGTATGATTCCCCACCATCCATAATCTATATAATTGTCTAAAATATACACCTGCTGATGGACTGATCTCGAGATGGATCGATAGTATCCATTACTAGCAATCGAAAGCTGACTAAGAGAAAGGACGGAAGACAAGTAAATTTAAAGTTAACATCAAGTACAATTATAATTCGAGTAGTATTCATTTAAATATATATTTTCATTCCCTCATACCCCATTGTTGCAACAACGTTTTTTTGTTAAAAGAAACCAATTGAATCTGCATGTTTAAATTTATAATTCGAAATGTATGTAAATTTTACAAGTTCAATAGATCAGAATCATGCGTTCTACATAGACCCTATTCATTAATTTGGCAATTACAATTAGCTGGTGTATTTTGATTGGACAAGTATTCAACTTTGATTGATAGCAAATCTATTTCACGAACTGTGAGGTGTTTAACCAACAAATTTGATTGACGTGTGTCATGACTGTGAAGTAGCCATAACCTACATATTTAATTTAATGGATAATTAACAAAGAGATTTAAGCAATTATACATATCAAAACATGTAATAATGCTATTGAATTTGTTTACAATTCTTTGAATAGGAATTTAATCCTGTAAAATTGCCTTAAGAAATGAAATCAAGTATGCCATAAGATAGTGTTTCTTGACTGAGGGTGGGTGTTAAGAATTCTGGCTTCACACCCCTACCCTCTCTTGAAAAGGATTTTCTGGAGATTTTTATCACTCTTTTCAAAAGTCCATAATGAACAAGAAAATATACAGATGAGTGGAAGGGATTTTAACTATTTAAAAGCTATACATGTACATAGCACTACCCACAGTGGGAAATGACCTTAGATGCCCTTTATTAATATCACTCTATTCAACTTTTCATAAGGAACCAGAAAATACATAAATTAGGGGTGGGGATTTCAATAGTTTAAAATTAACTTAGCACCACCCAGCCCTACCCTTCAGTGGGAAAGGACCTTAGGTGTCTTTGATTAGTGTCATTCTTTTCATTTTATCATTAGGAACCAGAAAATATATACTTTAGGGGTGGGGATCTCAACAGTTTAAAAGTTATGACAAAGCCCTATATATGGTTTTATAGCACACTGCAAAGTGTTTAAGGAAAAATTGGTGATTTTTGTTTTTAAGACCCCATCTTCCTGTCCCTCCCCCAATAAATACACATGGATGTAAAAACTTTAATGGTGCAGGAACCTATCCTTAAATTTTGAACGAGATTGAATGATGCGTTTAACTTGTTTGGCAGTGCTGATAAAAATTTGATATATTTTTAACAATTTAATACATAGTAACTGAGAATTTATTAAGAACAAATTCTGTATGTGAGAAAGAGGTTAGTCACTTAATTAACATGTAGTTCATTAACATTCAATCATTTTTGTTTAGTGCTTAACTTTATACATTAATTCAGATTACCCATTTTTATCGGGCGCTCATATATCTGAGAAACTGAATAAGAAAGAAGAAGATTCTGTAAGAGTTATCTCTCTTTGTACGTATTGGACAGAAAGATGTTTGGTATTAAATTACGCAATTTACACGCACCGACCGCTGAGCCGTGGAGATAGAAAAAAATTTGATCATTTAACCATATCTACCAAGATAGCAGATTGTTGGTACCAAATTTCATCGAAACCCATCATACCGTTTCCGAGTTCTGCACCGGACAATTTTTAAGGAAAAATAAAAAATTATAATAATAATAATAACTAGAGATTGTAACTGGGATACCAGTTACGTATGATTCCCCACCATCCATAATCTATATATTGTCTTTAATATACACCTGCTGATGGACTGATCTCGAGATGAATTGATAGTATCCATTACTAGTAATCGAAAGCTGACAAAGAGAAAGGGCGGAAGACAAGTAAATTTAAAGTTAACATCGAATTGTACAATTATAATTCGAGCAGTATTCATTTTAATATATATTTTCATTCCCTCATACCCCATTGTTGCAACAATGTTTTTTGTTAAAAGAAACCAATTGATCACGGGAGTCCGAATCTGCATGTATAAATTTATAATTCGAAATGTATGTAAATTATACAAGTTTAATAGATCAGAATCATGCGTTCTGTCTTCTGACATAGGTCCTATCCATTTATTTGGCAATTCTATTAGCTGGTGTAGTTTGATTGGACAGGTATTCAACTTTGATTGATAGCAAATCTATTTCACGAACTGTGAGGTGTTTAACCAACAAATTTGATTGACGTGTGTCATGACTGTGAAGTAGCCATAACCTACATATTAATGGATAATTGACAAAGAGATTAAAGCAATTATCCATATCAAAACATGTAATAATGCTATTGAATTTGTTTACAATTCTTTGAATAGGAATTTAATCCTGTAAACTTGCCTTAAGAAATGAAATCAAGTATGCCATAAGATAGTGTTTCTTGACTGAGGGTGGGTGTTAAGAATTCTGGCTTCACACCCCTACCCTCTCTTGAAAAGGATTTCCTGGAGGTTTTTATCACTCTTTTTAAAAGTCCATAATGAACAAGAAAATATACAGATGAGTGGAAAGGATTTTAACTATTTAAAAGCTATACATGTACATAGCACCACCCACAGTGGGAAATGACCTTAGGTGCCCTTTATTAATATCACTCTATTCAACTTTTCATAAGGAACCAGAAAATACATAAATTAGGGGTGGGGATTTCAATAGTTTAAAATTAACTTAGCACCACCCAGCCCTACCCTTCAGTGGGAAAGTACCTTAGGTGTCTTTGATTAGTGTCATTCTTTTTATTTTATCATTAGGAACCAGAAAATATATACTTTAGGGATGGGGATCTCATTAGTTTATGAGTTATGACAAAGCCCTATATATGGTTTTATAGCACACCGCAAAGTGTTTAAGGAAAAATTGGTGATTTTTGTTTTTAAGACCCCATCTTCCTGTCCCTCACCCAATAAATACCCATGGATGTAAAACTTTAATGGTGCAGGAACCTATCCTAAAATTTTGAACGAGAATGAATGATGCGTTTAACTTGTTTAGCAGTGCTGATAAAAATTTGATATATTTTTAACAATTTAATACATAGTAACTGAGAATTTATTAAGAACAAATTATGTATGTGAGAAAGAGGTTAGTCACTTAATTAACATTAACATTCAATCATTTTTGTTTAGTGCTTAACTATACATTAATTCAGATTACCCAATTTTTTCGGGCGCTCATATATCTGAGAAACTGAATAAGAAAGAAGAAGATTCTATAAGAGTTATCTCTCTTTGTACGTATTGGACAGAAAGATGTTTGGAATTAAATTACGCAATTTACACGCACCGACCGCTGAGCCGTCGAGATAGAAAAAAATTTGATCATTTAACCATATCTACCAAGATAGCAGATTGTTGGTACCATATTTCATCGAAACCCATCATACAGTTTCCGAGTTCTGCACCGGACAATTTTAAGGAAGAAAAAAAATTATAAAAATAATAATAATAAGAAGAAGAAGAAGAAGAAGAAACAGAACAAAAACAATATGATTCCCCACCTTTGGGTGGGGAATCATAATAATAAGAAGAAGAAGAAGAAGAAGAAACAGAACGAAAACAATATGATTCCCCACCTTTTGGTGGGGAATCATAATAAAATGTAAATCCCGGTTTTAAGAAGGATCGTATTGATCGAATATTAGATATACTAATTCAAAAAAAAATATATATATATTTTTTTTTTCTGTTAGTTTTAATACACGATGTATTTCTCTTGCATTTCAATATACCACACATTACAGTAATGATAAATAAGCGTTTAGCTTAAAAATACATTAATTTGTTCATTCTACTGAACCTACTGTAGGCAAAATATGTTAATCAACATTTCTTTTATTTCTCTCGTTTACTCTTTATACCTACTGAAATGGTTGTGTTCCAGGCTGTTCACATCAAATAGACATTTCAATTTGTATTAATAAAGATTGACAATCTTCATACTTAAATTTGATATGATCATATTTAAAGTTTTCCACTGAAAGGAAAAGTTATAAAATAATTTCCCACGGGAAGGATAATTTATAAACATTAATTGTTGCAAATTTTATTTCTGAAACAGCTATTGTTTTCTTTCAAAATTTCGAATGTATCTCAAACAAATTTAGAAAAATATGGATTAAATTGCAAATGTATACAGTGTAGCTATAAGCTTGATATATTCTTTATTCATCTTTCTAGAAAATTTGACTGTTTGTTAAGATTTTTTTTATTTTTCGGACAGTCTTTTTACATCTGATACCCATAAGAACAGTGTCTCACAAATTAAGATAGTTTGTTTCATAATATGAAATTTAGAGGCTGCAGTGGCCACGTGGTTAAGATGCAAGTCTACAAACCTAAGGTCTTTTCACACACAAAAATAATAATCATGATTATAAAAAGTGCTCATAGTAGAAACAGAGACATGTATTGTAATATATGTCTCTGGTAGAAATCGCTTTGATTAGAATATTTTTTAATAGGTGAAATAATGATATCTTCAAAATCTATGCAACAACTCGTCGAAAAATTTCTCATGAGAAAGTTTAATTTTGAACTTTTCTTTATATTGAATGTATTTACATAATAATCTAACATACGACTAATTAAAAGATTATCAATAATCTAAGTCGGTGGACATCCTGTTTAGTAGGCACGTTCCATCACCTGTAATCATCAGGATCTTACCTTGCAATTTGCTAAATTGATTGACAGGTATACATACAGCGATAAACTAGTAAATGCTGTTTGTAAATATTTTGATCTGTTGACAAAATGTGTGGGAAGAACGACTGTAAATTATATTATGTAATTTAAATAAATTAATTTGAGATTAATTTGAAATAATTAATCGAAAAACCGACTGGTTGGCGGAATAAAATTACTTTTGGTAAATTCAAATTGATTTAGATCTATGACATTTCCCTATTTGGCAATATTATTATAAAATCATTTAAATTATTTAATAAATTTAATTTCCTTTACATCTCTAGTGCCATTTATACGACTGAAAAAGTTTTAACTAACTGATATGTTATTCATGTATGATCATATTTAAAGTTTTCCACTGAAAGGAAAAGTTATAAAATAATTTCCCACGGGAAGGATAATTTATAAGCATTAATTGTTGCAAATTTTATTTCTGAAACAGCTATTGTTTTCTTTCAAAATTTCGAATGTATCTCAAACAAATTTAGAAAAATATGGATTTAATTGCAAATGTATACAGTGTAGCTATAAGCTTGATATATTCTTTATTCATCTTTCTAGAAAATTTGACTGTTTGTTAAGATTTTTTTTATTTTTCGGACAGTCTTTTTACATCTGATACCCATAAGAACAGTGTCTCACAAATTAAGATAGATTGAAAAATAATTTAACCAGTACTGCTAAACCAAAACGCATTATATCCGGTTCCGTTTGGAGTTTTAGATGTATTTACTTTCTTCCGCCTTATAATATTTGATCAAAATTTTATTGACAGATGATAAACACATTTAAAACACGTGTATGTGATTATATTACACAAACTGTTAGGTATCAACAAAAATATATTTCTCACAGGTACTTGAATTTATATTTATTTCTCTCCAGCATGAAAATTATTGACGGAAGCAATAAGTTTGTATCAATGTTACTATTGATAAGTTTGTCACCCAACAAAAATAACGAAAAGTAAAACTTAGTTAAATTAAAGGCCACTAGTGTTGAAGACCAAGTAGATCTATGCTTTAAGTAGCAATCTCAATCTCCCCCAATGCGAATTATTTTCTCAAAATTCAATTCCACAAATTTTCTCTCAAAACATTATTTTGGATTGCAAAATCACAAAATTATAAGCCAGCAAATATTAATGATTCGAAGTACAGCGTGTTTTAAGTAACTATACTTAAGCTTTTTGATTATGAAAACCATGATCACTCTGTTACAGGGACAGATTTTTATTCTTTTTGAAACACATTCTTTTTTCCAGATATATTTCAATGCAAAGGAAAGAATTCTTCTTCTGGATCCATTTTATGGTGGGTCACATAAACAGTTGACAGATCTTCTGTATGAAAAAATTCCTGGATGTTTGAAAATAACCATGACACCCAAAAAATGGCATTGGCGAGCTAGAATGGCAGCTTTACATTTCAGTAGGACTATTCCATTTTCTGACAATTATGAGTAAGTGTAAATTGTGTAGTTTGTGAATTTTATTGAAAGAGAAATTACCTTAAATTACTTACCTTAAGTGGAATGTGGATGACAACAAGGGCATTTAACTTTGATTTTAACTTTCAGAATGTAAGAAATCTATCTTCTGTGCCTTTGTCATCTCACTTAGTGCCACAGTATTTTGAGGTCCAAAAATCTATATTTGCAATACAGTTTTCAAAGTCTTTCTCCATTTACATGTATTTCCAAACCCATTTAAAAGAAGGGTCGGAAAACAACAAAGAAAGACTTTTTTAAGTTAGGTCTTATAAGGCTAGAATTTTAATAAACAAAAGGTGGCAATGAATCAAGGGTTTGCTGTAATTGTTTTCAGGGAAATGACATTTAGTGGTAGTTTGATTATCAAGTTTTATTGTTCTGTGGTTGCTCATGGTAAAGAGTAAAATACTCGAAATAATAACAAAATTTTTAGTTTTTAGTATGATGTGCTAGTAGTTTCATACAAGTTCTACAGCTTATATATTATCAAGTAGCTGATAATCATACAAATAGAATTTAGAATTAGTAGTAAGAAGAGTGAAGAAAAAAATGGTGTTTTTTTTTAAGTCAGTTTTATTTCACATACGGGTACATAAGCGATAGATTTGAGTATAGTAATTAAAGAGCCATAGAGGTAATTGTTAGTACATGTACTTGCTGAATAAGACTTGATTTATCAGAAATTTTATCCATTTAAAAAACACCTCTAGAAATTTTTTAACCTTGATTGAAAAAAGAATACATTTACATATATATTGGTACATGTAATAAATTTGAATTTATAATTAAAGTCAAAGTTTTCAAGTTAGGTAAAAATAATTAAATTAGCTAGCAAGTTGCACACATATTGCAATTCTCTTTTTTTTTTAAATAGTTTTATGTATCTTTAAATAAATGCCTTTCAGTTTAAGAAAAATTCATTTTGTGTTTTCAAGAAGAAAGTACCTTTATAAGACAAGTGATTGTGGGCAGAATAAAATTATGATACAATATTAACTAACTTTTATGTATGTTAACATTATTAAACATGTCTTTTTTAGGATTTTGTTTAGTAGCTCAGTTTTGAATTTAGCAGAGCTTGTAGCTTTAAGGCCAGATTTGTCAAGGTTGCAGAAGATCTTGTATTTTCATGAAAATCAGCTTGTATATCCAAAGCAGGAAGAGAAGCTCAGAGATGTACAATATGGTTATAACCAAATATTATCATGGTATGTACTGTTGGGTCTGACAAGTAAGTCAACATTTCTAGGGGTTTTTTGTTGGCATTTTTTGGAAACTGCCTGACTAGCAAAAAGAAAATACATTGACAAGAAAATTTAACATCAGAATTTTTTGGCAATTGTTAATTTTTATGTGAAATGAAATTGCAATTTGTTTACATATCAGTAATTCAGTACCTTTTATCACATTAAAAGTTGACAATTTTTGCTAAAGCTATTAAATATATTGAAATCAAATATTCATGAAAGTTTTATTATTGGGTTCTGTTATGGTATAAAATTTACATGGATGTAAAACAAAGACAGAAATCTCCTGATATACAGTAGCATTTTTCAAAGAATATTATATCTTCAGGTGAGCGTTAAGGCCCATGGGCCTCTTGTTTAAAGAGTGAAATGGAGTAATGGTGTTTTAAGTCCAAGTCAAGATTCTTTTACTTATTTCGAGGTGGCCAGTTCTAGGATGGTGGAGGAAACTGGAGTGAAAACCACTGACCTTCTGCAAGCGAACTGACAAACTTTCTCACACTAGGATCTGTCCCGACTAGGATTCCAACACAGACAGTGAGAGGGCACTGTGATCCTTAAGCATGCACTTAAGACCATTCGGCCACCGAGGCCCCCATTTTTTTAGAGATGAAATCAACAAATTAAACATGCTCTTGGTTTCACAGTTCCCTCATAACATAATGCATATTTGATTGTTTTCTGATCTTAAATTTAAACACTAATGTCTCAAAATTAATTTTTTTTTTTTTTTTAAAAAAAGAAACAAACATCTCTTTTTTTCAGCATACATTAGGAAAAATCCAGAGTTTTCCGAGAGGGGCCAATATTTGGTATATCTACAAAAATGTTACCCTGATCACATTTATACATGTATAACCTTATTTCTGTAACTTTGATTAAAAATTAAAAAAGAAAATGTATCACAGAAGTTTGTTTATTTATTTGAAAATTTTGATAAAAAGGGGAAATTTTTATCTCTCTGACAGAGAAGAGCTTCATGATTTGTAGGTGCATGTATTTCTGAAATGATAGGAAATTGGAGTGCCTGTAGAAAACCACCGACCTTTGTTGAGACAAAATATATATATATATATATATATATATATATATATATATATATATATATATATATATATATATATATATATATATATATATTTGGATGATATTTATTATCTTTATGTTTCAGTTTGGTTGCTGATAAAGTTGTTTTTAACTCGGGATATAATATGGAGTCATTTTTAAGTAACATTGACAAATTTGTCAAAATAATGCCTGACTACAGACCTAAAGGAATAGCAGAACTTATTCGACCAAAGTGTCGAGTATTATACTTTCCTTTGAATATACAAACAGTCCATAAACGTGCCAAATCACATACAGAGGATTATGGTGGTTTGTCATCAGAAACAATACTAAATGGTGACTGCAAAATTCATCATCAAAATCTGATGGACAAATACCTATCACAAAATGTTTCTGTAACACAGATTGGTTTTTCAGCTTCTAACCAGGGCCAGGAATATACATCAAAACCTGTTAGTTCAGTTTCTGATAATAAAAATCTCATAGCAGAAGCCAAATGGCACAAGGATTTCAAGAGTCACATGCCAAATCAGACGGCCATGTCTGTTTGTGATAACAGTAACCATGGTAACAACCAGATTCCTGATGATAATAATATGAAAACCATATTGTCAAATGCTGGTGTTTTGAAATTTCAAGATTATAGTGGACATGTTTCTAAAGATTCAAATAATATGAAAAGTTCTATTTCTGTGATAAGTAATGAATCTGATGGAGGCAATTCTCAAAAAGATACGAAAATGCAGCCATGTTCTGATCAAAATGTTGATTTATTTTTAACTGATACTAAAGGAATTTATACTGAAAATAAATGTGTTAAACCAGAACAAGGGGACATAATTTCACATACAGTACCTGAAAATAACTTGCCTCAAAACAACCATCTTTGCAAAAATGATGACAGTTTAAAAGATAAACTGGAGAGAAATTCATCTAAAAGACAAAATATTAGTAATAATGATAATGATCCACAGAAACCATTGCATCTTGTATGGGCTCATAGATGGTATGATTTCCAAAAAGATTGAGTCTCTAATTTTTATTTTGAAATGTTTGATTTTGTGCAGTTTTGTACTCGCAAATCAATTATAAGAGTGTTAATTTTACATGCAAAACAATATCAGAGAACAAATGTTGCCATTAGTAACAACAAACGAGAAATCTTTAGTGACGTCAGTTGAAACAGTTTCTAATCTTGTTATTTACTGTACTGTAATGCAGCCTTGCTCTAATCATATCCATATCAAAATACAGAGGCCTTTATTATAATAAAAGTGATAAATCGAAGGCACACACATTTCCCCAAAAATCACCTGGTTTACTATATGAACGAAATTTCCATAATTTATCATTTAAGATTATTCAATGAAGACTTTCATTAAGGAGTGGGGTAATGATGTTTTATGCCCCAGTCAAGATTTTTTTACTTATTTCGAGGTGGCCAGTTCTGAAATGGTGGGGAAAACTTGAGTGCCGAGAGAAAACCAATGGCCTTCA
This sequence comes from Tegillarca granosa, assembly GCA_029721355.1. NCBI lineage: Eukaryota > Metazoa > Mollusca > Bivalvia > Arcoida > Arcidae > Tegillarca > Tegillarca granosa. Next base: position 13,047,402 of record CM056608.1, read on the forward strand.
GCAAGCAAACCTTTCATTAAGGGTTAATTGCATTAACACAACACGCTAACATAGTAAGGGAGGCAACTCTTATATAATTCATTTCATATGAGTTTGCTTTATTATTACAGGGAATTTGATAAAGATCCAGAAACTTTGTTTGAGGTTGTATTTAAACTGTTTGATGCTGGTATACCATTTACATTATCTGTAATGGGAGAACAATATACAGAAGTCCCTGGTACGTTAAAGAATCATTTTCTCAAATGGAAGTATGTTCTTTTATCTCATTTAAAATAAGTTTGTAAAATGTTTTGAACTTTATATAAAACTTTTTAAGGTTACAGAAAAGACTGATACAAAACTGCTAAAGAATTCACTAAGTGTCTCTAATAACTATTAGCTTTGGATCCTAGGTGGAAGATTAATTCTAGTCTTGCCAAATTTAGTCTTGCTGAATGTTGATAGTTTTCCCCATTACTTTGGTTTCTTTCAACCTCTATATACAGATCATCTGTCTGTAAACTCCACATTTTCAACCCCCCCCCCCCTTTTTTTTTTTTTTTTTTTTTTTTTTGAAAAATTAAAAAAAGAAAAGAAAGGTGTTTAAAAGGATCCCAGAAATATTAAAAATACATTGTAAATTTTTGGCCAGGATGCTTTGCCCCTTAGACCATCATCAGGGTTCTGCCCTTGACCCGCTGAGGGCTTTTAGAGGCCCCAAGACCCCTTGTCACAGGGATTTGAGCTTTCGAAGCTCACAATATCTCATGATAAAATTCTAAATCCCCCTTTTCATAAAATTACAAATCTGTGCCTGTGTCCTATGTATTTGTATATGACATGCTATTGAGGTGAATTGCATTGTTTTTCCAGATGTGTTTGCAGATGCCAAACAAAAACTGTCATCTGTAATAAAAGCTTGGGGTTACCAAGACAACAAAGAGGATTACTATGATATATTGGCTGATGCAGATGTAGTTATATCTACAGCTAAGCATGAGTTTTTTGGTGTAGCTATGTAAGTACAGATCTCAATACTGATAATTAATGTGTTTATATGTATATTTAAAAAAAATGAACGGGGGAGTAAGCCCACAGGGATAAAAATGCTTAAATACTATAATATTTACATATGTTTACTGATGTATGCTGTTGTATTTTAGTTAATTTGTGTATGTACCCTTGACTCTCAGTAATTGGAAATTGAAGGGATCAGATGAAAAAAATTGATTTTTTCAAATTTCAAATTAACTATTTTGATCGCTGACTAAAACTTCAGAACGATGAGCAAGGAACATACTCAGAGTAAAGCACTACTTCATTGATGTCATGCTTTTATGTATCACAGTGTATCACCTACATTTAACACTGAAATTTAAATTTAAGTTTAATTAAACATTGAAAATAAAAAATAATTTTAAATTTCTCTATGTTAATATAAAGCTTAACAAACTAAAGTTTGACTACATTTTTTTAAAAATAAATAAGTAAATCGGAAACTTTATGGTAACTTACAAGGTTCCATTGAAATTCCCTGCTAAACACTGACAATGATTATGATCAATTAAAGTTTTCTTTCAATAGTTTACAAAACATAAATTTGTTTTTAGTTTAAAAAATACATGTAAATAAAAAATAGACTTGAAGCTACTTCACTGAACTTACAAAGTCCCATTGAAGTTTCCCTGTGCACATCGCTACCAATTCTCAATAGAAGAAAACAACAATAGTTATTTCTTTCTACCTACTTTCTACAATAAGAGAAATAAAGAAACTTACAGCTTGTGATAGACTTGAAAGCAATTCAAGGTTGGATAAGGAGAACAGTCTTTGTCAATCATGCAACATTCTTTGTATTTCAAAATTTCAACATGGTAGAGGTTGCATCTTTTGCTCGTTTGTCACCAGACTTGCCCAGAGTGATACTCTTGAAACAAGTAAGGTCAAATTAGAATATACTGTAACTCATTTTGGAGAACAATTAAGTCAGAAGTTCAAATCATACAAAAATCTTATAAACAAACTAGAAGCCAGTCAAATGTATTTAAACTTGTACTTATTGATTCTTTTGACAACTCTAAATAGGTAATTAAATTTGACAAATTTCTAGTGATTTCATTGGTTGAAAAGCGAAATTACGTTCACGTCATTTTCAATTACTTGAACTCACTTGTCAAAATGTGGCATAATCTAAAACAGACTACTTTTAATGTGCGTCATTTTTCCTTGTTTTAAAGTTATTAAAAGCAAAAATTGCATAAAGTTATTCTCTGATTTGATTAAGTTGTCTTTAGAATTTAATTATAAGCATTGAATCTGATTTTCATTCGGTTCATTGAGAAATAACCTGAATGGAAGATGTGCACACTTTCAGGTTAATAAGATTCGGTACTTAAATGAATAGGAATCATAGAAAAACTTAAAACATAAGATGTCACAGTTATTGTCATTTTTTTCTTGCAATGCCATAAATAGGTCAGTAGGTCATATCATTGTACTCTTGAGGCCATAATTTTTGTCAAATCTTTTGAAGTTTGCTCAGATTTATCTTCTGGATGAAGGCTAAGTCATTTACATTATATTCAGAACGAAAAAATAATGAAAAAAGTATTTCCTGTCTGATCCTGCATTTTGTCTCTTTCCTGTTACATTAAACAAAATTTCTTAAAATGTAAAATGATGTATAAGTATTCTGGAAGTGATTTAGTTAATGTAAAATCTTTTTTTTTCATTCAGGTTGGAAGCAGTATATTTTGGTTGTTACCCACTTTGTCCAAATAGACTTGTTTATCCAGAAATATTTCCAAGTAAGTTAAACTGTGCCATGCCATGAAAGTTAAGGGGTTTGTACCAATGCTGAGCCTGTCATATTAACAAAAGCTTTATATATAAATAGAAAGTTTCCTAAGATGTGGGGCTCACTGGACAAGAGGTCTTAAGAACTGATTTGTTTTAACAGCACCCTCTACTTCCTAGGTTCAAATTCCACTTCGGCAGATCCTAGTGTGAAAAAGAATTTTAACTTTCTTATCCCAGAACAGTGGGTTTCTCCTGGAAATCATGTTTCCTCAGCAATTGCTGCCCCAACATTACTGAACGATTTTTGATTGATTAGACTCATTCCTCCCCACCCCAATTCTAAAATATTAATTTAAAATCTGTTCACATCTTGTCAATTGTCAAAAGCACAAGCATAAATGCAGTATTTGTCCTATTCATTTCTTTCTTGATTGAAGAACCAAATTCAAGTTGTTACATGTATTTGCAAGCTTATAAGCATTCTGTTTGAAATCCTTTGATTTACAACAAAATGCAATTATAATAAAAAGTGTTTTCTAGATAATTCAGATTCACTATAATAGTAATCACAGCTAGGTTTTCTAGCTCAACTGTGTTTAAGATCTCAGTATTGCTGAATAGCGCCAAGAAGAGTCTAGACTAGTCTAGAATGTTTTAAAGTGCTTCAACGTTAAAATCTTCTTAGTCTAGAACTAATACATGTATGTCATAAATTATTATAATATACGCCATTTAGACAAAAAGAAACTTTGTAAAGAGTTACCCAAATATCGGCAATATGGCTGCTGTATGTGCAGTAAAAATATAATTGAATCGTATGATCTTGTAATTAGTCAGACTTGAAAAAAAAATACTTGTAAACGGTGAATATTCTTCTAGACACGTCTAGACGCTATTCAGCATTGCCCTAAAGATTTCGTTTAAAATAGATTTCTTTGTATATCTTTGCATTCAAATTTGTATAGACATTACTGGTAGTTATGTTCTCTTTCAGAAACATATTTATACAATACTCCAGTTCAGCTGTATAAGAAATTAAAAAATCTTTGTATTCGACCACATTTAGTGAGAAATCATCAATGCCAGGTATGTTAAGCATTGGATAGATTGTTTTTAAGAAAAAAAAAAAAAAAGAAAAAAAAGAAGAAAAAAAAAGGGAAATAATTTCAAAGAGTAATCTTACAATAAATGGTGATTTCAATTGGCAAAATTTGTAGATAAAAAATATAAATGATTATAAAAGAGATAAAAATCTTTGTTTATTATGTACCACTTTTGTTCAATCTAAATTTGGCATAATAAAGGGTAAGTGAGCAAGTGATTTTACTGTTTAAAGCGGCATCAGCATTTATTTTTTGCACCTTTTCAAGGCTTAAGAATAAAGAATTTTGTAATATAGAAATTTTGGTGATAAATTGTGGGAGACTCAAAAGGCAAAAACATAAAAGAAAAATATGCTAGAGGAATAGACCATTTGCCAATAAAATGTTCCGAGTCATCGTGAATCATTTTCCTATTTAGATATTACAATTACAGGGGACAAAACCTCTGAATTTTTAGGTTTTTGTACAAAAGCACTGTTTTTACCAAGTGTAATTTCTAAGTTGTCATTTATTTAAAAAGTTTACCAGACAAGCCTAAATACATTTGAGACATTATATGCAAAATAAAACGGTTTAAAAGATGAAAATCTTATTTTTAGCTTTTTGTTTGCCAAAAGAAGTCATGTTTTATGTAACGAAAAACCCAGAGAACTGTCTGGTCAAGTTGTAAAATCTTAATAGAAAACTGATTCATATTTCGGTTAGAATTTTAATTGGCAAATCCAGTATTGAAATACATACATGTATATTGGCTGACAAAGTATTGTGGGACATTTTGACAATGTTTTTTCTGTACATGTTTTTAGACTTTTCAGTACATGTATTATAATAATGCAGAGTTACTACCAAAAAATATGTCATTCAATTTTTTTTTTAAATATTTATGTAAAAAGATTAAAGATTGTCCTTAAAATTTTAAGCAGTAACTGGCGTTTTATGATCATTGATCTTAAAATTAACTTTAAAAAAAAGAATTGCAGAGTATTGACTGTTTGTCAAACTGAATAGCCATGATTATGTTCATAATTTTTTTTTTTTTTTTTTTTTTTTTTTTTTTCTAACTTGCTCTAATTGTTTTGTGTTCTTTACTTGCAGGTAACAGTTGACAAATACTTATGGGAAAATTGTCATGGCCATTTTACAGAATTATTTAATACTAAAAATTAATTAACAAATACTGTAATTTAATAAAGAATCATCTGAATGTGATAATTTATTAAAATAATAATATTTATTTATAGCTTTTTTTTAAAAAAAAAAAAAAGTCTAGTTACGTTATTTAATAAAAATGTCTACTTTCAGACTAGTCTGTGTTTACAAGAACCTTGTCATTGTAATGTCCTTGAACCTTATATTGAAGTCCAGACATGAAATTGGCAGCTGAATATCATACATATGTGTTTACTTGTAATTTCAGCTTCCTGTACATTCTACCATTTACCAAAGACAAAAGGTCAATTAAAATTTAGATACACAGACAATATATTATGTTTGGAGTGTGAATAAAATGATAACAAATAGTGTTGTCTCCTGACTCTCTTCCCTTTGCAGCTGAATGGCATGTACTTGCCAATAGTCTAAGAACTTGTCACAATAAAAGGAAATTAGATGCACAACACAATACACAATTCCACCGATTATAAAATTTGACTGATTTTGCATCTTATTTAAGAATGATGTGAAAAATTGCCATTTGAAAATATGCTGGTTTAATTCATTTTTGAAAATGCTAAATTATTAGTTTTAATTTTTTCATCTTGTAAAGTAAAAGACTATCCATAAATGTGGAATAGAGAAGTGGAGATTTACACAGTCAAGATTCTTTGACTTATATGGAACGAGTCAGTTCTAAAACGTGGAGGAAAATGAGGTGCTCAGAGAAAACCATCAACCTTTAAGTGGTAATTGATCATGGTAAACTTTTTCATACAAGGATTTTGCTTGATTGGTTTGTGAACTAAGACAATGAAAGGAGTTGTGACCCTTAACCTTTGACCTACAAATCTAAATTAAGTGTGCTATACATTTTTCATGCTGGTATATATTTTTCCGATTTTGAACAATTATTACTAGAAACAGAGGTATCATTGTAGTAGAGTTTAGTGAAGTATTAGTGTTTAATATCCAAGTCGTGATTTGCATGAAGAACGTGAGTTCTGGGATTATTATAGTGAAAAAAACCGGAGTGTCCGTAGAAAACCACCCACCTTCGGCAAGTGAACTGGCATACTTTTTTCACACTTGATCTGTCCGCACGTTTGATCACTGGGCAAGTAACACACACCTCCCCCCCCTCCAATTAAATAGGTTGATGGAGTTTTACATCCCATTTAAGAATATTTCACTTATATCGAGACGTCACCAGCAATGGGTGAAGTGGCAGAAAAAAGTTTACCTTTGCAGTGCGCTTAGGGCAATGTGCAGGGAGGGTTTTAGCGTGCAACGCCTGTCGTAAAACGGGGCATCAGTTTTTAAGTGCTCCTCCGAAGGACCCCGTGACTTTCATTTCCAAATGCTGAGTGCTTTGTTAAAAAACAGTCTCTACCAATTTTTAAGTCCAAGTCGGACTCGACCGGGGTTTAAACCCCACCTCTCACATACGAGCACTTTGAGCTACCGCAGTGGTCTCATTGAAATCCCGAGAAGTGACGCCAATGTTGTCAAAAATAAGATTAAGTTAAAATAACTAATTTCAAAATCTTGCTATCTCCAAAACGGTAAATTCAGCTTCTGTTGCTGGTAAAAACTATTGTGTGAACACAAGGGGACGGCAATGGTTGAAGTTTTTAATATAATGCTCACAGTTTCCAAGACCTAGAATACTAATAAGCCGAAACAACTATTTCAAACATTGCCATTGCAGCAACATTAAATTCAACTTCTGTTTCTGGTAAGAAATAATGTATGGTAATTTAAAAAGAATTTCTGTTGAGAAAAGTAGAGATGTGAAATGTTTAATGCTATTATCACGAGCATTCAAAGATTCGTGAGGTTTCTTAGCACATGTACATTAATCCAGATGAAGTTGTGCTGTTGGTGGCTTCTGAAGTTGTTCCAACTTAAAGAAACTTAAAACTTATTTATTTATTTATTTATTCGTTTATTAGATTTATGGCCTGTGAGTTAACTATTAAGCTCACCTGCACATATTTTTGTCAAATGACCTTGACTTTTATCCAGTATCGTTTGAAGCTGTTTATATAACCTCTTTAATCTATCTCAATAATAATAATTGTTCACTTTATTTTCATTTACCTTTGAACAAATAAAGCATAAAACTAAACTCACAATAATTCAAAATATCTTCAATAAAATTTCAAATAGAGACGTAAAAGCAAAAAATTCCGATATAACCTTGACCTTGACCTTGACCTTAACTCCAATATAAAAGACATTTCAAGAACCATTAAAATTGAACCCCCCCCCCCCCCCCACCAAGTCATAATCTTTCCAAATATAAAGCAATTTAACTGAGCTTATTTTCTGAAGAAGTTCATAGCGCTTAACTGTGTTCCCATGTAGAAAAACTTTCACAAAGCAACTTTGTCATGACCTTTAACCTTTGCCCTCTTGTGAAAAATGAGCTACAAAACATGAAAAGTAAAAATTAGAATTGAATTATCTAAAAAGATTGAAAAAGAGAAGGGGAAACAGTAACAAAAGCAGAGAAATATCGTGATCTTGACTTTTTTTAGGAAAAATTCAAGAACGTCAAAACTGACAACCTTAATACGTTATCATCTTTAAAAATGGTACTGATGCGGACGATGATTGAAAATATGTCACGAGGTTTTTAAAATTTAACGCAAAGCCGTGTAAACTTTTGTATGCAATGTCACGAAATGAACTCATTTTATTTATTTTAGGCTTAAAAAGTCAATTTAACAATTTCCAGTTTTTGACACATTTAATTAGTTATACTTCGATATGGTTTAATTGAAGATTTTATAAATTTTGATCCTGAAATAAGATAGATATCCGTCAAATTTTAATACATCTCCAGAAATCCAAAATAGAAAATAGACAATTCTTGGGACCAAGCCTAATGAACTCATTTCTAAAATGAGACTAATCCGAACTCGCAAATCAACATGCTTTTATTATTTCACGATAAATTAATTGCCTAGCACTGCTTTTAAATGGGATATGTTTTTTTTTTTTTTTTTTTTTTTTTTTTTTTTTTTTTTTTTTTTTTTTTTTTTAAATCATAAGTATCGCCTAACATGCATTGAGATGGTCAGTTTCTGGGATGGTGGAAGAAACTAGAGTATCTAATATTACCAACTCGACAACTTGAAATGCGTAATTTCGCGTAAAATGATAGAAAAGATAGTCTCTGCCCTGAAAAGTTTTTAATGTGATTTAAAAAGAGTAAGTAGAGTAATGGTGTTCAACGTCCCAGTCAAGAATATTTCACTTATATCGAGACGTCGCCAGCTATAGGCGAAAGTGCAGAAATTTTGCCTGTGCGTTGCACATTCATGATACAGCAGGGTTCTTTATCGTGCCATGCCTGCCATGACACGGGACCTCGTTTATTTTAAGTTCCCATCTGAAAGAACCGTGACTTTCATTTCGTAATGCCGAGTGCTTGGCGAAAGAACAGTCACTACCAACTTTCAAGTCTTGGGTCAGACCCGGCCGGGTTCGAACCCACGACCTTTATTCCACTTACGGAGCGAGCACTCAAAAAGACTGCCCCATTTTAGTTATATAGAAGCATTGGTATATAAAAGTGTGCACAATTAATGTAAACGATGGAAATTTATATTGATATCACACACACACGGACTACAGTAAGTTTTGCAGAAATATCATGTACCACTTCCTACAAAATATTACATGTCATATTATACCACTTTCGAATATATCAATTTATAAAAATTCAAAAGTGGTACATGACAGAAACATTTTTTTCTTCATCCAAAACTTATTGAATGTTTCATACTAAACGCACGACAACTCTAAATGGCACAGGTAAACTACCGATTAGAGTTACGCCGCTTGATCATAGTACTCGATAGCTGGAGATGAATACATAAAAAATTCTTTATTAAATTATTTTCATATAATTATCATGTGACATTTTTCTCTCTCTTTTGAAATGATCAATTTGAGGGGGTTCAATCCCCCCTCTGGAATTCGCCAATGCATGGTAATTTTAAACATAAATTATCTAACAACTTGATATAATAACATAAAATATCAGAACATATACAAGTAGGTAAAACAATACATAGTGATGCAAAACAGTATGGTCAGACGTAGGTGTTAGATGGTAGGTTTTTTTTTTTTTTTATTATTTATTTATTTATTTATTTATTTTATTTTTATTTATTTATTTATTTATTTATTTATTTGTACAATGAAGAGACCCTTGAAATGAAACGACAACAGTAACGTTTAAAGAAGTTTCTTTCCAATTCTCATTGTCTCGAAAACAACCTAGCGGTTTACCAAAAAACCATATTTAAACGTATACCGAAAGTATTTATCTCCAAGTTAACCTGTATCCCAAAAACTTTGGTATATTTTCGGGCGAAAATTATCTCCGAGGCGGCAACCGCGGCAAAAAGGCAGATTTGAACATGATCTGTTTTGTAGTCATGATCCAGCAATATTGCATGTTTATCAGGCTGTTTAAGTAATGCCGTCTGCATTGCTTTCCGACTTTGTGAAGGTATAATATATATATAATTGTCGCAGCTTTATTGCAAGATACAACAAATCGCTTTTGAATAAGAACAGTGTATCTGACGGAAATCAAGAAATCAAGTTGTATTCATATTGCAATACTGGCGAAATTAAGTAGATCTATTAGTTTTTTATTTTAATTTTTTATTTTATCTTATTTACTTATTTATTTCATCATTTATTTATTTATTATTTATTTAATTTTATTTAATTTTTATTTTATTATTATTATTATTATTATTATTTTGTAAACTATAAAATAGTAACTGCTGATAGCGGTATTCAAAACGTTAAATACGACACTTTTCCGAGAGCAGAGGAATTTCGCAGACGATGCTTTTTTCTGAAATTGTGACTGGTCGAGAAAACTCGGTCTTAATCACTCTCAATTTCATTTCATGTTTTTTAATTTCCTTCTTGGAAAGATTTTACTTCTTTCACGTTTACGTATGATATCTTCGGATTAGTCAATCATCGCCCCTGAAAAAAATTGTGTACGCCTATCTTTATCGGGTTAAGATGATTTAGATTGACATGTGCGTTTGTAATCAGTAATATGTCTAATCATAATTTTTTTTAAACTGGGTCGCTACTACATCTTAAAAATATTTCCCTTAAAAACAATGTATCCAAACTTTCAATTAAAAATATGATTAACTTCATTAACTTTATTCAAACACCAATTTGACCTGGATTTTCGTAGTCTATGTAAACATTCTTCGCAGAGAGGGGTGGGATCTATTGATCAATTTGGGACTTCCCTCTAGGTACGAATTGATACGCCATCTTGAAACTTCTGATGTATTTCCTGCTGTTGAAACATTGTAGTCTTCCGGGTATAGAAGAGATCGTAACACATTTTATATATTTATTTGGTCATTAATGGCCAAGATGACAGATCCAGATAAACATAAGTAATTTATTCTGCTTCCCATACAGTTAAATAGGTTAGTATCCCAGATGCAGTATATTTTTAAACTTATTTATTGCTTGCAAAATTGTAAACACGGCATATAGACGGGTGGGTTAAAAACGGGTGACTTAGTTTACCAAGATTTTAGACCTCGCCTTATCTTAAGGTACTTGGGATTTCGTCTCCTAAAAGATTGCTTTATAAGTACCTTGAGAATAACTGAAAAAAAAACTTCGCCTACAAAAAATCAGGTGATGACCCATGCCCATGTCATGAACCTACTTTTTGCCAACCCATCTTTTTGCTGTGTTATAGACCAAGCCAATAGCTGACAGTTGATCATGAGATTTACCCTATTATTTTCATATTGAATGAACATCTGCTAAATCAGTTGACTATTTTTATTTGTGTGTAGACGTATATAGGATTACAGGGAGGGGAATGTATCATACATGACTCACTACATTTATGTTCAATATGAGGAGTAGGCCTAATGTGTGAATAATCACTGGTTCAGGTCTGTTTGATGTTTTTGATGTTCTTATTTGAGGATTAAGGATGAAATTAAATATTTATATTATAACAATTTTGAAAGGATTTATTACTGACTCTGACTTATTGACATATATATATATATATATATATATATATCAGGGGTCCAGAAACGGTCATATTTGCCGGACATGTCCGACAAAAAATATTTTTGTCCGATGTGAAATATAGCTTGTCGGACATTTTTAGTTTAAAATAGAATTCAGTTAATTGGAAATGTAAATAAATATGTTTATCGGTCATTATTTTACTCGAGTATTCTTTGCTATCACCTGTCAGTCATTTTCAATAAATAATACAGATCTAATAATTAGGCTTTTGTTTATTAATCAGTTAAAATCCATGGTCTCAATCTGTTCCTTTTGTTTCATCGTCCGAATCATCATTACTTTTGTTGATAAGTTGTTTATTAAGTAATCACATCGCTTGACAGACGGAAGCCATAAACACCTGTTAACTGAAGGTCATGGTTGTCGGACTGTATCAAAGAGGTTCCACGCGGGATGTTAAATAATAATACAATGCGCATAGTACGGTCTTGGCAAACTGTTTAGGTATTAATAAATAATTCTAAAAAGTCTAAATAAAATAGAGGTCTCAAAATGAGGTTCAGTAAAGTTCGTGTTACTTCGGGAAAACGAAAATGCGCGATTGTCAATAAACAAAGATGGCCATCAAACCATGTGTCGTCAACGCCGACAGTTCAAAATCAACACTAATGTGGACAAATAAGTCTGACCATATACTAGTATATTTTTTAAATAATTTCGCGGTAGTTAAACCCTTTTCAAAAACTTCTATCTTGATATTGAAAATCTTCTTAAAATACATCACAAGGTTTTTTTTTTTTTTTTTTTTTTTTTTTTTTTTTTTTTTTTTTTTTTTTTTTTTTTTTTTTGCTTTTCACTGCATCGTCGTTGGTACAGTTGCTCTGAAAAAATGTCCGACACCTCAGTCAAAGTTTTCCTGAGCCCTGATATATATATATATATATATAATGTGTGTGTGTGTGTGTGTGTGTTTCCATAAATTTAAAATTACTAGTAGCCAATTTTAAAAAAAAATGTGAAAATATAGTCTTTTTTAAAGTATTTTCTCACAAATTTGCTAAAATATTTTACTTTTTGAAAGAATTTCTCAGGAATTAGTAGCCAATGGCAATTTTGGCTACCAAGAATGGAAACATAGTATGTATATATATATATATATATATATATATATATATATATATTTATATATGTTATGTACAAGTAAAAATGTTTCTGTTAGAAGTTATCTCAAACATCTTCAAATCACCAAAAACCATTTCCCATTAGGCACCAGGTATTTAAACCAGGCTCTTTTGGTGCATATGTAACAAATAAACCGACAAGGTGATTAGCGATGACAGCTGCCTTATTTTTAAAATTATAATGATACCTTGCACAGTGTCCTTTATTCCCCTTATTTGAATGAAACATATATGGACCATTTAAGCATGTATTGAGATTGTTTAATGCATAAGCTGGATACAGTATTTTTTCCTTTCAAGCGTGAATTGTCATTGTCTTATCTTCAGACTTGTAGTATGACTTTTTGTTTGTTGTTGACAAAAAACTTTTACTATATATATTGATACAATGTATAACAAATTGTTGGTAAAATTTGTTTTACTTTGTTAGCTTATTTCATTTTGCTAATTATATAGTAAGGATCCTCTGTAGACACAATTCCCAGGTAGACTCCTTATTTCAAACTCTGTCAAAGAATCATTGGTTTAAAAAAGGGTTATGAGGCATTAAATTTTACTTCTTCAGTCTAATATGAATTATTTTTTCAGATTTAACTACCTTTTTCATACTCACTGTAACACAAAGTGGAAATAAAACTAGAAATGTCAATGCATTATGATTAGGTTTGAATTGCTTATCATGGCCTTTATATTCTTAGATATTGCTTATACAAAAGTGTAGGTCGTGTCAACCCTAAGGATTTTTAAAGCTCCATAAAGTTTTTCAATTTTCTGAATTTTTTTTTGGTTTTCTAAAAATATATATTTTTAAAAATAGATAACTTCTAATCACAATCCGTGAGTTTCATTTTCTAAAATTTCATTCCTTTTAGCTGTAAATATACGGAATCTTCTAACCAGTTGTCAGTGTTTATCGATGATTAAATTATGAGCTGGGAGCATGCACACGGATGTACAGAAACTCCATTAAATCAAAAGTGAAACCTGACAAATTGTATTAATATCCAGATTTATTCGCAATGGTGTTATGTATTCCTTACTAAGGCACAAATGACAAATTCAATGAAGTTCTGTGTTTAATTTATCGTATTTCACCGCTTTGTAAGTTGTGTTTAAATGACCCATTTTTTATGACTTGAGCATGTTCTAATATTAGATCCCACATGCTACATCTCGCTTGGAAATTATTGTCGTTTCTGTATTTATTCAAGCTTTTATCATTGAACCAAATGTAACATTGTTGAATAGGCACATCATTTATTGGATCAGCACTGTTTTAACATTTTTCCTGGGAAAACTTAATGCAGCTTTAATAAATTTGTTTGAAATGATGCCCTTACCGCAAATTTGATTGATAAGTAGATAAGTATAATTACTAAACATATATCCAAATGGCAGATATAAAAAGACTGTTAAGAGCTCATTATAAATTTATGAAAGACTTTGATTTGAAGATAAACTGATAGGGAAGCTTACTACATTCATTTAAAGACCCAAGGGAGTAAAGTACATAGAAATTGTTCTAAAAACTTATCTTTAATGTATAAAAAGGGTAATTAAAATTCCTTGGTAAAATGGGAGATTATATAAGTGCTGTCTTTAGACCAGGGGCCTCAGTGGCCAAGTGGTCTAAAGTGCGGGCTTATGGATCCAACGCCTCTCACCGCCTGGGTTCAAATCCCACTTAGAACAGATCCTAGTATGAGAAAATTTGTCAGTTCGCTTGCCGAAGGTTGGTTTTCTCTGCACTCCAGTTTCCTCCACCATCCCAGAACTGACAGTCTCGAAATAAGTGAAAGAATCTTGACTGGGGCGTAAAACACCATTACCCCCACTCCACTCCATTCTTTAGACCACTTGGCCATTGAGGTCTCCTGGTCAAGTGGAAGATTTTATGCTCAGATCAATACACAGATCAATGTATTTTTTCCCCATTCATGCTTGTTTTAGGAATGAAAACTGAAACATTGTCATTATGACTCATTAAATTTAGCAAATTTAGGATAAATTCTTTCTCAAAATGATTACAAATAAAGTATTGAAAGTATATTTATTATGTAAATGTACTGAAAAATTCAATACCAGTATTTGTTGTCAGACTCAATTGTAAATGTTAATTATCAGAATGATTTTTATAAAAAAAAAATTGCAGTTTGGTATGATTATATTGACTAATCAGAACAATGTTTTGTGTTTCTATGGTTACTGTTGTGGCATGTAAATTGTAAAGTTTGATAAAATGGCACAGTTTTACCTTTGTTTTCCCCAAAATGCCTCAGAATATATCATTGCCTGAAATGATACTTTTATATATAGAAACATTTTAATTTTTCAATAATCCTTTGGTTTGAATTTATATAATGTTTTAATCTTAATTTTTAAAATTTATTTTAGGAATAAAGAACAAACAAGATGCCGCCTCCTCCACCACCCCCACCTGGCCCACCTCCGGCACCAGCTGGGCCTCCACCTCCACCTGTTATCAAGTCGGGTGGGAAGAAGTCATCAGGGGGTGGACAAGATAGAGGAGCATTACTTAATGCTATACATAAAGGGAAACCCCTTAAGAAAGTCCAAACAAATGACAGAAGCGCACCATCGGTAGCGGGTAAATAGATTGATAAGATGAGAATGGCAGTGTGAATGTTGTGATAGAGTATGATGATTGTGATTGTCAAGAAGCTGAATAAATTTTGTGACAGTACAATGTATATTTTCAGCTCTCTTTATCTAACTCTGAAACATACTTGAAATAGAGTTCAGTTTAAACAATTTGATTCAGTCTCCTTTTTATTTAGGTGAGAATAATAATTTTAAACAAAAGGTGTTTCCTTTTTTTTATCTTTTTTTTATGGTCTTCTTTAAGATAATGCATCCAGATAAGTCATCCCTTCTCTGGAACAAGTAAAAGACCTTTCCCATTTTTATAAGAAACTTGAAAATGCTGTCATTTTATATAGTACCATTTCTATTGTGATGATGAGGTTTTCTACAAATTAAAATGGTTCAAGAGAGTAATGAAACTACCTACAGTATATGTTAAACATTTTCATTTTTATTATAGGTAACAAGCCATCTGGTCCAGGTGGTGGTGGACCTATGGGCATGGGTGGTGGCCCAGGAAAATTTAATACAGTAGCATGTCATCCCTCAAGAGGTGGTGACAGACAACTTCCAAATGAATGGCAGGGTTCACAAGATGATGGTAAGTCGTACTACAAAAAAATGCTAAATTCTTTCAGGATTCTGGTCGTTAAAAATAGACATTGCCATGTACATTGTAACTTTTTACCACTGTTTGAGTTCATATTCATATAACAGGGCATTGAATTTCCCAAAGTTTCAGAACAAGACAGTGATTTTACTATGGTTTTTAAAAACTACCTTCCACCTTTCAGATTGGGAAAATTTGAACCCTTTTTATGTCACATATTATGCTCAGAATTTTGAAATTCATTGCAAAGATTTCATATTCTGACAATATCTAACTTTTTTTGTCTGTCAGAATAGTTTTGGACAACTGGATTTAACTTAAACTATTTGATTGTATGTCACTGTTGCCTTTTGGGGAATTTTAGTTGTCAAATTGGGAAATTTTAGTCTTATTTCTCAAGGGGAAACTACCTTTATTCGGTAGTAATTTTAGGCAAACAAAACCACTGCAAGAAACTAATATCTTTTTTCAAATAGAAATGAGTTAAGTTTCGATGAACAAGTAACAAATTTTTGAAAATTGTCCTTTCTTGTTTTCCACAATTTTAAAATTTTTAGTAGCCAAATTTCCAAATGTTGTGAAAATATAGTCATATTTAAAAATTCATTAAAATAGGTTGCTTTTTTAAGAATTTCTTAGAAATTAGTAGCCATTGGCTATTTTGCATACCAGGAACGGAAAACCTGGGCCTGATAAATGATTAGTAATATAGACATCCATAAGTGTTGTATTATTGAAATGTTTTTGGACCAACAGAGTTTTCAGACCAAGCTACTAGTTCAAGGCTAGTGTCAGGCCCTGTGGTAGTTTGAGCATCATAAATTGATTAATCATAGAGAAAATTTTGCTTGCTCAAGATATTAAAAAACTTAAAAATTTTCTTAATGCATGATAAGTCTGTTACCAGGGTTTAGCTCTGTCTCTTCAAATGTAGGAGCCAAAAAATTAGTCAGCTGTGAAATTTGGAGCCAATTTATATGAAACATTTCAGTGAACTTAAAAAACTAATGCTTGTAACGAAATTGATGAAAATTTTGAGCAAAACAATTAGCCAATATCTCAATATTTTGGAACCAGAAATGATAAAAATTAGAAATTGGATAAATTGATGAATGGCAGAGCAAACCCTGGTAACTAACTAAAATCTTTTATGCTTAAAGTGTTTTTATCTTTAATCTCTTTGTATAATCTTGTTCTCAAATATTTTGTGGTATCCTCTAAATGATGTTAATGTTTGTTAAAATTTTTATTTTTTCAATAAATTACATTAAGTAATTCCCATACCTAGTTATCTTTTTTTCAGACTTGCAAGCTTCCTGATTTTATCACCATTTCTTTACTATTTTTATCGTTTCTTTACCATCTCTTTCTTGACAGGTCTAGAACAAGGTAATAGAAACATTTACCCATTTTACTGAAATTGAAACATTTCTCACAATATTCACTATCCATTTTCTTGCACATAAAGCTTACTATAAAAGTATTTTTTTGCATTCTATCCTTCCAAAGATCATGCATTATTCATCTTCATGTAAAAATCTTTAATCAAAAATATCACATATTGTTTTTCAAGCAAGAAATATCATACTTGAAGCTGCATTTTTTTTTTTTTTTCTAAAAATTAATTTTTTAAAAATAGATAACTTCTAATCACGATCCATGAGATTCATTTTCTAAAATTTCATTCCTTTTAGCTGTAAATAAATGGGATCCTCTAACGAGTTGGTCATTGTTTAACGATGATAAATATTTGCTTGGAGCATGCACACGGATGTACAGAATTTTCAATGAATCGAAGTTGAAACCTGGCAAATTTTATTAATTGTCCATCATTAATATCCAAATGTATTCGTGATGGTGTTACGTCACCCTTACAAAGTCACAAATGACAAATTAAATGAAATTCTGTGTTTAATTTATCGTATTTCACCGTTTTTTAAGTTGTGTTTAAATGACCAGGTTTTTTATGACGTAACCATGTTCTAAAATACGATCACACAGGCTGCATCTCGCTGGGAAATTTTTGTTATTTCTGTTTTTTTTCGAGCTTTTATCATTGAAACAAATGTAACATTTTTCATAAGGAACACCTTAAATTAGATCAGCGCCATTTTAAATTTTTTCCTAGGAAAAATTAATGCAGCTTTAAGAAGGATAACTTTCTTGTTTTTTTTAATTGAGATATTGAGATCATACAAAAACGAATTATTTGATTCAATAAAACAACATTCACTATTGAAAAAATCTCTAAATTTCTTTTTAAAATTTGAAATTTAATACGGAAGAGAAATTACATGTATTGCCAGTTTGTATTAAAAAGAGAAAAAATATTTCCCCCTTCCCCTGATTGTTGATGTCCAAATCAAATTGCAACCATTTTGGCAAACGGTATTGAAAACATAAAAAAAAATTGCCCCTTCCATTGAAAACATAGAAAAAAAATTGCCCCTTCAATGTAAATTGAAGTACCAAGTTTTGAATAGTTTTTGGAAGTAGATGGGCAAGTTGGCTTTGTTATTTGTTCATCTGATATGCCTTGTTTTGTTATGTTTTGTCTTAAATCATTATCATCATGTCCATTTTACATGCCTGTGTTTACACTTGGCTTACAATTAATTAACGTGTGATACAAATGCAAATTGTGTATGTAGTGTGTTGTGTTTACACATACAGTAGTTAATATTTTACATGTGTATGTAATGTCTACACATAGCTAATATTTAAGGAGTATGTGTATGCAATGTGTTTTAATAGCTAAAATTTTAGAAATATGCTTATTTAATGTTTACACATAGCTAATGTTTTAGAAGTTTTTGTATGACTTGCAAACATTTGTTTTAGGAGTATGTATATGTGATGTACACATAAGGATTTATGTGTATGTAATGTGTACACATAGGAATATGTATATATAATATAGGAATGTGTGTATGTAATGTGAACACATGGGAATATGTGTATGCTATGTGTACACATAGGAATATGTGTATGTAATGTCATTAATGTGTACACATGGAAATATGTGTATGTAATGTGTACACATAAGGATATGTGTATGTTAGAACTAATATATCTATTTGTGTATATACGTTTTCAGGAAAGTTCAAAAATAAAATAAATTCCAATAGAAAGCTGAGTTTAAATAGTGCAACTCTAAGAAAACAAAGTTTGAAATCTACAAAGTCCGATGAATCTGGGGGTAAAATACAGAATATTCTTCATTGTTTGGTGTAGTGTATAGTATAGTCTTTAAATTTGTTGGACAGCATGAAAATTATTTAATATACAGTTTAAAACATTATTTTTAAATTTTTCAGTTATTATATATTTTATTTTAATATATAGGTGTTTTGGTATTATGACCCTTTATTTAACAAGTTATCTCTCTTATCTTGGCTCAAATGTGTGAAAAAACCACATTTTTCATCTTTAAAAGCAGATATGGAAAAATGTCTTCTTTTTTTAATTTTGCAAAAAATCGAAAATATTTGCCCTGTAGTGTTCAAAACAGAAGGGAGGTTGACATGGTTTTTCTAGCTGAGATCCTGAAGAAACAGAGGTCATAATTTCTAAAAGCTAACATAGTTTAATACATTTTATTTTTAAAAAAGTATAGAGTCAAGAAAAAAAATTATAACAAAGGAGAAAAAATGGGAAAAATCTTGGGTTTAAAAAAAAAAATCAACTAAGACTAAAATAAAAAGATGGGCCAGGGATTTGCCCACAGACAGTGCTATTGGGAAACAAAATTTTTATTTTGGCCAGTTTTACAAAAATCTCTTCTAGATTAAAAACTGACTCAGTTTCAGTTCCTTCATTTATTGAAGTACGCAGTCATGTACCAAAAATATATAGTTCTATAAAGACACAGGAAAAATGAAATTAAAAGGTTTTAATGTACTGGTAATAATAATGAAGTAAGATTAATATAATGTAACAGCCATGCCTAATGAGACAAACACTTCTTTATAAACAGGTGATAATTAAAAAATAGCTGTAATAAAATTTTTTATCATGATTAGATGTTACTTATTTTAAGGTTGTAAAATTTGTTGAATATTGAAAATCTTCATACATATAGTTGAGATGTTATATGAAACTAATTTTAAATTTATATTGAATTATCATTATATTGACATTCTTTATCATTTATTTAAAAGTTTAATGACATTGTCAGATATTATTAAAGGAATTTCTTAACGAAATTTTATTGATAGAGATGACACTGTTTGAATGTTGTGTCTACATGTACTAGACATGATGTTTTTATGGGGTATCGCCCAATTGGTACAAATAACTCAAAAAGTAAAGTCAAAATCCAGGGTAATTTTCAGAAATAATTCAGGAAAGATAGTTTTTGATTGTGTAATAAATGATTACACAATAATAAATATAATTTACCATAAATCACCTCTAAATTTTACCCTGTGTGATCAGTTCCCCACTATTAGACCCATTTATAACAACTAACAGTCTGGATGGTAGGCATTTTTCCTTGTTCACTAACTGATTTTATATAGGTGGTAATAGAGACTTCAGATCTGTACATAAACAGAAGGTTATGGGTTACTAACACAATTTTACACAAATATAACAAAACTTTTTTAATCAGATCATCTGATTTGTCTCATTTGTGAATAGATAACACTTATATTGTAAAAACAATGTAGTTATTTCCTTATTGCAGTGTAAACAGAAAACAAATATTGAAATGTAAACCCTTTGTTAAATTTTGTTTCCTTGTCGTTAATTTTGATAATTTTTAGCTCACCTGGTGGAAAGGCCGTGTGTGTTTATGGCATAACACATTGTGTGTGTTTGTGTTAAAGTTTGGACATCTATACATAATTGTTATTCAGTGTAATTTTGTTTCCTTGTCATCATATTTTGAAAATTTGTAGCTCAGCTGATGGAAAGGTCATGCGAGTCTATGGCATAGCTCATTGTGTGTTTGTGTGTAGACATCTATATATTTTTGACTTTTCCCTATTGTTATTCAGTGTAATTTTGTTTCCTTTTCATTTATATATTTTGAAAAAAAATTAGCTCACCTGGTGGAAAGGCCACGCGAGTCTATGCCATAGCACATTGTGTTTGTATTTTTATATGAACATGTTTACCTTTTTGACTTCTCTTTCTCAAAATTACTGGACAGATTTTAATGAAACTTTGACTGATGCTGCATTTTATTTTTTTATTTATTTATTTATTTATTTATTTATTTATTTATTTATTTTTATTTTATTTATTTATTTATTTATTTATTTATTTATTTATTCTAAAATCAATGACTAGAGGCAAAACCTGAAATTTCTAAGCTTTGACTTTCAAATGTGGTGAGCTCCAGTTTCAGAGATAATTTCTAAAGCTCCCTATAATGAATTAATGGAAGAGGCTTGCAGTTATTCTATGGTTTCTCCACTTTTTTTTAAATCAATTGTTGCTTTATTCATTTCTTTGTTCAAGTCACAGTACACCTAGTAATTGGCATAGCAACTACAAACTCCATACAGGTTAACCACCTAGGATAGTTTTGCCTTGAAATTAAATTGAATGATTTTGGGCAATTTAGGAGGAGATAATTTATTTTTTTGAAAAATATTAAAACTAATATAACTCTGTTTTTGCTTAACATAATCACATGAAACTTAAAGCACATTCAGAATCATTGTCTGTATAAAATTAAAAATGCCATCTCCGAGTGAGTTACCACATTGGCTGTGCTTTAAACAAAATCGTACTTACAAATACACCTCTGCAGGTGAGTAGTTCAAGGCCCATTGGCATGTTTAAATCCAGTTTGTTGTTTGTTTCATGTTGTCACTTTTATTTCATGCATTGTCTTTTTTGTGTGATTTCTATTTCCTGTTGATTTAGTTTCCTTGAGTTAAGACATTTTGTTTCAGAAGACGTATAGCTAGTACATATGATCCCCTGAAAAGTTTTATGAAATCAATTTGGGGATTTGCACAGGTATTTTGTGTGGTATCTTGTTTCCATGACAATAAACATTTTAAGTGTTGGCAATGTCTATCGGTTGTATATAAAGTCACACCACACTGGTTATGTTTTGTCTTATGCTTCTCAGATAACTATAGTGAAGTCATATCCTTTGTTGATTTAGAATAATCACTGTAAATAAGGAATTTGTTTTCCACCAGTCTTTATTGCTTACCACTTTTAAAATCGTCATTTCATATGTGTCTGCATCGGTAGTTCAGTGGTAGAACGTTCATCTCGAGCAGGAGATTAGGGTTATCAAGCCTGACTAGATCATACATAAGACTTTGAGAGACTGCTGCCTCCAACTCGGGGTTAGCGTTAAGAGGTCAGAGTATTGACTGGTTAACCTGAGACAAGATAAATTACTGGGGGAGTGGCATGCTTGTCTGCAGCATGCTGACACGGTGAGCTAGCACCTTAACAAAGGAAAGCTCCAAGTGTGCACAAGTACAATGCAGACCATAATACATACTAACATATCACACTTGCATGCACAAACTTATTCTTAGGTTAATCTTTAGAGATTATATTAATAACCTTGTTTTCATCAAGAATAACTGGAAAGTTATTCTGATGTGAGCTGATGTGAAGTTAAACAGTATAACCGACCAAGCAAATCATATTTGAAACTTGTTGGTACTTCTCTTGCCTCAGCACATCATTATCCAATAATTACAGTTTTAAAAAGTTACAGATAAACTTTAAAAATGAGAGCTACCAATAAGAATAAATTTTTATTACTGATTTTAAAAAAGATAAAAGATAGCAATCTGCTAATTATTATTTTGGAATATGTATGTACAGTATCTTTATTCAAGATCACCAAAAATCTTTTAAAACATAAATGAAAAGGGCAAAAATACAGTTATTCACTTTTGTACTTTCAATTAATCTGAAAATTTTCACCACAAAAATTGATTCATAATTAGTTGCTCAAATTACAGTACATCATTTTAATATGGCTTAAAATCTTTATGGTATCTTTAAAATGAAGTATTGGAAAGTATTATGTTCACAGATTTTTGATTGAAAATGCAGATCATTAAAGTGTTGTTTAAATTGTTTAGCTCATCTGCATAAAAGTAAAGAAATTGACCTGACATCATTCCCCTGAAAATATAATAAACTTGATTGTCCATGTCAACATGTGATGAAAACGGTTTTGGTCTATATTTTGGCAAACTAGCTGAAAAGATGTAAATGTGAGATAGGCTGTTCTTTAAATTTGATGTTTACAAGAATATATTTGGACACACTAAAAGTAGAATTTTATATAAATTTGAGGTAAATTTACAGATCATATGATTATGTAATGTAGTTTTTAAGTTCCTTGTCTGCTTTTAAGTTGAACTAGTACATACTATGTAAGGAAGTACAGTAATTGTTTAAACTTTAGATCTTTCCATATCAAATATAAATCAAAAATTCATACCAGATTTCATTCTAAGAAGTTAAATGTTAACAACAATTAATATCAATCATTGATTCATACAAGCATTGATTTTATTCTAAGAATTTAAAATATAATTCATTTTTAATACCAACAATATTTTCTTTCAATATTTCATTCTAAGAACCTATGATCTTAAACACTGGCTCAGTTGGTAGATTGCTCATTCCATACTTGGGAGGTTGTGGGTTCACAACCCCCCACCCCCAACCCAGCAAAGGGTAACCACCACCACCACCACCCCTCCCCCGGAATAATTTTCTGTTTTTTAATTAACCACATCAAATAGGTAAAGAAATAAACATTAGAATTTTTATTTGAAAATATGGTGTTAACATACTGCTTTTTTATCTTTTTATAACTGTCAAGTCGTTGGCAATGCAACAAAATGTCAGTTAAACAGTTAAACTGAATTCTGTTTGGTACATCGGAATATCTGTTGTTTTAGTTATAAATTATAAATTGATTTGTGGCAATGTTGCATATATATAGATAAATGTTTATAAATACCACTTATTAATATCTTGCAAAAATCCCATCACTGGTAGCTTAAAATATATCGACATATAACAGAAACAACAAATGATCCTGATATAAAAACCAAGTATAATGTCGTGATCATGTTGTTGTTGTTGATAACCAGAAAATGGTCATTATCAATGTAGTCAGCTCTTGTTTATAGAAATCAGGGGGGGACTATTAAGTATCTATAAACTGGATCAATCAGGCGCCTATATGACTGTGAAATGTATACATGTATTCTAGTAGAAATGATGTGAACAGGTGAAGCCACCAGTAATCAGTTAACTTGTAAGGTATTAGGTAATTATCAGTGAATAGGGAAGTTCATTGAATCGTTACACTGTCCTGAGAACTTTTAATTGTTAACAAGACAACACTATGAAATTGTCTTACTTTTATGGGAAAAAAGCCGATTCTGATATTTTTCAATCGGCTATTGAAGTTTGAATCAGCGTTTTTCACCAAAAATTGGCGTTTGTGAAGGCCTGCTTAAAAACTAATTGCAAGAGGGTTAAGTTAGATTTTTACATAAATCAGGATTGTCTCCCTTGTACTTCTAGATCTGTCCACACTTTATTGTAATTTTTTTGTCTGAAGTTTGTTAGACTCCTTAGTTGTTTTCCTAGAATATTGTTTGGTTATTTTTAGAGCGATTGAGCTAATGTTTTATCCCCCTTTTGGTACCCCTTATATAAATAATGGGCTGATGATACAGATAGTATACATGTAGACCATTAAGAAGGAAGAATGGAGGAAGGAAAAATAGTTGAAGATCATTTACATGTCATTATAACCGGAAATACTTCTCTTAAGTATATTTAGTTTGTGTGTTTGTATATATATATATATGGTACATGTAAACTTTAGAGGAGGTTTTATTATGATCAAACCGATAAAACTACTTGTATCACTTGAAAATTTTACTTAGTCTATTAACTGTGAATGTAACCGTCAACCAAAAGTATAATATACTGTAAAATCAGAAATATTGGTGGGGGATTAAATTTCGTTATTTTCTTGGGTTACTGAAAACCACGAAATTAAATGTCATTGAAAATTTTTAATTTCCATTGCCCTCAATGGGATTTATTTTCACAAAACTGAGTTCCACGAAAATTTCTACCAATAGAATTTTTATACGCCCGTCAAAGACGGGGCGTATTATGGGATCACCCTTGGCGGCGGGCGGATGGGCGGGCGGGCGGGCATACTGTCGGCGGGTTTGTCCGGCCCATAACTCTGACATCTATGGTCAGAATGACTTGAAACTTGGTATGCTTACTTACCACGATGATGCGAAGTGCAGTGCTCAGGAACCGTAACTCTAGCTTCCTTAATTTTTGAGTTATTCCCCTTTGAATACTGTTAGCATGTTTGTACGGATCATAACTTTGACATCTATGGTCAGAATGACTTGAAACTTGGTATGCTTACTTACCACGATGATGCCAAGTGCAGTGCACAGAAACCGTAACTCTAGCTTCCTTAATTTTTGAGTTATTCCCCTTTGTGTGCTCCTGGAGTACGCGGCGGGTTTGTCTGGCCCATAACTCTGACATCTATGGTCAGAATGACTTGAAACTTGGTATGCTTACTTACCACGATGATCCGAAGTGCAGTGCTCAGGAACCGTAACTCTAGCTTCCTTAATTTATTCTACCAGGGAGCAGATACACATAGAGTTGTAGGCTGAAGAACTTGCTGTCTTTGAAACAACCCAGTATACTAGAGATTACCTCAATTTTGTGATAAAAGTTACAAGAACATGATGGTAAAATTATATAAATGGTGTGGCTGGTGGTAAGTCTATTTTGTTACTGAAAATAATACCAAAATCTCAATAATTACTATTGTTTTTTATTGTACTTGTTGACTTGTGCACTGCATTTTGTATCATTGTGATGAATAATTGAATTGACTTATTGATTATGAACAGCTCATATGAACTGTATAAGTCCCTTTACAGTTCATAATAAACAAAATATCCACATAAATGACTTGCAGATTTGACGGGCGTATCATGCTCTGCCATGCGGAACTCTTGTTTTTAAAATGCAAAGTCACGAAATTTTAACCCAACGAATATTAATGATTCTACAGTATACTCTTTTAACTTTGCCTGACAACATCCTTTTGACAAAAACAAACAATTTTATATGATTTTTTTAAAGGATTTATGAGACATAATTTCAACTAAAAATGTGTAGCATATACATTTTATCTTAAGATGTACTATCATTAGTAAATTCACAATTTTTTATGTTGTAAAAAAATTGCATGGGATTCATGATTCAAAATTTTATGTGATTATCCAATAAATTTGAATATCTGACAAGGATTACTGGTATTACTTTATTTCTCTATTAAGTGCATATTATTTAATATATATATATATATTCCCTGTAAACACAAAATATTTTGAACCACATCTGGTGACCATTAATGTTGACAGCACACTGATACTTAATTTATTGACTAGCATGCATCTCATTTTTTTTGGTCAAAATTCACATGATATATAGAACTATTTTTGGTCTGTTTCTGTCCACACATTGTATTTGTCTGTATGTTTTTGTTTATATATACAATGTGTTACAAAATGAAAAAAAAAAGAAAGATCAATATTCCTGGAAATTTGCAACTCACCATGCAAATTCCAATATCGAGCAATGCCTGAAAATTTCTGACATCTTATTCAATCAGTACCAATACTAATATGATTTTGTCTTCTCTTTGCATTCTCGTCTTTGGCTGTCTCATCATTAAATTGTATTGTCTTGTTTCATTGTCTTATTTCATCGCTTTATCATTGTTAATGATTGTTCCCTGTGCTTGATTGTGTTGTTTACATGTTTTTCATTTGCAAATTTTCATCTTTTATCTTAACATGCTTAAGTTATAAGAAAGCTACATGAAGATTGAAGCATGTCTTTACAAAGCTGAAAGTTTCCCTAGTTATGAAAGTTTTGATACACATAAATCTAATAAGTTTTTTTCATTAGATTCAAAAGTTGCATTTTTTATGGGAAATTTCCTTTGAAATGTTCTCTATTTAAAGTCCTAAGAATTTTTCATGTGAAATTTCCCCTAAAAATTTCATGATTGACTCTGTAAAAAGAATAAAAAGATTTTGTTTTTTTATTTTAGACTGCATTATAATGTATTTTTCCGTTAAGTTCTAACTTCAGTAGCAGCATTCATTAGGCAGAGATATTAATACATGTACAATCTTTCATTTAGTATTGTGAATACATGTATATTATTAATGTATACCAATGGATTTCAGTTATTTCTATTTTTATGTTTTCCAGCAAGTGCTAAACCTTCCATGGGTGGTCCAATGGGATTGGGAGGATTATTTGCTGGAGGTGTACCCAGATTACCAAATAAAGGTGGTAGATCTACTGGTGGTCCTAGAGGTTTGTATCAGTGATTATCATTATTAGTATAGAGTGAGTTTCTAAGTGGAATAAGCAATTTTAAATTATTAAAATGTGAGACATTTTCAGCTACTAGAAATTTAAATCTATGCACCTAGCTTTAAAGGTGTGTGTATTACAATATATTATTATACACAAATGCATCACAATTGTCATGTTTTGTATTTGGACCCAGTAATATGATATTAAGTTAGTTAAATCATTGAAAAACACAGTTTTTAAACATAATTAAAAATTATCATACCATTATTCAATCTATAGTTTTAAAACAATAGTTTTTCATTTTAATTAAATCCTGTTTACATTTGGTTAGGAGTCTTGACTATATATATCGATAATCAATTATAAATCAATATTTAGAATTATAATATATGTGCATTTATCGATACAAGCTGTGAAAAATTGATACATCGGCACTTTGAATCCCCGAAATTTTGGTTTGACTTTTATACACACCAGAATGATTGATCAGACAACAACAACATGGCTGCCACCAATCTGGTAGTTAACGTATTAATTGTGCCTTCCAATTCCAAAACTAGCAAGAACTTAAACATACGTTATGAAAATAACTGACGTAAAGACCCAAATAAGATTTAAAAATAAGTTTTGAAACATTTATTTGAAAGTACTTTATGCATTGAGTTGAGTAATGGTGTTTAATGTCCCACTCAAGAATATTTCACTTATATCAAGACGTCACAACTATAGGCAAAAGTACAGAAATTTTGCCTGTGCATTGCGCTGATGGCATTATTCAGCAGGGTTCTTTATCGTTAATTTTAAGTTCTGACTTTTATTTCGTAATGCAGAATGCTTTGTGAAAGAACTGCCACTACCCACTTTCAAGTCTTTGGTCAGACCCAGTCAGGGTTTGAACCCACAACCTTCCACTTACGGAGCGAGCACCCTACCAACCTTATGCATAGCTACTTCTGCATATAGATGTATAACTGATATAACATTAAAGAACCTTCCCTGCACATTGCCCTAAGTGCACTGCAAAGGTAAAAACTTCTGCCACTTCACCCATAGCTGGTGACATCTTGATATAAGTGAAATATTCTTAAATGGGGTGTAAAACCCCATTAAATCAAATCAATGATATATCGTAATACATATCATATTGTGAGCAGTTTATAGCGATATATATCATATCATGGCATGTTTGTATCATCCCAATTCTACATTTTTACAAATATTTACAAATACAGTAGAACTTCGATAACTCGAAGTGCTCGGGACTTCGCTGGGGACTTCGAGTTATCGGGGTGTTCGAGTTATCGAAGTTGAAGGATGATGCCCAAGAATGGTGTTACCTTAATATATGTTTTCCACTACAAAATCTTGATGTTTTAAACTGTTACCTGTACTCGAATGTGAAAAAAAGTAAAAAGATAATTTTTAAAGAAAATACAATAAATAATTTATTAAAGAATTGATATTGACGGTAAAAGCGTGCGAAATGTATTATTTTATTATAAAATCACGATACATGTATATACGAACAACGAAATCGGAAATCAGATATATGTACATGTTTATCAAAATGCTTATTTTTTACATTCGTTAGAAAATACGAACAGAAACTTAATGAAATTATAAAGCAGTGCAATAAGTAATTTAAGATTTTAATGCAGTCGTGAGTACAACGGGGTTAGTCGTTTTAATTAAGCTTGGAGAACTTGGCTTCTTTTATTACAGTAGAGGATTAGCGTACCTGTTAGGCTTAATTGTCCGTGACGGTACTGGATTTTAATCCGTTAATTGATACTAATTAATACGGTAGATAACAAGAACTACTCGGTTATTTTCTCTACTATAACGGTAGCCAAATTACCGATATGTGATTTCTTTGATCGTTTTATTAAACGAGTCATTGATCATACACTGTTAGAAAAAATTCGAGTTTTTGAAGTTAATTTTAATAGTTTTTTAAACTACAGACCAAATTTTTACTTCGAGTAATCGGGGGTATTCGAATTATAGAAGTTTGAGTTATCGAAGTTTTCCTAATATAGTTTATATAGAAAACCGGTCGGGACAAAATAAAGACTTCGAGTTATCCGTGGTATTCGAGATATCGAAGTTTGAGTTATCGAAGTTCTACTGTATTTGTTAGCATTCAAGGAAAAAAAATTTCCTGATCAAGCTTCAAACAATTGAGCCCTGATTGATAGCTTTACATGTGGCATGGAAAATTAATAGATATGGGGTCAGTTGAGTCTACAGAAACAAATCTTGGGATAAGGATGAAGTCTCTGTATCATTTTGTACTATAGGTTATAAAGAGGAGCTGGTTAGTCATATTGTAAAATGTAAGTACATGTACGTGTATAACAAAATATTTCTTTGACAAACATTTACAAATAATGTCACACACCATCAAATTTATATATTGTGTTTCTTATTTTTCAGCACCAGGGCCATCAACAGCACTCAGACCTCCAACTCCAGGAAAGCTTCATAATGGACCATCACATCCTCCTCCTTCAATTAGTAATGGGCCTGATTCAGGAAAGAGGCAATTTGGTCAAGGCCCAGCACCTCCTCCACCACAGAATAGAAAGGCACCTAACTCTGCACCTTCAATGGGAAGGCCAGGACCGCCCCCTCCTCCACCGGCCACAAATAAGCCGGCTTTCCTTAATAATGGACAACCAACAACAAATGGACAAGATTCTAGTGGCTTAAAGAAGCCAGCTTTTAAACCTCCAGTTCCATCTGCGAATTTAAAACCATCTACGAATGCAAATGACTCTAGTGATAAACCCCTCCCCCCTCCACCTCCCCCACAATCATCTAAAGCAAGCATTCAATCTACAAATAAAACAAGTGTTAATGGATATTCAGACAGTCATAGTGTTTTGTCAAATTCTGGTCGACCAGGATCAGCACCAAAATCACCAGGACTTGCAGGAGGACAGCCCAAGAATATGCCCCCTCCCCCGCCAAACAGGCCGCCTCCAAACAGGTCATCTGCTCAAGGAACTCCTAGTAATAGACCTCCCAGTATGGTTGGAAGGCCACTTCCTCCTCCCCCATCACAGGTATTTATTGTGTGTGTGTGTGTGTGTGTGTGTGTGTGTGTCCCAACACAAATAACGTAAAGAATTATATTTTCGTGTCTTGGTCTTTAACAATAATTTTATTTCGATTTCCATGCAGTAACCTGTTATTTCAAAAAAAAAAGCCTGAAAGTACTGATATATATTGATTATAATTATTTTTTAATAATATTTTTTTATAATTTTGAACTCGAAAGGTTTTGCTCTAGCTCTTTGTACTGTATGAGTAAAAAATTTCAAAATCTCTGACAAAAGCTGTTATCTGAGCTTATGGCATTTGTGCACATGTTTCTTGTCACCCATCTGTAGACTCAAGAAACATAAGGCCAGTTTAGATAAAATTTGGTATGGAAGGTCCTACATTGTGAAAGATATAAATGGTATCCAATTTTGCCATTAAAAATCCTAGATTGCTACTATAAATATAAAAGCAAATAATCTTTAAATGGCAATAATGGGTCCATCTTGGTACCAGTTTGGTTGAAATTTGCAATATAGTTATTTGGGTATCTGTGATATTTATCAGAATTTGCTGTACAACTTTTTTGTTTGTGATATCAATTTATGTAGTATATATATATATATATATGTCATCAATATTTTTGATATATCAGAAAATCATTTTTTTACGACTGAAGTTTGAATATTTGAATTATAATTTGGGAAAAATTATTGGGAATGTTTTCAAAAACAGTAAAATGGGTGTTACAGGAGGAGAATGATCATGACCGCATTTAAAGTTTTTGTCACATAAAGGGAAAATGTAATGGTCTGACTGCACTATTACATGTCGTGGCTGTGCACAGGATACTTACATTGATGTGATATACTACTACTGGTACATATGTATATAAATATAAATTTATATTTCAGGATAATCACCCCCCTCCTCCCCCTCCATCAAACAGACCACCTCCACCACCTAGATCAGGTCCACCACCCCCGCCTCCATCAAATCCTCCAGCAGTTAGATTAGGAGCACCACCTCCACCACCCATGAGAACGACATCGGCACAAAGTCACACAGGAACTGTCGGCAGAGCAGCAGGGAATAGACCTCCTCCTCCTGCAAGAGGACCAAACACAGGCCTACCACCTCCGCCACCACAAAGGATGTCAGGGTCCTACTCGGGAGGATCAGATGGTAAAGTTGAAACAGCCCATTAAAAAAAAAATGTGAAACTTTGTTTATAAGAAATTTGACCAAAACAAGAGATTTACAATATATTTTCTTGGTTTACATGTTCCATTTTGATTTGACAAGAGTATATAATTACTGTGGCAGTTTCTGTATTATAGAACTATAAACCACTTCTCCAATAAGTTACTTATTTAATTGTACAAACTTGTTGACAATAGGTTTATATTTAGACAAATAACCCCAAATTATGAGAAGCCTTGGTGGCCAAGTGGTCTAGAGTACATTTTTAAGAATCACAGTGCCTCACAATTCCTAGGATTGAATCCTGCTTCAGCTGATCTTAGTCCAAGGGAATTTGTCAGTTCACTTGTCGAAGGTCAGTGGTTTTCTTTGGACATTTTAGTTTCCTCAAATATTTCATAACTGACTGACTCAATATAAGAGAAAGAATCTTGACTGGACTGTAAAACACCATTACTCCAATCCACTCCTAATTTATGGTTACCTGTAATTATAATTATCTATACCAGGTAAAACGGTAATATGTTAATTCAGGATTTTGATAACTTATCACCAGACACCTTATGAGCTAAAATTTGATTGACATTACATACATGTAATCAGAAATCATTTGACCAAAACACTATTCAAGATACAGTTTTAATTTATTTTTTTATTAAACTTGTCAAGTTCAGACCAACTGGGTCTTGATGTAATCTTTGATGTCAACAATTTTCTGAAGTTTTGACATTCTTTTCATCATTGTTGGAGGGAGGGCAGATTTACAAGTTTTCTTGTTGTAATTATTAGCATTCCCCACTTTGATTGTTTTTTATTTGTTCATTCATTCATTCATTCATTCATTCATTCATTCATTCATTTATTTATTCATTCATTCTTATTTGTTTCAGATTTTGAGAATAAATTTAAATTTCATCATTTTAACGAATTTCCTCCTCCGGAGCCCTTTAGTAATAGTAACAAGACATATCCTAGTAAAAACCCCAGAAATCCCAGTAAGTATTGATAACATATAGGTACAAGCAATCTGATTAAAATTTTATGGGCTTCATCAGTGTACCATGCCAAATATGTATGCAGAACAGTTAATTCCACTAGCTACAGATATAAAATAAAAAGTTTTCATAGAATGTGTTATTCTTGGAATAAGAAACAAAGGTTTTCCAATATCAGTGGAAATGATGGTTCTGTACACAAAAGTGCCATGGTACTGTGAACTACACTAATCAGTCTTATTACAGAACTTTCATTACATGTAATTGACTATAAGAAAGTACATTATGTGTACAATATGTGAATTGTCTTTTTAGTTAGTTAAACAGGTGTAGAAGTCACAAATTTAATGAAGAATAATGTTCTTCTAATAGACAATAAGATATTTGTCTTATTGTTGTAGTTATTATATATATATATATATATATATATATATCTATCTCAAATACAGATATTTCCGTAATTTTAAGCCAGGTCTTTGCTGAGACACATGCATGTATGTCTGTCCAAATATGATTATTCTCCATTACTTTAACATTTATGGGTAGATTTTGATCAAACTTTTTACAAATAAATAAAAAAAAACTTGAGACAATTCTGAATTTAGATGTGTTGTTCAAAGATCAAGGACACAAGGTCATATTTTAGATTTGACCTTGAAGGTGATGTCTGTGATGGGGAAATTTATTTTTCAAAAGACTGCTCTTAGTTTATTAAGTGACTTTATTTCATTGCCTGTACATTAGATATTATAACCCTGATATTCATATGAATATTAGTGTGAGCATCAGTATGACATGTTGTGCAGTTTTGGTCAAAAATTTTCCATGGACTAAATATACAGACAGTAACAAACCGCTCAATTAACATCTCTTGTTAAAATTTATAACCGTCGTTAAAAATTTTTATATAATCAGATATAGCAGATAGATCATCGATAAGATCATCGAGACCCGGATCAGGTATGTGTGTGTGTGTGTTAATGATTTCACACCTGAATGCACATTACAATGAGCTTTAAGGTCATGACCAAAAAAAAATAACCTTTTAGCTTTGTTTCGATAGTATGTTTGTTCATATATGGCTGTGTAAAATGTTATTGTTGTGACAATGAACAGTAATGGATTTAATTTGAATTGTGCAGTAGGATTTCCAATTGAACCTCTCGCTCTCTTAAAATTCTAACTAAAATTTATTTTTAAAAAAATTAAAAGAAATTTTCAAAATTTTAAACAACAGTAGTTTCCATAATTTTGGGCTTTCCCAGTGAAAATTAAGATTTTTAATAGAGATTTACCATTGGAAGTCCTATTAAGTATGCTACTTTCATTTCCTTTTAAACTCTTTTGCTTTGTGCTTGATGTTGTTAATCCCTATACGATGTGATAACTTCTAACATTTTTGTTCTGTAACTCAAAAGAAATTTTTGCATTTTTTAAATTTCTTGTAAATTCTGGATTAAAGATGGTGATAAGATGTGAAAATTAATTTTCACAAATAATTCATTTTGATATATTTTTCTTGCGTTTGCACTGTCCACCAATTAACAATTCAAAAATAAAAGTATGCAGATATATTGAAATAATGACACTGCAAAAATTAATTGATGAAAAAAATTCCAGATTTACAGTAGCACTATTGATTCTACTGGTTTTGAATGCAACAGACAAATTGTTGCAATTCCATAGCCAGTGAAAATCTAAATAGACAGACTACAATTGTAACAAGGTGCCATCACATGATGTATGGTGGACCTCTATTGATGAATGCATTTTATTTGGATTATTACTCATTCTTCTCGTATTATTTTTAAGATTGTGTTTTGTTATAAAAAAGGTTAATTGCAATGTAAAGTAAAAACAAAACTTAACCTAGCATGGCATTTTTGTATACAAATGCAGTGGATATTTGATTTTGGTTTCAAATCTCATCTCAGCAGTACTAACTATGCATCATGCAACAGCTTCTTATATTGAACTCTTATTTTTAATGGAAACCTTTTTCGGAAATTGTCTGTAATCATTATATGTATTATAGACGCTTGAGGCAGTCTCTTACTTGATAGAGGCTCTTTCGGCTGAGTTTTTATAGCTTTAGGGTACAAATCACAATTCCTGTCAAATTTTTTGAGACCTCTGTAGATGGATGATCTGTGGAGCATGTTTTGGTTCACTGGACTCATTGTCTAGGTTTGAATTTCCCTTGGGCCAAATCCTAAGTTTGAGAGCTTGTCAGTTCACTTAAAGAAGGTTGGCAGGCCCCAGTTTCACAATCATTTAGTCAACTGAGGGTACACTGAAATCAAATAAGAGAATATTTCAACCTCAGTTTTTAAGATAACTGCACAGTTTAAATGGAATTTACCAGAGCACCACGTGATACCTCATAGCGTTTGACAATTATTATTGACAATCGCATAAAATGACGTTTTCCCGTAACAACAACATTTTTTCGGGAATATTTGACGTAGACGTTTACCATTTCATTTCGCATCGTTAAGAGGTATTGATCAATTGGTATGGTGGCGAATTCTATTGAATAACTGATGTTGTATCAAAATTGTTTAGTGTAGGTTTGTTGAACAAAACAAAACATTGTCTCATAAAACGTAAAACTTTTTAAATATTAATGAAGGAAAAATAAGAAATTCATGAAATCTACAATTACAAGATTTTATCTTTTAAAAACACTTCTCCCAATAGCTCCTTTGAAGATATTTTGTGGTTTTTCTCACCTGCACAAAATGCAAAATTATATATACTCCCAAGTTAGGTCCAACGTCATAAGTTACATGTATAGGATGTAAGTAAGAGTTTCACCTGTTCTGACAGATTTTGTTTGTTTTATTATGTGCCTTGTTGGTCAAGTGGTCTTAAGTGCACAATGATGGTTTACAGCCTCTCTCACTTCCTATGTTGAGAGGCCTTATGTCTGAGTGGTCTAAAGCACACTTCAGATCATAGCAACTCTCACCACCTGGGTTTGAATCCCAATCAGGACAGATCTTTGAGAGGCCTCATGGCTGAGTGGTCTAAAGCACACTTCAGATCATAGCAACTCTCACCACCTGGGTTTGAATCCCAATTGAAACAGATCTTAGTTTGAGAAAGTTTGTCATTTCGCTTGCCAAAAATTTGTGGTTTTCTCCAGGTGTTTTGGTTTCCCCTGCAGTTTCAAAACTGTTGTCTCAAAATAAGTGAAAGAATCTTGACTGGGAAGGGGGTAAAACACCATTTCTCTACTTCACTCCACTTCCTAGGTTCAATCAAAATTTTTTTTCGGCTCGCTTGCCAAAGGTTAGTGGTTTTCTCAGGTAATTCCTGGTTTCTTTCACCATCCCAGAACTAACCACCTCAATAAAGAAATATTTTGAATAGAGAGTAAAAAACCATTCCTTTTTTTTTTTTTTTTTTTTTTTTTTAAATTTACTATCTACATGTATGTTGTTTTAAATAGCTTGAGTTATTGTATACATGCATAAATATGTTTTATTCATTATATTAATGTTCCAATGTTTGGGTCACATTTTTAATCACATACTTTTCAGTATTTTGATATTGTATTTGCTTATTTTACCTTTAATTTTGTACATGTGTATTGAATTGGCCTTCAATATGTGACATTTCAGATCCCTGGACATCGTAAACAATCATAATGGTATTGTATTTATATTGAGTAAATGTGGGAATATCCTTATTACTCTTTATCTTACACAACTCCAATATTTTATTGTCCTGTTTAACCATTATTATTTTTTACTGTAGAAGAAAAATCAATCCATTACAAATTAACACTTGTAAGGCCATTACTACTTAATTAATAGATTCTCATCTAGGTTCGACAAAAATTTTGGGCGGATAGTAGGGTTTAATTTTTTAAAGCAGAATGCCAACAGTGTTCACTTTACTTATTTTTTATTTTTTATTTTTATACTGAAACTTGCACTCTCAAATGGGTGATGTCTACATCAACAATAGGGCCCTTTTTGTCTTTATCACCTGTTTTGAATTATTGTACACCTCCACTAACTGTTGAGTGTCTACAATATTTACCCTGTACCATGTCAGTATTTCTTTCGGATCACTGGAGAGATGCAAAATTGAGAAAACCATGAAGTAAAACTGTAGTACAAACTTCAAAATTAACAGATTACTGTATAATTTTAAATTCAAAATTCATTTTAAATTTACAACAAAATTCAGAATTCCCATCATCATTTATAATGGTTTGATTTTTCTTTCTTTTGTAATAAATGGTTACATTTTATATTTGGGTAGAATCCTTTCTTTTAATTACAGTTTTTTGGAACATTAATATTCCATAGACGTTGAAAGGATAAAAACATCATTCCAGGGACCTTTGCATGCATTATTTTTTCCAGAAATTTTATTTTCTTTTTCATTTGTAATCTATATGTATGTTGTTCAGATTCTTTCCAACTCACTTAGCTAAAATGTTTGCATATGTTTAGAAGAAGCAAACATCTGTGCATGTTGAGATAAATTTCATGGCTTTTAAAAGCCATTTCATCTAAAATATAGCATTAAAATACATTGAATTTTTTTTTTTAACTATTTAGTATTTCGAAAATCTGAGTAAGATATTAATCGATCAGGCTGCCTAACTCTCAGATATGATGGTTCATATTGTATTAAAAATGGTGAAGAAGGTTGGGGGGGGGGGGGGGGGAGGTTACACTTTGTTTACTGTTGTATCAGCCATTTTTAACTGGTAAGAATTTGTAAGGGTAAAATTGATTTTACAAGTTAGCCAAGAAAAAGATGTGTGTCAAGTAAATACAGTTGTAATTACAGATGTGAGAAAATTGTTTGTTATTTTAAGAATTTAGTCTAAATTTTCATTTAAATCATTTAGAAATAACCTAATTTGACACCGTGTTTTTTAAATGGTCAGAAAAAACGGAACATTTCATGTCATTTAGACAACCACAATCAGAATTTTTTGAATAAGAAAATTTGAATTAAAGGATGAATGATACATTTACTGCACCACCTGCAGGTTATCATTATTAATAGTGATGAGGCCACAATCAATTTAAGTCTTTTGGCAAGTAAATGTGCATGATTGATCTGTTTTCTTGTTATTTAGAAACAAATCTAATTTTTTCAAACTGTTTATTTAATGAAATTGACAGAAATTTGCAAAAACTAAGATAAGATTTGACTGGTTTCGACTTGAACGATCCCACTTTTAATTAAACCATTCAGCAACTGAATTTATTTGATTGTTTAGTTCCCAGGTTATTTCAAAGGAACTCAAATGTTTTCCATTGAATACTCAAATTAATGAACCTATTCTTTATGTTAAATTATTATTTAGTGCTGCAGTGGCATTTTTTAAAAGGGCTAAGTTACTAACTAACTGCATGGAATTCTAGCTACAGTGCCCTTATGTTTTTCTGTATCTATTAAAATATTTTGATCTGTATTTTTTGAAATTTTAAAACATCTGTTTATTAATCAGCATAATCATTATCTTTCTTTTCTTCTTTTTCAAAATCAAAATTAATCATATTTTTCATTTATCTTTTTACTCTAAGTTTTTCCTTCAGATAGATTAAATTAATCAAAATTTAATTTTTTTAAAATTTAAATGTTGGATTCAGTTGCTATATCCAGTTAATGAGAAAGCGATGTCTGAAGTTTTTGTGGTGGCCTTGGTGACTGAATGGTCACAGTGCCTTTCACTACCTACATGTAGGTTAGATCTTGCTCAGTGCAGATCCTAGTGTAAGAAAGTTTGTCAGTTTACCAGTTAAAGGTTGATGGTTTTCTCCATAAATAACAATGAAAGTATCTTGACTTGGGCATTTAAACACCATTACTCCACTCCTTCACTCTTGTTTTGTCAGGGGCCTTGGTGGCCAAGTGGTAGGAGCCTTGGTGGCCGAGTGGTCTAAAGCGTGCACTTACGGATCACAGTGCCTCTCACCGCCTGGGTTTGAATCCCACTCGGGACAGATCCTAGTGTGAGAAAGTTTGTCAGTTCGCTTGCCGAAGGTCTATTGTATTCTCCGAGCACTTCGGTTTCCTCCACCATTCCAGAACTGACCGCCTCGAAATAAGTGAAAGATTCTTGACTGGGGCGTAAAACACCATTACTACACTCCACTCCATTCTCGTTTTGTCAAACTAAAATATTCATACCATTATGGGATATTCAAAAACAAAATTTACACAAACTTGTGTAAAATGTAATCGACCTTTTTTTTTTTTTTTTTTTTTTCATTTTATGGTATTTGCTGTTTTTAGTAGACATTAGTTTTTTTTAATTTTAGGGTTTTGGTTATTTACATAATTTTGTGTATTTTAAACCTTTTTTATTTCAGAAAGGGTCTGTAAGTTGTCATTTAGCACTTCATGTAGGGAATTATTCTGTGTTAAATTTTATTATATTTTGGATTAAAAATTGCTGTACCTAGAACACTGCAAATAAAATATTAAATTGTCATATGAACAATGATTTCAATTACATGTATATCCCCCTTAATTTTTATATAAAGTTTTTTTTTCTTTTTTTCTCAGGGATGTTCCGAATGGTTTGATAACCTCAAATTAAAGCTTTTCCACTGAAAATTAAAATTTGAGTGGAAGGTACAAATGGTGGTCTTTCCAATTCAACTTACAGACTTACAAATCTATAATTTTATTTGTTTTCTATTTTATATTGAAATATTGTTTCACATTAAGTCACACTAATTTACTTTTTTTTTCTGAAACTTCATTACTGGTATATTAACATATGTATTTCTTATTATTTTTGTAGGTCGAAGGGCACCTCCCCCTCCGCCCCCGCCAAAATGACAATAAATTTTAGTAATTTAAATGAACAAATACCTACAGGTACCTGTGCAATTTTATATGACAGACAATTTCTGCTGATCATACTAATGTCTGCAGTGAAAGATGTGATCTCCACATTGATCTAGAGATCGGGGAATTTCTAGGGACAGATGTGATTGCTGCATTGATCTAAAAATTGGAAACTTTGAAGGGACAGATTTATTTTAGGTCTGATATTATTCATCATATGTGAGGGAGATGTTATTTATGCATTGATGACCTTTCCTGATGGAAGATTCAAGTGCAGTATACAGCAGTATTTTGTTTTGTATCTTCAAAATTTTGGAGGAAGAAGAATTATCGGCAGCCGTGTCTTTCAGTAACTGTATTTATAGTGCCGAAGATGGCAATGATAATTAAGAAGACGAGGACAACATAGTGTGAAAGAGTGCTTAATGTGTAATTGTCATGATAAATTGCTTCTTCTTTCATCTTCTGTTTCATCTCTCACGATTCAAAGCTTATTATTGTTACCATTATAATTTTTATCAAAATTAATTTTGACATTCCATGTAATATACACAGGTGCTACATATACGTACAGGTGATTTAAGCATTTCAGATTAATTTTATTTTATTCATGTATAGGGAATGGTTATATACAGGTGTATCACTCATTAAATTCATCATTTTAGCAGTATTTGTAATTTAATTGTCGGATAATGCAGAATATATATGGAAATCATAGAGAATAAGAAAATGAATGGATTTCGGGTAGAAGTTTTATCATTTACAAAAGTTCTACCTTTCTATCAAGGTGTAGTGGACTTGCTCGTAAATAATTTTCACCATGTTTCTAGTTTAGTAATACTAAAATTTTACATGATATTAATGTGTACATTCAAGTCTCAGTTTTTCTTCAGTTTCAATACACTAGCCATATTCAGTTGGTAGTTTGCATAAAAAGGTATGTAAAAGTACATGTATATGCTTTTGTTTTCAAATGACGTCTGAATTTTTTTTACTGCCACAGTCTGTCATACTGTTGATTTTTAATTTGTTTCTTGTTACAAAAAAGAGACCTGTTTAGGATTCATTAGTTAAAGTTGTATAAATTATTTCATCTCTGTTACATTGTAGGCCAGTACCTATGGGGTTAACAATTCCACTTAAACTAAATAATAAACAAGCAAATAATGCTTTGGTTTCAATTCCCTTTTAAGACCAAAATTCAATAAATTCACACTGACACATTTCTAACTTTGCAAGAGTTTTTTGTGTCGCCTGACAAGACGACATATAGGGATTACTTTCGTCGTCGGCGTCTGTGTCTGCGGCGTCCGGATTTCATTGGTGTTGTGCATTCAAATGACTCCAAACTTGGTGTGCATGTTTCTGGCAATGACTCGAAGTGCAGTACACAAGAAACGCAACTCTATCTTTTTCCGTTTTTGAATTATTTCCCTTTGATTGATTTTTATAGAGCATTTCTTGTCCGGAGCATAACTTTGGTGTTGTATGTTCAAATGACTCCAAACTTGGTGTACATGTTTCTGGCAATGACTCGTAGTGCAGTGCACAAGAACCACAACTCTATCTTGTTCCGTTTTTGAATTATTTCCCTTTGATTTTTATGCAGTGTCAGGCGACACATCTGTTTCAAAGAACCATATCTAGTTTATTTTTATTTTTAATTATTATTTTTATTTATTAATTTTTATTTTTAATTTTTTGACTATCAATATTTTCCATGTTTTTCTGTATTACAGGCAGATTTTTTTTTCAGTTTGAATGTAATCAAAATATAAAAATATGTATTAAGCACATGTTCAAAATGTACTCATGTTTTTTTTTTTTATAAAAACAATCTTAACTAGTAGATAACCATTTTCAACCAGATTTTGTATTGCAAGTTGGTCTTAAATATATCAGGAGATATTAAAGCTGCATTAAGTTTTCCAAAGAAAAAATTAAAACAGTGCTAATCTAATTTATGATGTTCCTAATGAACAATGTTACATTTGGTTCAAAGATAAAAGCTCGACTAAATACAGAAATAACAATAGTTTCCCAGCGAGATGTAGCATGTGGGATCTAATATAAGAACATGGTTAGTCATGAAAAAACCAGGTCATTTAAAAACAACTTTCAAAACAGTGAAATACGATAAATTAAACACAGAAATTGGTTGAATTTGTCATTTGTGACTTAGTAAGGGATACATAACACCATTTCAAATACATCTGGATAGAAATGACAGACAGTTAATGCAATGTTTCACCTTTGATTCATGGGTTTCAATTTTCCATACATCCCTGCACATGCACCAAGCTCATAATAATTATCGGTAAACGTTGACCAACTGGTTAGAGGATTCTATTTATTTACAGCTAAAAGGAATGAAATTTTAGAAAATGAATCTCACGGATCGTGATTAGAAGTTATTTATTTTTAAAAAAAATATATTTTTAGAAAATCAAAAAAAAATTCAGAAAATTGAAAAACTTAATGCAGCTTTAATACATGTATTTTAATTTCAAATAATATCTATAAAAATCATGGAGATAATGGTCTAAATTCTTAAAGCACTATCAAAGCTTAATTGAATGATTACTAGAGCTTCGATGGCATTATAATACAAATAGTCATCATGAAAATTAATTGGCCTCACCAATGAACCCATGTTGTGAAACCTTAAAATGTACCATAAGTGTAGAATTATTTGTTCTACCAATTATTAAATTATATTCATCAGTAAGATTGTTCTGTTTATTAATAACTACCTTCTGCCCTTTTATATTGGGAAAAATCAAAGTTCTAAAAAAAAAATCAGACTATATTACGACATGCTTTCAGTAGCTGGGATTTCTCATTGCGAAGTTGTTATAGTACAACCAGTATCTAAAGTATTGTGGGTTGAGGCAGCTGGGTTTAATTTGATCATATATTGCTGTTGATTTGAGTTTTGGTGGTCCAATTAGAAAATTGTAATAATAAAAATACCTATAAAAATAAAGTATTGTGGGTTGAGGCAGCTGGGTTTAATTTGATCATATATTGCTGTTGATTTGAGTTTTGGTGGTCAAGTTTAATTTGATCATATATTGCTGTTGATTTGAGTTTTGGTGGTCCAATTAGGAAATTGTAATAATAAAAATACATAAATTCAGAGGAAAATTTAAGTTAAAAAACTGCCCATAATTTGACAGTTTCTATATTAATAATTAGAAAAATATTGAATGGTTTTACTTTGAAACTTGCACTGTTTGTGATTTTCAAAATATTTAGAAACAAAAAATTGGCACAGTTGTTATTTAGTATCCATGGGTAGGCCAGTAAACTATATTTGAAGAAATAAAAATTAATGAACAATAATATTAATTTTGTAGAAAAAGTCTAAATAATGGCAAAAAAATTCATTAAAAGTTAAAGTGGTCTGTAAGTCTAGTCTAATTTTAAAAGCTCTTCAATATTGTATACTGTATATATATTTAATGATCTGTGATGTCATTTAGCTCATTATGAAATTGACACTTCCTGGTATTGGAAAATCATTTTCATTACATCATATGACTTTTTAACCCTCTTTTAAAATTATATGTCGAATCATCATTTGGTTTATTACTAATATGGTTTATGTTGGCCATCATGTAACCAAGTTTTTTTCATTGCATGATTAATATTATGGAAACGATTAGATTTGTAGATCAATTGCAGTCTACTACCAGTGTTATTTAAGTTTTTGGTGTGTGTGTGTGTGTGTGTGTGTTTTAGCAAGAGAGACAGGGAGAAAGAGAGAATTGGCTTGCATCTGTTGAACAGTGCAAGATGTACAGAGAATGGACATCATCAAAATTGAGAATTTGTAAAATATAAAATATATCATGTATATATACACAAATAAATATATTTACATGTATATTGCTTGATGTGTAAATGTTGCTAAAAGGAATGTTTAAAAATGTAAATTTCTGATTTTAAAAATGAATTATGTAAATATGAAAGATAAACATTTAAAGGTAATGCATTAATAAATCTGTTAATGAATTTTTGAGAACAAAAATTTTTTTTCATAAAATCTGTCATGAAATAATTAAAAAAAAATTCCAAGTTAAAATTTTTAGACATTTTTGTCAATGATGCTTAGACATAATTGAAATTTGCTTTGAAAAAATGATCTTTTATTCCTTAGTGCTTAAAAGATAAGCTCAGTTGATATTGCCCAACTCTAGCCAAAGGGGTGTGATCATCCATTTATTTGATATTACTGTTTGAAAGAGGACTACCAGTACTTTCTTGGGTATATATTTGTTGATGAACTAAGTTTGGATGTGTTTCTTTATTGATTTTAGACACCTGCATTATATGACTTCAAAGTGATTAAAAGTTTTTTATGAAAGGCTACAAGCATATTTGTATTGTGCTTAAAAAGTTTTTTTTTCACAACTGTTCATTAATTTAGTGTATAAACTAGAGTTTTCATACAAGTACATGCAACTAGATTATTTGATTTGCATTGATTTTCATGACTTGGACTACTTTATGAAAATTATTTTTATGTTTGTGTGTTTTTTTTGTTCCATAATTCCAAGTTATTTAGTGATAAAGATTTATTTACCCTTATAATTATATATATGCTTTTGTAGCTTTTCCCCCTAAATTGCTTTTATTATTAGTTCATATAGAAATTATTTACACTGTCCTTTAGTGTCTGTGATATATATATATATATATACAAAGCTAGAAAAATTGCACACTTATCATGTCTCTTTGTATTAAACAATTATCAAATAAGTTTGAAAATATTCAAATATTCTTAGATTTAACCTATTAAAAAGGAAGAATTCTGCTCTTAATTAGTCTCCTTGTCTTAATCCATTGTCAAATAAGATTAAAAATATTGCTTGATTTAATCTGTTGCAAAGGAAGAATACTACTCTAAACAAGTCTCCTTGTCTTAAACCATTATCAAATAAGTTTAAAAAATATTCCCAAGTTCAGTTATAACAAAAGATTATAATAAATATAACAAAAACAGGTAAAATAGGTTTTAAAAAAAATAGGAAATTCCCAAGTTCAATCAAAAATCTGTAACAATAAAAATATAAAAACTACAACAAAAACATGTCTCCTTGTCTTAAACCACTATCTGAAGAGTAAACCATAATCAGCAAGGACAGAAGTAAATTTTCTAATTACCGGTACTATATAAATGACTCATGTTACACATTCTTGAAATATAAACATGGATCTGAAAGACAGAAAATATAATACCCTGTTGTGACAAAGTCATTGAAGTTAACCTATAATAAATAAATTTAAAAAATCATGTTTAAAAGGAGGATGAAATTGACACAGTTTTATATTATAAGATGTTTTTAAACTGTCTTCCTAGCTGTTTCTTTGTTAACTTTATTGTTTTTCTTTATTATTGTTATTATTATTATTATTAGCTTATTTATTATAATTATTTCTTAATTTTTTATTTGAGATTGCTACATATTTATGATATTTATTCAACACTTTTAAGTTTTAAATATCCAGTGTTTGATAAGTAAGCATATTTAAATGGATTGTAATTTTATTTTATTCTCGGATATTAATTATATTTCATAGATGAAAAAAATCATAGTAATAAATAGATAATATCCTTATAATTTCTGAAATTTAAACCTCTCTAATTTAGATAATTAATCTTTGTATTTAATGATTTAAATAAGAAAAATATTAACATATTTTATTGTTTAATTTTCTGATTTGAGATATTGAATTTCTGTATAAAAGAAATTAAAAAAAAAAAAAAATTCAATTTTTGAGGGATTATGTTTTTATAAAAAAAAGATGATATATATTGT
Source organism: Tegillarca granosa (assembly GCA_029721355.1). Classification (NCBI taxonomy): domain Eukaryota; kingdom Metazoa; phylum Mollusca; class Bivalvia; order Arcoida; family Arcidae; genus Tegillarca; species Tegillarca granosa. The sequence continues at coordinate 13,092,186 of CM056608.1, forward strand.
AAATAAAAGAAGTGAAGATTAAAATATATCCTTATAATATTTTATCGTATAAATAAATCATCATTATCAAAAAAAATTCCCAGCATCTAAATCATTCCATTTCGGTGTATTTATAATGTATAAATTATATATTTATCCCAAATGAAAATAGTACTTCAGTTTCTTTCCTCTTAAATTATTATTGTTATATAAAATAGTTTTGATTAACTTCCAAATCAAAAGATTAGGTTTGCATGTGTGTGTGTGTGTGTGTGTGTGTGTGTGTGTGTGTGTGTTATCGTAATTTAATTTAGTTATCTGAAAGGGAAATATTTGCCTTTGAACTAAATCAGCATAGGGCAGTGTAAATGGTATACAATATATTCCTTCTATTTAAGTATATATATATGGCAAGTTGTATGCCTGCATTAACTACCCCTATTATTTATTGGTTTGAATATATTAATTATTTTTGTCTGTTTTACTGCTCAATTTCATTGTAAATCTACTTAATATGTATGAAGTCAGATTAGAGTCAAAGTCTTCTATTTTCTACTGTAGCCTTTTATATATAATTTGTTGTATAATAAAAAAAAAGTTGGGATCTGGACTAGCAGTCAGTCCACTGCATAGTTAACCTTAGTACTTATTCATATCAGCTGAGAACTGAAGCAGTTTGAAATAAAAGGTTTTGGTTAAGGACGTGTCACAGACAACCAGATCTGGACTAGAAATTGGTAACTAAAGACAGGTCTTGTATTTGGTGTACGTAATCATAGACACTGCCAGACATAGACTAGAAACTGATATATGAAAACAGGTCGTGAATTTTGGCATTGTAACACAATATGTCTGATTAATTTTTCTCTTGAAACCTATATAAAATCATGTTTTCCAGATCTAAAATTAATTTTGGTTACGAATGTTTGAAAATTGTACAACATTTCTCTTTTTATATATAATTGGTATATATTAGATTGCAGGGATATTTGAACCAATGACAGATATTGAGCATTAAAAAAAAGGGAAAAGTACTCAGGGATAATGTTCAGATTTAGCTAATAACAGGTCATGGATAAAATTTTAAATGATAATTAATTTACTAGGAAATTGCAGTTATAATCTTAAACCAATTTTAGATGAAAAAATATTTAGCAATCTTGTTTAGGGATAAAGAAAAGAATTTCTTGGCAGAGATTTATAAGCTCCCGTGTATTTTAGTATTCCTGCATTACCACTTGCTATGATTGATAAATTTCATGTATAAGAAAATAAATTTATGGTTTCGCATTCAGGTACAAATGAAAGCAAATTACCTCCTAAATTTTGCTGGTTGATATGAGGCTTTATTCTTCTGCAATATTTATTTCAGATATTAGATTTTCCAGATGTTTCGATTTCACATCTGAAACACATAAATATTAGATTTATGTTGAAGTAGAAATGTAATAATCCTAAATATAATAATTCTTGTTACCAAAACTACTTATATTCACAGATACTAGATATATCAAGCTATATATTACTGCAATAGAAAAGGTTTTATTATGAGTTATATTTCAGTATTGTTATATTATATAAAAGGACTTTTTCTGTGATGATGGCCTTAATTTATGTAGCATAAAAGGTATATTCAGCTATAAGTATATCTAAATATGAAATAAGCATACAGTCACTCATACATCAATAGGAAAAAAAAAGGAAAAAAATCCCCTCTCCCAAAAAATTAAAGTGATGAGACAGATCTGAATAACATGGTAACAGAATATTGGGCAAACTCTCCTGACTGTTAATGGAAGGTGGTTGTTATATAAAGGTATTTTATGTCAGAATTGACTTACTTGTTACTACATTGTATTAAGAAATAAGTCTTCTTTTTGAGAACAGGTGCCCTTCTATTTCAGCTTTTTTCTGTTATGTAGATGCTTTTTTGTTTTCTTTGTTAAGCTTGCATCAAGTTAGCTTGTATTCTGTTTGATTTTTATTGGTTTATGATATATCAATGTCAGTTTTAGCATGTGTGATATAATAGTATTAGCAAGGTTTTGGCATCATTTTGCAATTCAGTCTTCTATCTACAATGTGTTCTATCGTGGGAATGGAAATATTTAGTACTATTTTAGAATTGATAAAAAGTTTAAAAGAAGACAGAATTTGTAGTTTAGAAGGATAATTTTCATTGATAAATACCAGTATTTTAACATAGATTTTTTTTAATCAACAGGATCATTTAAGGCATAGAGGTAGTGAATAGCTGATCTTTTTAAAGTAAGAAATGAAAATAACTGTTTAATACCAACAGTTTTAATCATTTAAATTTGGTAAGAGTTGTCTTCCCTTGCTCGTGAGATGAGTGGCAGACTTGCAAAGAATAGGGGCATTATTCCTGTCTAGGAATTTGATATTTGTTGTTAAAACAGATTTGCATATATATGTCTACATCTAAATCTCTTTTTCCTGAAATAGCCATGGACAAACTCTAATATTGCTGATGCTTCTACTAACATATGTTTTATCACTTTTTTCCCCCAAATAGCATTATAATTTTTATATATGTATATCTATTTTAGAATGGTTCTTTTGTTTTAATTTCACATGTTATTAGTGAATCATTCCTTGTGGTTTATTGGAGAAATTGAATTGTAGATTTTGAGGAAAGAACTTATGGAAAGGGTGAAAACTAAATATACCTTCAATTGTTATACCATTTAGTTTCCTACAGAGTAATCCTTTGTTACCCTATAGTCATGTGGTAAAGTCCAACCATTACTTTTGGACAATACTATTGTGATTTTAATGGTGACGTTGGTGTGATATTTTTTTAAACTTGAATATTGTCCTTATGGGTAGTTTAATAAATGCTTGTAGCTGTGTTATTATGGATTGATATAGGTTTGGTATGGGAATTAAATTACAAGTGGTATTTGTGTAGTTTGATTGGGTAAATGCACACAAAAGATACATATATTATGCAGTTTTATACAACATGATAAGTCTATCTGTTTTTACTCTTGCATACTTATATATATGTATGCTGGAAAAATTTTCTGTTGATTTCATGTATGTGTGTATGATTATATATATGTACATGTAATCAAAAAAAAAAACAAAATATATTTTTATTTTTGATTTTCTATGATCATGTAACAATCATTAAATATGTAAATAGAAAATAAAAAAAAATATTAAGAAATGTTTAGTGTTATGGTTTTTATATTAATTTGTACACGAAGTTACTGAAATGTTTTTATCTTCAAACAACCAAAATGAAGCATAATCAACTAAATACGAATACTTGGCAATAGTTTGACTGACCCCCAAATAATTCACAAAAAAACATGAAATATTGTGATACTGGATACCAATCCCTTGAATAATTGGCTATGTAACTATAAACACATACCAACAATGAGATATATAGATAGTAACATCTGGATAACGATTTCTTTTAAAGTAGCTAGAGTAAGCAAGAACAAACGACAAGGTTTAATTATGGATAGTTACAGCGAAATAGTAATGACAGCTGAAAAAGACAACCAAAATGAAAGATTCACTGAGTAACAATATTTTACAATAGACAGTAAAATACAGCACACAACAACAATGAAATGCAGAAAGTAACTGCTCGAGAACAATCTCCTTAGTCTGTAACTATGAATACATCATAACACTGAAATAAAGATAATAATTGCTGGATAACAATTATTTTACAATAGTCTGTGTGAGCAAGAACACATCAAAACAATCTTTTTTAGACAGTTACTGCTGAAAAACAATGAGAACTGAACAATAGCTTTATCAACCTTAAACACTCCACAACAATGAAATATAGACAGAAATAGTAAAATAGAATTTATTTCACAATATCTTCAACCACCTAAACCACAAGAATAAAATATGCACATGTTGTAAACTATGATTAATTTTATTTTACCTAAAATAGGCTTAGTTACCTGAAACATCAAATAAATAAAGTAAAACGACAGTATGACTGTAAAGCATTCAGTTAACAAGAAGCACGTCACGCCACAACTACAGTATACATATATAACACAAATACCAGTTGAATTTTGATGTGCCAGATGTGCACATTTCGGAAATTCTTTCCTCATCAGTGACACTTAAACTGAAAAGTTTGATAGATAAAAAAAATAAGCCAAACAGTTTAAAATTAATGAATTTAAAGTTCTAAAATTTTATAAAGGCAGTAATAATATGCTCAACTACCTTTAACACACTACAGCAATGAAATATAGACAGAAATAGTAAAAAAGCATTTATTTAACATTATGCTCGACAAGCTTTAACACACTACAACAATGATATATAAACAGAAATAGTAAAATAGCATTTATTTAACAATATGCTCAACAACCTTAAACACACCACAGCAATGAAATATAGACAGAAATAGTAAAATAGCATTTATTTAACAATATGCTCAACAACCTTAAACACACTACAACAATGATATATAGACATAAATAGTTAAATAGCATTTATTTAACATTATGACTAAGACGCTTAAACACACTACAACAATGATATAAAGACAGAAATAGTAAAAAAGTATTTATTTTACAATATGCTGGACAAGCTTAAACACACCACAGCAATGAAATATAGACAAAAATAGTAAAATAGCATTTATTTTACAATATGCTCAACAACCTTAAACACACCACAGCAATGAAATATAGACATAAATAGTAAAATAGCATTTAATTAACAATATGCTCAACAACCTTAAACACACCAGAGCTAAGAAATATAGACAGAAATAGTAAAAAAGCATTTATTTTACAATATGTTTAACAACCTTAAACACACCAGAGCAATCAAATATAGACAGAAATAGTAAAAACGTATTTATAAAACAATATGCTCGACAACATTAAACACAACAATGGCATATAGACATAAATAGTAAAATAGCATTTATTTAACAACATGCTCAACAACATTTAACAGAACAATGAAATATAGACAGAAATAGTAAAAAAGCATTTATTTAACAATATGCTCAACAAGCTTTAACACACCACAGCAATAAAATATAGACAGAAATAGTAAAATAGCATTTATTTAACAACATGCTCAACAACATTTAACAGAACAAAGCAATATAGACAGAAATAGTAAAAAAGCATTTATTAAACAATATGCTCAACAACCTTAAACACACCACAGCAATGAAATATAGACAGAAATAGTAAAATAGCATTTGTTTAACAATATGCTCAACAACCTTTAACACTTTACAACATTGACATATGGACATAAATAGTAAAATAGCATTTATTTAACAACATGCTCAACAACATTTAACAGAACAATGCAAATAGACAGAAATAGTAAAAAAGCATTTATTAAACAATATGCTCAACAACCTTAAACACACCACAGCAATGAAATATAGACATAAATAGTAAAATAGCATTTAATTAACAATATGCTCAACAACCTTAAACACACCAGAGATAAGAAATATAGACAGAAATAGTAAAAAAGCATTTATTTCACAATATGTTTAACAACCTTAAACACACCAAAGCAATAAAATATAGACAGAAATAGTAAAAACGTATTTATAAAACAATATGGACAACATTAAACACAACAATGGCATATAGACATAAATAGTAAAAAAGCATTTATTTAACAACATGCTCAACAACATTTAACAGAACAATGAAATATAGACAGAAATAGTAAAAAAGCATTTATTTAACAATATGCTCAACAAGCTTTAACACACCACAGCAATAAAATATAGACAGAAATAGTAAAATAGCATTTATTTAACAACATGCTCAACAACATTTAACAGAACAAAGCAATATAGACAGAAATAGTAAAAAAGCATTTATTAAACAATATGCTCAACAACCTTAAACACACCACAGCAATGAAATATAGACAGAAATAGTAAAATAGCATTTGTTTAACAATATGCTCAACAACCTTTAACACTTTACAACAATGACATATGGACATAAATAGTAAAATTTATTTAACAACATGCTCCACAACATTTAACAGAACAATGCAAATAGACAGAAATAGTAAAAAAGCATTTATTTAACATTATGTTCGACAAGCTTTAACACACTACAACAATGATATATAAACAGAAATAGTAAAATAGCATTTATTTAACAATATGCTCAACAACCTTAAACACACCACAGCAATGAAATTTAGACAGAAATAGTAAAATAGCATTTATTTAACAATATGCTCAACAACCTTAAACACACTACAACAATGATATATAGACATAAATAGTTAAATAGCATTTATTTAACATTATGACTAAGACGCTTAAACACACTACAACAATGATATAAAGACAGAAATAGTAAAAAAGTATTTATTTTACAATATGCTGGACAAGCTTAAACACACCACAGCAATGAAATATAGACAAAAATAGTAAAATAGCATTTATTTTACAATATGCTCAACAACCTTAAACACACCACAGCAATGAAATATAGACATAAATAGTAAAATAGCATTTAATTAACAATATGCTCAACAACCTTAAACACACCAGAGCTAAGAAATATAGACAGAAATAGTAAAAAAGCATTTATTTTACAATATGTTTAACAACCTTAAACACACCAGAGCAATCAAATATAGACAGAAATAGTAAAAACGTATTTATAAAACAATATGCTCGACAACATTAAACACAACAATGGCATATAGACATAAATAGTAAAATAGCATTTATTTAACAACATGCTCAACAACATTTAACAGAACAATGAAATATAGACAGAAATAGTAAAAAAGCATTTATTTAACAATATGCTCAACAAGCTTTAACACACCACAGCAATAAAATATAGACAGAAATAGTAAAATAGCATTTATTTAACAACATGCTCAACAACATTTAACAGAACAAAGCAATATAGACAGAAATAGTAAAAAAAGCATTTATTAAACAATATGCTCAACAACCTTAAACACACCACAGCAATGAAATATAGACAGAAATAGTAAAAAAGCATTTGTTTAACAATATGCTCAACAACCTTTAACACTTTACAACAATGACATATGGACATAAATAGTAAAATAGCATTTATTTAACAACATGCTCAACAACATTTAACAGAACAATGCAAATAGACAGAAATAGTAAAAAAGCATTTATTAAACAATATGCTCAACAACCTTAAACACACCACAGCAATGAAATATAGACATAAATAGTAAAATAGCATTTAATTAACAATATGCTCAACAACCTTAAACACACCAGAGATAAGAAATATAGACAGAAATAGTAAAAAAGCATTTTTTTCACAATATGTTTAACAACCTTAAACACACCAGAGCAATAAAATATAGACAGAAATAGTAAAAACGTATTTATAAAACAATATGGACAACATTAAACACAACAATGGCATATAGACATAAATAGTAAAAAAGCATTTATTTAACAACATGCTCAAAACATTTAACAGAACAATGAAATATAGACAGAAATAGTAAAAAAGCATTTATTTAACAATATGCTCAACAAGCTTTAACACACCACAGCAATAAAATATAGACAGAAATAGTAAAATAGCATTTATTTAACAACATGCTCAACAACATTTAACAGAACAAAGCAATATAGACAGAAATAGTAAAAAAGCATTTATTAAACAATATGCTCAACAACCTTAAACACACCACAGCGATGAAATATAGACAGAAATAGTAAAATAGCATTTGTTTAACAATATGCTCAACAACCTTTAACACTTTACAACAATGACATATGGACATAAATAGTAAAATAGCATTTATTTAACAACATGCTCAACAACATTTAACAGAACAATACAAATAGACAGAAATAGTAAAAAAGCATTTATTAAACAATATGCTCAACAACCTTAAACACACCACAGCAATGAAATATAGACAGAAATAGTAAAATAGCATTTATTTAACAACATGCTCAACAACATTAAACAGAACAATGCAATATAGACAGAAATAGTAAAAAGCATTTATTAAACAATTTGCTCAACAACCTTAAACACACCACAGCAATGAAATATAGACAGAAATAGTAAAAAAGCATTTATTTAACAATATGCTCAACAAGCTTTAACACACCACAGCAATAAAATATAGACAGAAATAGTAAAATAGCATTTATTTAACAACATGCTCAACAACATTTAACAGAACAAAGCAATATAGACAGAAATAGTAAAAAAGCATTTATTAAACAATATGCTCAACAACCTTAAACACACCACAGCAATGAAATATAGACAGAAATAGTAAAATAGCATTTGTTTAACAATATGCTCAACAACCTTTAACACTTTACAACAATGACATATGGACATAAATAGTAAAATTTATTTAACAACATGCTCAACAACATTTAACAGAACAATGCAAATAGACAGAAATAGTAAAAAAGCATTTATTAAACAATATGCTCAACAACCTTAAACACACCACAGCAATGAAATATAGACATAAATAGTAAAATAGCATTTAATTAACAATATGCTCAACAACCTTAAACACACCAGAGCTAAGAAATATAGACAGAAATAGTAAAAAAGCATTTATTTCACAATATGTTTAACAACCTTAAACACACCAGAGCAATAAAATATAGACAGAAATAGTAAAAACGTATTTATAAAACAATATGGACAACATTAAACACAACAATGGCATATAGACATAAATAGTAAAATAGCATTTATTTAACAACATGCTCAACAACATTTAACAGAACAATGAAATATAGACAGAAATAGTAAAAAAGCATTTATTTAACAATATGCTCAACAAGCTTTAACACACCACAGCAATAAAATATAGACAGAAATAGTAAAATAGCATTTATTTAACAACATGCTCAACAACATTTAACAGAACAAAGCAATATAGACAGAAATAGTAAAAAAGCATTTATTAAACAATATGCTCAACAACCTTAAACACACCACAGCAATGAAATATAGACAGAAATAGTAAAATAGCATTTGTTTAACAATATGCTCAACAACCTTTAACACTTTACAACAATGACATATGGACATAAATAGTAAAATAGCATTTATTTAACAACATGCTCAACAACATTTAACAGAACAATGCAAATAGACAGAAATAGTAAAAAAGCATTTATTAAACAATATGCTCAACAACCTTAAACACACCACAGCAATGAAATATAGACATAAATAGTAAAATAGCATTTATTTAACAACATGCTCAACAACATTTAACAGAACAAAGCAATATAGACAGAAATAGTAAAAAAGCATTTATTAAACAATATGCTCAACAACCTTAAACACACCACAGCAATGAAATATAGACAGAAATAGTAAAATAGCATTTGTTTAACAATATGCTCAACAACCTTAAAATATTAATATAATGAAATTTACGATATTTTTACTCTTTTACTCTTGGAATTATTAAATTAAATGGCATATAGGGTTTGCATTGTTTCAAAGGTATCTCATGTAAAGCAATAATAGTGTACGACACCCGAGTCACGTTTCTTGGATTACATAGAAGTTAGTTTGTAACAATTCTCTCACGATTATTCAGTTATCATGAAGTAATTAATGCCGGGATGGTAAAATTAGATTATAAAATCTGTTTTGTTTTGAAGTCAACGAACCACAATGTTAAAATAAATAAATAAATTTGATTCTGCCAATTAAAACGGCGCTTTTTGTTCTGGGATGGTAGTAGGAACGGTTCAAACAATAGAAAGCAGCTCTGACAAGGAAACTAATAAACAGTCGCCCACCAGGATCTACCCGAAAGGTTTTCGAACCATAGGCGAGGCCAAGATATTCTTCAACCATTGACCAAGATCACTTGACAACAACAACAAAGATTTTAAACAATGTCGATTATATTGTTTTATATTTTTGTATTTGAAAAATATTTGGTAAATTTTGATTGCAATTAATGTTGATTTTTAGCTCACCTGACCAAAGGTCATGTTAGCTGGTGGCATAGCACTTCGTGTATGCATCATTAACACATATTTTAGACTTCTCCGAAACAGCTGGACAGTTTTCAATGATACTTTGTCAGAAGTATGTATGTGGAGGTGCAATCTGGAATTGTTCATGGCGTTTTCATGGCTACCAAAACTAGGCTAAAGTGATCTAGGGGTGCAAAATAATCTTCTTTGAACCGATTATGGGAGAAAAAATCTGATGTGATATTTGGCTTCTCTAGAGTCTTAAGGCTACAACTTGTTCATTTTGTGATACAAGGTCGATAAATGGGTTACGCTTTTTTGCGTTTAATTTTTAAAAAATTCGTAAAATTGGTCCAAATTATTATAACTTTACACAGATAATGACATGGTGTTTTCAGTTTTGACTTTTTCTTAACAAGACCCTCAAATTTGGTCAAGATCAAGAAAAGTTGATTTTTAAACGTTATGTTTGAAAAGAGTATAAGAAAAATTGTTAGTTTTGTTTAAATTAAATTTTTCCTAAACACTAAAAGATATTAAACATATAATTCTACGGTGGTATTTTTTTTTCAAAAAAAAAGGTCGTGGATATAAAAACGTTAGATTTTATGCAATGAATTTTCTGGTTTTTTTTAAACTTTCTACTATTTTCTAAATGAAATAGATGCAGGTAACGTCGATTTAAGCATAGTTCTAATTGGTTTAGAGTGCAACGAAATTTTATCTCCATCAGAAGCCATGCGAGTAAGCATTGGTTGAAAAGTGATAAAAGGAACAAGCACGTGTTTAGTTTTCGTATGGATCTGACTTGATGTTAATCAAAGTCATAGACATATGCGGGACATAAAAAAGCAGTAAATATAAAATTTCAATGAAAAATAACGTTGTTGTTGTTGTTGCTGCTGCTGCTGTTGTAATGTTGTTTAATGTTACATCGGCAGATTTTTCAGGTATTCGTGGCGAGTGGAATGTCACTTATCTCTATGGATTAATCTAAGAACAATTGCAAGTTTATGATTAAGTTCAAATTCGAGTGTCTATTATCGTCCATCGTGTACTAGCGCGTACCCAAGGCGGTTTTTAGTTAAGGTAATAGCTCACCAAGTATGTCGCAGACAAGCATAGCACTATCTCAGTCCATTATACTGGCACCTGGTGAACCAGTCGATACTCAACTCACTTAATGCCGAGAGCCAGGCGATGAAGCAGTATCTGAAGTCTTATATATCATCCGGCCTCGAATACCCCCCCCCCCCCCCCAACCTGTCGCTCTCGAGGCGGATGCCTTACCACTGATCTACGAAGGTGGTCTGAAAAAAGGAGCAATTGACAAAGTGCTGCAATTAGTGAATCTTATGGTAATAAACACAGGTCTAATAAATTAACTTCACATAAAAACCCGGTGCCCACTAAAAATGAATCTATCGTTAATAGGGGTAGCTAACAAACATTGTAAATTGATATAAATTTTGTCAAAAAATGGGCCTAAATGGTATTTTGCTTCCCTGTCTTAGTACTGGTTCCCTATCTTTGTTGAATATACAAAAGGTAGGGAACCAGTACGATCCTGACCTGAAAAACCATCACGTGATCTGAAAAAAAATCCTTTTGTCTTTTTTGCGTCCTCTGACGGTAAGTTATTTTTCCTAACAGACTAAAAACTATTAGATATTTTCTTACCAATCCTATCATATATAAAATTGTGTGGTCTATCAAGACGAGGTGGTCTTAAAAATAAGTTCGTTTGAACGTAGTGTGTACAAATAACACAGTTTTTGTGGTATCATATTTGATTTATTTACAGTATAAATAATCTTTGACTGAAAACATTAACCTAGATGTAATTATTTACGAGAAAAAAATAATGTCCCACTGTGCTACTTTTACCACATTTACGAAAAGAACTTTGACAATAAATCTTGATATATATACTAATTAACATAAATTCTTAATTATATATTCAAATATTTGCGTTTGATATTTTACTCAGGATCGAGTTCTATACGTGTGAATGTTTTGGCTTTACGCAGTGTTCTACAATATATTTTTAAAGGGAGAAGTAATATACTTTTATATAAATGTAAACTAACAGTTTTCAGGGAAAATTAGTCAAATGGTAGAGAATTGAAATACACTAAAAATAATTTTACTTTTAAGATAACACTTTTATTCACACAGTCAAGTCGGGATGTTACCGGTTCGCAGTCCGATATCCGACTGACGCTAAAACATGATGTCGGGTATTATGACGTAATACAAACAATATGAGCTAGAATTGTAACAAACAATAGAAGAGCAATGTGTCAAAGCGGTAAAATAAAAATGATATAAAGAACAATTCAAAGTGTCACTATAAGTTTGAAATGATAAAATTTGTAAAAATATTCTAAAAGTTCATATAAATCATTAGCTATTAATCTCGAACAAAAATAAAAAAAGAAATCTCAAAATTCCGCTGTCAAATAAACATATCATATCTATTATGAATATATATTTCTCCTATATGCAATAGATCTATCTCACTGAATTAGTGGTACGATATTATTTTCCATATACATGTAGCATCCCGCGTGCCCACGTGTAGCACGTGTTCTCAATTGAACGGGAACTTTTATTTTCAAATGTCAGGGGTCATAATTTAGTAGAAAAAGTTATATAAAAACGACAAAAAAGATTTTTTATGAGAATAATATTATTTTTACAAAAGGATGTATATATAAAGAAAAAATCGTTGTTTTCTTTTGTCGCGTAGGATTACTTTCTGTTGTGAGTGAAAAGTTATATGTTATTGTTGCATTTCTTGTATTCATCCGCTAGCAAAATCGTGCATACTAATGGTTATGATTCCAGTATTCTCTCTCTCTCTCTCTCTCTCTCTCTCTCTCTCTCTCTCTCTCTCTCTCTCTCTATATATATATATATATATATATATATATATATATATATATATATATATATATATATATATATATATATATATTGAGCGACATTGAACGTGACAAAAGACAAAGTAACCAAAGATAGCGACAAATTACCATGGCAAAAATACGAGCAATATAATGACAGAACACTTTTTTTTCAAAAAAATAATTCCGGCTTTAGACAAGAAACAAGCAAGACAATACGATACGAGACGAGACAAGACAAGACAAGACAAGACAAGACAAGACAAGACAAGACAAGACAAGACAAGACAAGACAAGACAAGACAATACAATACAATACAATACAATACAATACAATACAATACAATACAATACAATATAATATAATATAATATAATATAATATAATATAATATAATATAATATTTTCTGTAGTTTATAGCTGTTGCAACAAGTGCAGTCGCATGTTAATTACAAAACATCATATCCAATATTACATCTTGTCGTCTACAGATAGGAAAATGTGATATAAATCATAAAAGAAACGTAATGATAAAAATTTCAAAACGATGAAATTTTAACATATAACCTGGTTTTGACAAAAAAGTTTTTGTTGTATATGATTTAATGAGGTTGTGTTAACTAGGTTATATTCTGCAATATTTAATATTCTCTGACAATAATGATAGTCATTTCAACCTAGATATCTTATCATTAATCACAAATAACTTAAATAATATAGATAAGAAAAAATTTAACAAACCAGGTTTACATGTTTCATCATTTTTTTTTCTAAATTTGGCAAAACGGTATAAATCTTAGCATATCAGTGAGAAAAATATTAAGATTTTAGTTTTATCAGATGATGTTTTATAACTAAAACACATTTACAGTGATATAACGAACAATACGGTGCACGTATACCCAGGAATCAGAAACTAGTTTCATATGGTACGACACTTTTTTTCTATACCAAATGTGAAAAACTTACTGATCCTTCATGCACACATAACAAAGCCGAGATATTTTGTCAGAAGATGAAATTAAAGTGATAAAGCATATTACTACGTGATACATATCATGTAAGTTAAATGCATGTCTGAAAAGACTTTCAGGACTTATTTTTTATCTTTCTGAAAAGACTTTCAGGACATTTGTATTTATTTATTTATTTATTTATTTATTTATTTATTTATTTATTTATTTATTTATTTTTTAAAATCCATTCATTCATTCATTCATTTTAGGTACTCCACAATTTTTTCACGTCAAAGTGATATCCCTCACCTATTGCGTTATTGAATTTTAGTACATCACATCACATGTTAGTTTGTTGAATAATCATTAGACAACTACATGAATACTATTTTATGTAGAATTGTCTGTCCTTGACAACGCATAGCAACGGGACTATACTAGGTATAGTCCCCCGACATCCAAGTGTAGTTCCTCGCGTGACCCTCCGCAAACCAAATCAAATTACTCCCCTCTGTTCAGATGGCGCTCTGTTTTGTTGTCGTCTGACACGAAATGGCTTCCGACGATAAAGTTTATAGTTAATTTGAAAATTCATTCTTGCTCAGATTGGAAAAGAAAGACATATGATGTAGTAAATCTATTATGAACCTCTCCATCGGGAACCGTTCTCCTATAGTGTTTTCTGGAAAGGTTCCCCCGGGAGAGGTCCATAATAGATTAATAGATGGTTTATTATCGTACCAACGCCTGTTCATTGATGCTTGGTAAACAGTTTAATTCCGCGTGTTTACTTTAGAAAATGCTTGTAAACTTTCAATAAAATGTTCATTACAAGAATTACAATATTTTTCTGTGTGTTTACTAAGAAAAATGCACCCTAAACTTCTTTCGATTCTTTTTATCACATGAATTGCAATATTATCCTGACAGAAGCAGCGAAATTCTAAAACAAGCTAAAAGGCAATAAATTGACAAATTTGTCAAAAAATTTGAAATAATACGAATTGTAGTCAACATGAAACTTCATAGGTAGATGGAGCCAAATAATGACAAGTACAATGTAAAAGAACCATATCTCATTTTGGCTAATTAAAGAGTTTTTGCCCTTCGTTATTTTTCATTTTTACATATTGCCCGAAACAAAACTCCAAACCTTTCAGAGGTTTCCGGAAGATAGAGATCAACAAGGAAAAATGTTATGCACAAGAACAATAACCCTATTTTGATAATTTAAGAGTTATTGCCCTTTGTTAATTTTTATACTTTAACTTTGTCCGAAGCATACCTCATAATCTTTAAAAGATATCATCAAGAAACTTTGCAATTAGATATACCCCGAAGAGAAAAAGGTGCAGTGCCAAGAAGCATATCTCTAGTTTGCATAATTTGAGAGTAATTACCCTTTGTTATCTTTAAATAGCCCAAAGAGCAACTTGGTACATCCTGTGACCAAAACAAAAAAAACAAATGCATTCTTTAGTCACAAAAATATTCTATGACGTCACTACCTGTTGTCATAAGAGAGGTTATTAAAAAGTAAATAAACGAAAAGGACTGATTCTGAGGTCAACAAGATCATTTGTTGTTTGTTTTTAAAGGACAACTTAATGTTGTATTTTAAAAATAGTGTTTTATTATCTCAGATATACGAGGTATCTTATCAACCATCGCATATATCATAAATAATCCGGATAGGAAATAAGTTGTATCCGTGTTCTATTTAGAAATAAGTTTTAAATTTCAAAATTTGTTTAACCCAACATAAAAAAGATAAACAATCAAATATTAAGTTTTATCAGATGATGTTCTTTACAGAGAATACGATACTTCCCGCTTGTTTAGGTGTCATATTCAGTTTATGTTCCACTTATCAAAAAGCTTTTGTATAATTTGTTGTATAATTTGTATAATGATACGGTCAATGTCCGTATATCCTTTTGAGTACAAAGGAAAGTAAGATCTGAGATATCGTTAGGTGAGAAAATTTAAAGAGATGTTTATTTCAGAATTGTATTGTTTACATACGGGACTTCTGATCTTTTTACAACCGTATCCATTACGGCCCAATTAATGTTTCCGGGTAGGAAACAAGTTTTATCCGTGTCCTTTTTGGAAATACATTTTTAAATTTCAAACACAAGCAAGATGTAATATATAATTTGGTGAGAAAATAAAAAAGTAAATATTTCAGCGATGAATTTTGTAAGAGGGTGATGAAGTTCTGTAACTGTCGTGACTATTTCAGCTTAAATGATTAATGTGTTTTGAGACCATAATTATCATATTTTATCAGTTTAAAGCTTACATTAATATTAAATTGATAGTAATTCAGATTATCGCAAATCATTTAAATTTTAAATGTCTGCCTTTTAAAACATCAAGGATATGTGACACCACTAGATGTGAAAGTCATGTTGTCAGGACCGTAACTAGAGGTCGTTTGTAGACGGTGCATATTCATGTTTGTATCAAAGTTGCACAAAGGAGCGTGATCTCCCGAAATTTTTAAACTTTAAAACTAAAATTCTTGCAATTTCGAACATTGTAACTGCCAAATGTAACTGAAAAAGTGAGATACCCTAGACAAAAAGACTTTATACTGCCATCATAACGGATGACTTGGACTGATGTAGAGTAATATTTGGGCTTTACGTAATAAAGGAATCTGAGTATGAACTGGTCAACAAAATTATACAGGACACTCATACTATGCAGTCTTACTGCTGTTGTCAAAATCGTATACGAGGAAACTCTCTCGTCTGCCAGTTGCCTATTTACAAAGTCGCGCGAATAATATTAAGCACGTGGAATTCATTGCTATAATTTTGCATGGCGTCGATGAAGTTTTTACGTTATATTTGCAGGTCAATAATAGTAAGATAATTTGATTGAATTATGTATAAATACTCCGGAAAGCTTGTTTCCAATACGATAGCTCAGTTGGTAGAGTGCTCGCTTCGCACGTTCCCTCCCTTAAAAAAGTAGTTTCGTTCCCTGATTGTGCGTTATTTATGAAATGAACGGTTCCACTAAAAAAATTACGGGGGTTTTAATGAATGATTTTACATTCTGTAAGACCGAATGTTGGTATCTTTAGTAAAAAAAAAAAGTAGTCTCTGAAGAAAGTAATTTTTGTTACGTCACACTGAATTCTTGGAACTTGCACGTGCAATTTGTTTTTGGCTAGGGTAAGACAAGAAAATCTCGGTCAGAGACCATACCGGAAATTACTGTCCGTGAGGTGACAGGACTAAAAGGAATGAAGACTATAAAACATCCATGCGTTGTAAGCGGCCTTGTGTCTACCCTGCTCAGTAATGAGGTAAACTGACAGGCTGTGTTTGGTTAATATATGTCATCTCCCATGTGATTGAAATTCTTTAACCAAAAATAAGAATATTTTGGTAAATAAAAATGATAAAATTACTTGGCAAAAATTATTTTAAAATATTTATTGGATTTTATTAGATCATAACTGTTTATAATGAAATTGTCTTAATAGTCAGTGCAGAACTGACCCCATATGTTTACATCCTGTGATAGCTCAAAAGTTCCATGGTTATGCTGGGGTGTACCGGTATGGATTTTACTTCTACAAGGTTGTAGTTTATCATACAAAATGCACGGTGCTCAACGAATATTATGAAGTTAAAAAAGTAGCACCCAAAGTTGTACTATTTAACATTGCGGCCTATGGGAATTTTTTTATAGACTTCGTACCAAAAGCCATTTCACATATTTCAAATAAATGGTTTATCTGAACGCACATTAAACGGGAAAATTAAACGTATACCAGAAAATGAACCAAGAACTCTGACTGTTCTATAACAATTTAAGAAAACCAATCATTACCAATTTTAATTTTTTTTTTTTTTTTTTTTTTTTTTTTTTTTTTTTTTTTTTTTTTTTTTTTTTTTTCTTTGCAAGTGTATAATTTATTTTATTAAAAAAAAATATATATATCCCTATAGAAAATACAAATAAAAGAAAATCTATGTCTACTAATATTTGTACCCTTAAAAGTTTTGTGTAAAATACACTTAGAAAATTATCAGTGCATTAGTACCTTAATACAGAACGAATTTTCTTTTATAGAAAACTAATTTGATATATTTTTCCATGTTTTAAGTTGACAACTTGTAAATTAGAAGCATCATTTGCATGTACAGATGAAATTGATCATGCTGGTTTAATGATTGGATACAGAAGGTCAATGAGATCGATTTAAATTCTTTGAAGGGTATTGCCCTTTATCCTGTTGACTCGATGACCACAACAATGTAACAAAATATGAGACATAAAATAAATCACAGATTTGTTGGTTAGTTCAATGCCCTTTTCTGTAAATGATTGCTTGACCCGCTGACCTATGCATTGTCCACTTTTAGAGGATAAAACCTTTGTCAATTTTGGGATGAATAATATCAATGTCACAAGGAAGAATGCACAAATCGTTAAGTTTTCAACCAACGAATGATATATGTTGTTTTTAAAAACAATTCATAAGGGGGGTCTTCGGTGTTTCACTAAAGGGCTACTGGAAATAATACAAAAGAGAGAAGATAAACTGTATTCATCTTTTGTTGGATATGAACAACTCATTTTCCCTCTTAAATGATATTTGATATTTCGGACAGTGACCAGTTAAGAAATTAAGGCCGCGGGTTTGAACTCTGACTCTAAATTAGCCCCTAAAATGACCATTTTAAAGGCTTTAAATAACAATTTATTTTTCTTGGCACAAGTTAGGTACAATTCTATTTTTCTTTTTAGAATTCTCTCTATTTTTATCATAATAACTCCTGGCATTATAAAGGAACACCTCTTGAACTGAATTGGTACCTAAATGGTTTCTTGTAAATAGATGTTAAATAAAAGTTTATATTTCTTGGCATAAGTTAGGTACAATTTTATTTTCCTTTTAAAATTTTCTATATTTTGTATTACTATAACTCCCTACAATATAAAAGAAAACCTATTGATCGGAATTTGCATACTGCCCCCTTTTTTAGGTATAGTGTAAGTGGTCTTCAACATCTTACATCTTGCTGCAGGATATTATTGTTTCATTAAGCCATAAATACTATTTCTTACATAGTTTTTAAGCAGGGTGTATTGTATTTTCTAACCCGGCTAAGACCATATAAATTATACTCATTTAGTCAAAAAAGTATATGTTATTCATAAAATGCATTTTGTAGTTTTTAGGATATTATTAGTTACATAGTTTTTAAGCAGGGTGTATGGTAATTTCCAACCTGTCTGAGGCAATATAAATTATACTCATTTAGTAAAAAGGCATATGTTATTTATAAAATTCATTTTGTAGTTTTTTAGTATATAATTAGTTACATAGTTTAAGCAGGGTGTATGGGAATTTCCATCCTGTCTGAGGCCATATCACCCCGAGGCACAGGCAGCTTCAAATCTATGTACCGATTTTATTTCCATTTCTGACTTTTTATTGATTCATCAAGCCATAAATACAAATATTAACAGACTGGCACATCTCTTTGTTGTTTTCAATCAACTACGTTGTAAAATTGCTGAGAGTGGAGTGCAGTAACGGTGTTTTAGGCCCGGTCAAAAATTTTTCGCTTATTTCGAGGCGGCCATTCTGGGATGGTGGAGGAAACCGGTGTACCCGGAGTGAACCACCGACCTTCTGACAGACTTTCTCACACTAGGATCTGTCCCGAGTAAGATTCGAACCCAGGCGGTGAGAGGTGCTGTGATCCGTAAGCGCGCGCTGAAGACCACTCGGCCACCGAGGCCCCTGTAAAAATGCTGAGAAATTAAATATTTGTATTATAAGATATTCAAAGGTTAACCATTTAACGTGTCGAATCGTTTATAATATTTATTTATTTATTTATTTATTTATTTATTTATTTATTTATTTATTTATTTATTTATTTATTTATTTATTTACGATCTATTTATTCATTTGTTTGTTGGTTTGTTTGCTTATTTTTTAATTTTCTTTTATTTATTTTTTAATTGAAAAATTGATTTTTGTTTTACTAATAATTGATATTTTGATATCTTTCTCAAAAATTCAAATTCATTTTTTTATCAAAACAAGAGGCCCAATAGGGCCTGTGATGCTCAACTGGCTGCGTATATAAGAAAATGTTTGTTTTCGTTTGTTATGCTGTTTAACATTCAACTCAAGAATATTTCACTTATACGGAGACTGTCAGTTTTGAAATGGTGGAGGACCCTGGAGTATCGGAGAAAACCACGACCAAGCTTCAAGTTAACTGACAAACTTTTAAAGATGAAGTGCTAGCGCCACTGGGACGTTAATGCGCAATGCCAGGGGTGAGAGGCACTGTGATCCGTAACATCGAATGCTTAAGGCCACTCAGCCACTGTGGCCCCTGTAAAACAATGTGATGTGGTTACCATAATTGGTTCATCAGCTATAGATGGGAAATAAATTGAAGCCTACTTTGCAACACACACATGCAGACACGCTTCGCCATGCTATAAACTCAGCTGGGTTCAGCCAGTTGAGCTTAAAATGGATCCACAATAGCTATTTTTGTTTTTGTTTTATATCTAGAAACAACAGGCATCTTGGACTAGTACAAACTTTTTTAATTTCAGGTCGATGTAGGAACCTTCTATACGAAATTTGGTTCCAATTCGCCCAGTGGTTTTAGAGAAGAAGATTTTTACTAAATATTACACCTAATTTGCATATTTCTTGAAAATTGGGTCAATTCAAATTTTCTCAGAAAACCCGTTATATATTTTAAATCCCACACAGTATACTTTCTATATTTAAAATTTGAGCTCAATCGGTGGAAAAAAGGATCCACAATGGTCATTTTTGTTTTTTTCTATTTTAAGATACGGCGGCTATCTTAGATGTCAGGCGGGATTGCCTGTTACAACCTTTAGTCAGGCCGACGTAGAGATCTTCCACACAAAATTTAATTCCAATTGGCCAAGTGGTTTCAGAGGAGAAGATTTTCAAAGATTTCACAAAATATTGCACCTAATTTGCATAAGAAGTGAAAATTGGATCAACGAAATAAGACTCGGAAAAATTAATTACTTATGTTGAATCCCCTACAATATTCTTTCTACATTTCTAATTTGAGCTAAATCGGTAGAAAAATGGATCCACAATGGCCATTTTTGTGTTTTTTTTCTATTTATAGTAACGGCGCCATCTTGGATGTCGGGCGGGGTTGTCTGGGAAAGACTTTAGTCAGGCTGAGATAGGGATCAAGCACACCAAATTTGGTTCCAATTGACACAGTTGTTTCAGACGAGAAGACCAAAGTTTACGCACGCACGCATGCACACACGCACGCTTCGCCATGTCAAGTGGTTTCAGAGTAGAAGATTTTCAATGATTTCGCCAAATAATACACCTAATTTGCATAATTCTTGAAAATTGGGTCAACGAAAAATTTCTCACAAAAACCTGTTACATGTGTTGAATCCCCCACAATATACTTTCTACTTTTCAAATTTGAGCTTATTTGGTGGAAAAATGGATCCACAATGGCCATTTTTGTGTTTGTTCTATTTATAGTAACGGCGGCCATCTTGGATGTCGGGCGGGGTTGTCTAGTACAAACTTTAGTCAGCCAACGTAGGGACCTTCCAACACAAATTTGGTTCCAATTGGCACAGTCGTTTCAGAGGAGACGACCAAAGTTTACGCACGCAAGCACGCACGCAATCAAGCACGCTTCGCCATGTCATTAAATCACCTGGCTTTAGCCAGTTAAGCTAAAAATTAGAAATATAGTTTTTTCTTTCTTTCTTTCTTTCTTTCTTTCTTTCTTTCTTTCTTTCTTCATTTTTTCTTTTTTTATTTCTTTCTTTCTTTTGTCATTATTCATATGCCGAATATTAAAAATAAACTCTTGGAGATTACAGCGCCTCTGAACGTCATGTTTGAAATAAACGCTCGGAGATTACAGCGCCTCTGAACGTCATGTCAAAAAAAGACACTTGAAGATTACAGCGCCTCTGAACGTCATGTTAAAAATAAACACTGGGAGATTACAGCGCCTCTAAACGTCATGTTAAAAATAAACGCTTGGAAATTACAGCGCCTCTAAACGTCATGTTAAAGATTAAACACTTGGAGATAACAGCGCCTCTGAACGTCATGTTAAAAATAAACACTTGGAAATTACAGCGCCTCTGAACGTCATGTTTGAAATAAACGCTTGGAGATTACAGCGCCTCTGAACGTCATGTTTAAATAAACGCTCGGAGATTACAGCGCCTCTGAACGCCATGTTAAAAATAAACACTGGGAGATTACAGTGCCTCTGAACGTCATGTTAAAAATAAACAGTTGGAGATTACAGCGCCTTTAAACGTCATGTTTAAAATAAACGCTTGGAGATTACAGCACCTCTGAACGTCATGTTAAAAATAAACACTTGGAGATCACAGCGCCTGTGAACGTCAAGTTAAAAATAAATGCTTGGAGATTACAGCGCTTCTGAACGTCATGTTTAAAATAAACGCTTGGAGATTACAGCGCCTCTGAACGTCATGTTAAAAATAAACACTTGGAGATTACAGCGCCTCTGAACGTCATGTTTAAAATAAACACTTGGAAATACAGCGCCTGTGGACGTCATGTTAAAAATAAACACTTTGAGATCACAGCGCCTGTAAACGTCATGTTGAAAATAAACATTTTGAGATTGCAGCGTCTCTGAACGTCATGTTAAAAATAAACACTTTGAGATCACAGCGCCTCTGAACATCATGTTAAAAATAAACACTTTGAGATCACAGCGGCTCTGAACGTCATGTTAAAAATAAACGCTTGGAGATTACAGCGCCTCTAAACGTCATGTTAAAGATTAAACACTTGGAGATAACAGCGCCTCTGAACGTCATGTTAAAAATAAACACTTGGAAATTACAGCGCCTCTGAACGTCATGTTTGAAATAAACGCTTGGAGATTACAGCGCCTCTGAACGTCATGTTTAAATAAACGCTCGGAGATTACAGCGCCTCTGAACGCCATGTTAAAAATAAACACTGGGAGATTACAGCGCCTCTGAACGTCATGTTAAAAAAAAAACAGTTGGAGATTACAGCGCCTCTAAACGTCATGTTTAAAATAAACGCTTGGAGATTACAGCACCTCTGAACGTCATGTTAAAAATAAACACTTGGAGATCACAGCGCCTGTGAACGTCAAGTTAAAAATAAATGCTTGGAGATTACAGCGCTTCTGAACGTCATGTTTAAAATAAACGCTTGGAGATTACAGCGCCTCTGAACGTCATGTTAAAAATAAACACTTGGAGATTACAGCGCCTCTGAACGTCATGTTTAAAATAAACACTTGGAGAATACAGCGCCTGTGAACGTCATGTTAAAAATAAACACTTTGAGATCACAGCGCCTGTAAACGTCATGTTGAAAATAAACATTTTGAGATTGCAGCGTCTCTGAACGTCATGTTAAAAATAAACACTTTGAGATCACAGCGCCTCTGAACATCATGTTAAAAATAAACACTTGGAGATTACAGCGCCTTTGAACGTCTAATTTCGGTTCCCTGTCCAACATATCTAAGTGCGAGAACTTTTTTCAGTTCACTTGCCGAAGGTTGGTTTTTTCTCTCTAGGGTTTTCTTGCTTCTGCAACTGTCCCTGAATTGACTGAATAATTGAATTGGAAGAATCTTGACTTTAACGTTTAACACGAAAATGTGTTTCATTGATAGTCATCTGGCCCCAGTTTCAAAATCATTCACTCAATAGTGTATACTCACCTCAATATTCCCATTTTACCTCAAATTTTTTTTTAAATTCTAAGTGTTATGAGGCAATGTTTAGATTTTGTTCAACACACCTACACTAAAACAATTTAAATATGATATTAGATATCCAATTTCAACTCTGTAATGTCTTAAAAATCAACATTGAAATATTCTCCAATTTATGTTAACCGTACACTTGAGTAAATGATTCTGAAACTGGGGCCTGGGTATTTTAATTTTTGAGTTCCGTTAGGTTTGATGTACGCGTGCTTTGATACATTGATCATTAAAAAACACATGCAAACATGTTTTAATTTCATTCGATTTTAAAATTTAAATTTTAAATATATACTTAAGTACGTTACAACATGTGAAAAACCCACTTTCTTTTACCAAATGTTTCTGGATTTTTTTATTTTAATTTTTTTTCTCTCAAATCGTTAGTTTGATAATTTTCATAGTGGAAATAATGGAAAGTAGGAGTAAAAATGTGGAGGTAAAATAAGCATTTTGTAATAATATTAACTGTTTACAAACAATCTGGAGATGACTTATCAGAATAACTTCATAAACATCCTGTTTTTTTACCAGAGAAAATTAACATCATTTTATCTATCCTGTATTTTCATCAGGGAATGGAAAAGTAATATCTGGGTATTTGATTTTGTCATATACTATTTGTTTGTTTGTTTTTTTTTTTTTTTTTTTTTTTTTTTTATAAATCCTATATTCCAAAATTGGTATATTGCAGTTTAATAAGTTTCAAATAACATTTGAATGGCCAAATGGTAAGATCTAATATTCAAGGAACACAGTATAATCCTGCCTTTGAAATTCGAAGCACTTTGAAAAAATGGGTAGCGTGTATATACTTGTCTCTCATACTTTTACATGTAAGAAACACAGAGCAATCGTCAGAACTTGCCAAACAAAATTATAATCAAAATTATAATTAATTATAATAAATTATAAGACGGGGAATATGCAATTATGATAGTAAATTCAACAATAGGTACTTCGGAAAAGCGAGGAGGGAAACTGGTTGATCATGAGGAAATAAATTTTGCTGTCATGGAAACTAAAAGTTTGAACTAATAGTGTATCAACGCCTTAGTCACGTTTCGGAGATGTTATTTCGTGGGATTGTGGTACTAAGTGATAATTGATGGTTTTGTTTTTGTTATCGGAATATTAAAAGTTTTTCGCGCTTTTGTCATGATTTTAATACTGGGATGGTGAAACTTGATGATGAGGTGATATTTTGTTACTAAAAGGAAAATATTCTTAGCTATTCTTTCCATTGTACAGAATCTGTCGGTTTTGAAATGTTGAGGACAACTTTCCATTAAAACTGTAGGAAACCACATCTTGCAAGCTAAATGACAAATATCTATACATTAGAACCTGTTCAAACATAAGAACTAGAAAGAATTGTGATTTAAAATTTCGATTAAAACACTAAGCGAAAAAAAAAAGAATTTTGAATAGTGACGGGCATTAATATATATTTAATACAAATATGTTTAATAACGAAACCCAATAATTAACTTCAATTCAAATTTAATTCAATTTCACAATTTTTATCATTATTATCATTTTGATCATATTAGTATAAAAACTTTTTTTTAAATTTTATCGTCAATAAGATTAAAAAAATGCTCAGTTGTAGTCATTTTCATAAAGCATTTTTTAAAATTTCAATTGAAAAAAATTAAAAATTTCTTAACCGTTTAAGGTTGATTTTTTAAATGTATTATTTTAAAAAAAATTATGTAATTTTGTTAGCTAATTATTTTTGTTCAATTAGTGATATTTAATTATTATTATTATTTTTTTTTTTAAAAATTGTAATCCTGATAATCAAAGTTTTGTTTAATTTTGTTTAAAGCTGCATTAAGTTTTCCAAAGAAAAATTAAAACGGTGCTAATCTAATTAATGATGTTCCTAATGAACATTGTTACATTTGGTTTAACGATAAAATCTAGAATAAATACAGAAATTGCAGTATTTACCCAGCGAGATGCAGCATTTACAATCTAATATTAGAACATGGTTACGTCATCAAAACCCGGTCACTTAAACACAATTTTCAAAATGTTGAAATCACGTGACGATAAATTAAACACGGAACTTCGTTGAATTTGTCATTTGTGACTCAGTAAGGGGTACATAACACCATTTCGAATACATCTGGATATTAATGAAGACAGATAATGCAATCTTTGATTCTAGGGTTTTTCCGTACATCCGTGCGCATGCTCCAAGCTCATAATTACAATTGTAAAACACTGACCAACCGGTCAGAGGATTCCGTTTATTTACAGCTAAAAGAAATGAAATTTTAGAAAATGAACTTCACGGATCGTGGTTAGAAGATATCTATTTTTAATATATTTTTAGAAAATCAATAAAAAAAATTCAGAAAATTGAAAAACTTAATGCAGCTTTAACACATCTAGCATTAGGAAATTCCAAAGACGTACACGAATTTTGACAAAGTATTACTTGTGTTTAGATTTCGATTACCAAACATTCATTAAAATACCACTAATTAGTTTTGTTTTATAAAGAAAATGTGAAGCCCAGCTAAAATGTTTTTTTTTTCGTTTTTCATTTCATCATTTTTTTTTATGTTTAACATACTTTCTATATGTATATATCAAAAAGCTTTTTTTGGTAATTTGTACAAATTATCTAGTAAGAATTTCAACTGTTTCCCTGTGCTACTGATTTATTTAAGATATATTAAATCTCTCTTTACAGTTTTGAAATGATTGACAGATCGAAGTGCATGATAACAGTTCAAATAAACATAGCAGGCTCTAAGTCAATGAACTTTTTTGAACGGATTCTTCCTCCCACCAAATCAAGTTTTGTATTAGTGATCGCTAACATTTTTTAATGCAAACCTTCTCAATTTGTGGTATAATAAACACTTGTAGCATTGTTCTACCGAATCCTAAACTTTTCCTGGTTTAGAAATTATTGATACTAGTTGTATTATGTTATTTTTTAAAACGTGCGTCATGTTTTTTTTTTATTTATTTATCTTTTTTTATTAATTAATTTATTTATTTATTTATTTTTGTTTGTTTTTTATACTACAATAATGCATTAAGAATACATCCTTTCATTTATTAATGGGAACGCATTTTGACAGATGCGAGATCAGAAAATTGTTCCATTTTCTAGATTCTCGTTACTACAAATCACTTAAAAAGTAGTAAAGTCTTTCATTAAGGAAAACTACGGTAGCTCAATTGGTATAGTATTCCGTATCTCGCTTCGTATTTAGGAGATCAGTGTTCGAACCCTGGTCAGGTCTGATCAGAAAATTGTTAGTGACTGTCCTTTCGCCAAGCATTCAACATTTAGAAAACAAAGTCACGGGGTCCTTCGGATGAGACCTGAAAAATCGATGTGCCTTGACGTGGCAGGCGTGGCACGTTCTAGAACCGTTCCTTGCACATTGCTATATGTGCACTGCAAAGGTCGAAATTTCTGTCACTTCGCCTATAGCTGATGACGTCTCGATATAAGGGAAATATTCTTGACTGAGACGTAAAACCCCATGAAATGAATCAGTAAGTCTTTCATTTAAGGCTTTCTAATTACATCCGGGACATTTTTTTATCTATAGTTCTGACGACCATCTTGGATTTTGAACGGTGATGTTACAACTTTGAATGAATCCTCCTTTCCAAATTTGGTTAAGCGGTTTGAATTGAGAAGAATTTTAAGAAAGTTGGTTAAAACCAATTAATTTGCATTTGAATATTGAGTCAACGAAAAAGCCGTTTTCAACAAAAAATTGTTAGAATCTACCATCTATGTTACAAATATTTACATAATCGGTCAGAAAAGAGATATTTTTCTGTTTTCAGCGGGCGCATAGAGACTAGTATGTTTCGCCATGCTATAGGCTCGGCTTGACGTCTTAATGCACGATCTTACGTTTTACAAAAAGATAGTAGAACCATTCTCGCAATAGAATCTTCCGGAGCGGAATTCGATCCGAGCTATTTGATCGGTAAGATGCGCTTCAGACCACTCGGCCACCGATACCTCTTCGTTGAGAACTATAAAAACGTTGTTTGAATTATCATCTATTACATCCCAATCATTTTTTTTGAATTTATTTTTATTTATTTATATTTTTTGAATTTTTTATTTTTATTTTTTTTTTGTACAGGGGTCACTTAACTGGATAATTAGTTGTATTTTGTTACCAAGGAAATAAATTATTGGTATAATGGTTTATTACACTCAAGCCACAATTCATTTATTTAACTGAGAGCGCGTAACTTGATGAAGATTCTGAACAAATCGAACGTATCCGTTATTGGGAGGATGACGGGAGAAGGCTCAAACTGGAGATAATCAGTCTCCAGCAAACGAGAAATCTACACTAAAATCTCGGAAATCAGTTGGGAATATAGACTGAAACTCCTTTGTTATCGCCCACTAGGCAACCAAGAAATAAATCAAAACCCAAGCATCATCAGGCATTTTTCCAAGAACAAAAAACTGAAACGGACCATTAGTAAAGTAACTGTGTTTTGTAAATTTTGTTTAAATTTTGAACATAAGACAAACAAAAATATCACGCTACCGGTTTTTTTTTTTTTTTTTGTTTTTTTTTTTTTTTTTTTTTTTTGTGTGTGTGTGTGTATATAGTGGATGTTGCATCTCAATATTAATGCTATATGATGTACATCTTATGATATACATAAACATCTTAAATTACAATTCCGCCATTTTTTTAAGTTGATTATTATGATATAAATGTATCTTAAAATCTTGGAGTTGTAAATTCTCAAATATTTTCAAAGTTGGAGACAAAAACTTGTTTTAAATCTCTGAACCATTCACTTATTTATGGGAGACAGAATCTATTTTTCCTACGAAAGCTTGCAAGTGCCATTTTTTAAATGTAAAAAAAAACGTACAAACAATTTTTAAATTGTACTAACGATTTTACAAATCATTCAATTGATTTTTTTAAAGATCGTTTGTAAATGCGTAAATAGTAAATTTTTCAAATCCTTTAAACGATTTAGAAAATGGATAGTGCAATTTAAAATCGTTTGTACAATTTATTTTTTTTACTTTAAAAAAATGGCTCTAACAAGCCTTCGTATTTACTACGATT
This sequence comes from Tegillarca granosa, assembly GCA_029721355.1. Lineage (NCBI taxonomy): Eukaryota > Metazoa > Mollusca > Bivalvia > Arcoida > Arcidae > Tegillarca > Tegillarca granosa. The sequence goes on from CM056608.1 coordinate 13,120,932, forward strand.
CAAAGAGATAAATTCCTACCTATAATTTTATTTAGTGTTTATAAAAATCATATTAAAATATTTTAAAATATATTCGATTTAAACAAAACAAAACTACACTAAACTGCTTCAGAATAAAAAAGAAAAAACTTATTATTATTATTATTTGAAAATAGGTCCAGATTTGAATCGTAGAAGAACTGTAATCAGTAAGTGTAGAAATGATCCATGTTGCGCATGTCTAAGCTTCAGCTGGGAATTCCCCACAGCCATGCAGTATCATTTTTTCAATTTTGTTACCAATATTGTATAACCCGAAGTTTATGCTCCGAAAAACTATACCAAAATGGTTATCCTTCCTTTTTTCCAAAAAGACCATTATTGCGTTTTTTTATCACCGCTAGTAATAGAGATTTTCGACTACATTATATAACATCATTGTTAACATTCATTTATTTTCGAGATGTTAAATTTTCGTGCTTCAGAGAAAAAAAAAAATGCCAATTTTTGTGGGGCTGTAAATTCGTGATTTGTGATTTAGCTTGTAATATATAACATATATTCCCAAGGGCATACTCCATAGGCAGTTCTTTGTGCTGTATAGAAAATGTACCATGTAGCAAAATTTTCAGCCGTCCTAATTTTTAAAAGTTATTTTCGTTTCCACATGCAAAGCTTTCCTTAGCTGGATTTGGATTCGTTCGATTTTGTAATTTTGCATTCATTTATTTTCAAATGTTTGGCTTATCTTTTTTATCTAGGAACTGCCCGAGTAGAATTCGAACCTCGACGGCAAGAAGCGATGTGATTCGTTAGAGCGTGCTTTTGACAACTCAGTCAACAAGGTCCCAACAAGTTAAAAAAAGACTTGTATCATGATTCATCACGTTAAATGAATAAGCGTTGGTCAGGTGATCAGATGATATAAAAAGGTAACACAGTTTAAGACATCGGACAATAGGTATCAAACAGTACCTACTGTTAAAGGCAATGGCCGCCAGTTCTATGGTACCCTTAATATATGTATAGTGCAGAAAGGTCAAAAGGCATGAATACAGGTACATTTTTCGTTGGGATTATTTTTATTTTAAATCACATAAAACAAAATCCACCTTTCATAAAAACGTATTTAAATTTTTCACTAACTACGATTTTATCACAAAATTAGTAATGAAAAAGGATTTGGACCTACGTCATAAAAACTGCGAAATAAAGCTTATTGGACATTTCTATGTATATAATTTAATGAACAAAGTAACTTTTGACAGTATTTTTGTATACAATAACTCTATCGTCATACGGTGGCGGTTTTTTTTCCTGAACTAATTAAAACGGACAATTTTTTTTTGTCGGTTGAATTGATAAAATAGGGTTAAACGTCCAAGTTAAGAATATTTTACTTATATCGAGACGTCACCAGTTAAAGGTGAGGTGGCGGATTTTTTTTTTTTTTTTTTTTTTTTTTTTTTTTTTTTTTACCTTTGCAGAGCGTTAAGGGCAACGTGCTGGTGGGAGGGTTCTTTAGCGAGCCAAGCCTGCCGTGACAAGAGGCATCGGTTTTTTAAGGTTTCCTCCGAAGCACCTCGTGAATTTTATTTCAAAATGCCGAGTGCTTGGTAGAAGAACAGTCACTGCCAATTTTCAAGTCTTGGCAAAACACGGCCGGGGTTCGAATCCCTAACTCCCACATACAAAGCGAGCACTCTTCCAACTGAGCTACCGTAGTGGTATATTTATCTGTTAGGTCAATTGTAAAAATGAAGAGTGAAATTATTTGTTACATCTAAACTGCCTCTGAAATGTACGCTAATCACGTGACGAGATTAATAAACCCAGTAATTAATCAGGCCTTATCAAGCTTTAATCGTCAACATTATAAATTTTACTTAAAGCAACAAATAAAGAAATGAATAAAAATTAAAAAATAAATTATGATTTTTGCATATTTATAATTTTTTATTACAATATCATATAACTCTAACAATATTTTCACTGACAATATAAATTAATGAAATGGATTCTCTATGTGTAATAATGTCAACGTTTATATTATCGGTAGTAAGGTCACACACACACACACACACACACACACACACACACACACACACACACACACTTCAATAAGCACATTAACGGATACAGAAAACGTTGATACACACATGCGAGTTACCATGGAGACGCACTGTTGAACAAATTACTTTATGTAAAATTCAAAAATTAAAAATTAATTCATATTTTATAATTTCACATATTACTTTATAATGGTGAAAAATAATCTGTTCCAATTTGTATCGAGTTAATTTTGCGCTTATTAAGACATGGCGCAATATCGTTTTACTTTTTAAAAACTTAATTGGAAAGGTATTGGTCCTTAATAATTGACGTGAGGGAAACGCCTTTCTCGCCAAGGCCCTAGCTATATGTTTGAGATTGTCATAATAGAACAATGGAAAGTTAAAGGCACATTTCAGAATTCACGTAAGAACACCTTTTACGCCCTAGTTATATGTTTGAGATTGTCATTAATAAAACATTGGAAAGGTAAACGCGCATTTCAGAATTGACGTAAGAACACCTTTTACGCCCTAGTTATATGTTGGAGATTGTCATAAATAGAACATTGGAAAGGTAAACGCGCATTTCAGAATTGACGTAAGGAAGGCTTTTAACAACAATGCACTAATATATGTTTGAGATTGCCATAATAGGAAAGCTATAGGCGCATTTAAGAATAGACGCAATAAACTCCTTTTGCGACAAGGTGCTAGTATTATGTTAGATTGTCACTAATAAAACATTGGAAAGGTAAATGCGCATTTCAGAATTCACGTAAGGAACGCTTTTAACGCCAACGCTCAAGTCATATGTTCGAGTTTGAACATAGGCGCATTTGAGAATAGACGCAATAAACGCCTTTTGCGACAAGGTGCTAGTATTATGTTAGATTGTCACTAATAGAACATTGGAAAGGTAAATGCGCATTTCAGAATTGACGTAAGGAACGCTTTTAACGCCAAAGCCCAAGTCATATGTTCGAGTTTGAACTTTTCTATAAATTACGAGCATAATCAACCCGTTGTACAATGTATCTCGGTTTGTGTTGTACACCCTCAGCCACGCTATCAGTTTCCCCTATGCCCCCTTCCCCGAGTCCCCTGTCTTCCTTAAAACAAACGAACAATAAAACCCTTTACATATAATGGCTGTTATATAAATAACAGTTAAATAAAAAATTCACTATAATTACTTTTTCCTTACTTCGCCGTTTTGTAAGAAACAATGAAATCACGTTTTAGTTATACCGTAAAGAAATGCTTGAATTAAGCTTTTAAAAAACAAAGATTTTCTTGTGCCTTGTGTTTTGAGGAGAAATCCTTTACTACAAATTTGTTCGGGAATCAGGCTCCTAACATATAATGAAGTAATTTCACTTGTCCATAGAGAATGCTACAACTTACAAATAATAATAATAGATAAAAACTTTTTGTAATAAATGAAATTTAAAAAAAATTGAATCAATGAGGATAACTTAACCCCATTTTCTAATGCCTGATGAGTAAATTTACTTACTAGTAATTGATATAGTTTAGCATACCACCAAAGATTACGTTATTTGTTTTCTTTTTTCTTTTCTCTCGAAAAGACCGAATTGAAAATTAATTTTGTCAAACTGAAACCACTTGTTTTAAACTTATTTCAATTTTCTTTTTATGTTTTAAATTTTTGCTAATCAATGTTTTTAAAAAATTCAACCTTTTAAAAATTGGATCCAGTTTTTTTAATAAGCAGGTAATGTGACATTTAGACAGTTTTTCTATTCAACTACATGTAGTTCTTTAAGAATTTTTAAAAAAAAATTAAAAAAGGGACCATAGTAATTTTTTTATTCGACAAGAGCAATTTGATTTATCAGAAAGTTCAACTACATTTACAGTCTTATGAGTTTACATTCAAACATTTACGCCATGTGTATAATATATATGACATAAAAATTTCAACAGAATTCATTTCATATCGGAATGGTATATGAAGGGAATGTTTGTCAAGTTTTCAATACAACGACCGAATGCTATATTTTAGTAAAAACGAAACATACAATATTTGATCTGACTTAATAGGAATTAAATTTAAATGTTTTAAAAGTGTTTTTTTTTTTTTTAATTTCGAAAAAAACTGTTCCCTACTCGGGCCATAGCCAAAAAAAAATCAATTCTGAAATGATTTTTAGAAATTAGTAATAATAATAATAATAATAATAAAGAGAATAATATCTATCAACAAAATACAAAATAATTCCATTTTTTAAATAATAACCATCAACAACAACAACAAATAATAATAATAATAAAAAAATAAAAATAAAAATAAAAAGTTATAGTCCACTATCACCTGGAAAGAAACAAAACGCGTTTACAAAAAACAACAATTTTGTTTAAAATGCATTGTATTTGGATCGCATATTAGAAACCATAAATGCATTAATCTCTTGTCCACTGAGAAAAAAAATAATTTAAATCGGATACAGACTTTAATTCTGGGGTATAGCAAAAGTACTCTAGGACTTATTGCAGATGGAAATCAAGCGAGTTCCGAATGTATAATATCTTGTAACCTGAAATCGACACACAGCATTGAAACAAATGTAAAAAAAAATTGGATGTTGGTGTGTTTATGCGGATTTTGTATTTGTAAAAAAAGTGTTCAGTCTTGTGTTAGACGTGACTGTGAAAGATCATGTGTTACAAATAAAAAAATATCTTTTAGATGATATTCTAAGTGACTGTATTTTCCTGCGTGTAAATTTTTTTTAAGAAACCGTAATAAACTAAGTTTATTCGTCTTTTGGTGAATACAAATATTGATAATTACTTATTTAGCTGCCGTATGTGGTAAAGAATGCAATCGGATTTGTAAATAAATGTTTTAAAATTGCATTTCTTAGAACTAATTATATCAGAACAATTATTGTTAATTTGATTTTGAATTACTGTTAATCTGTTAATTATAGTTTCATTTCAATCCTGAGGAAACCAGCAAGTTCTAATTTTATTTCGGGTCTAGGGATATCTGTTAATTAAAGTTTCATTTCCATTCTATGGAAATCTGTTATTTCTAATTTTATTTCGGGTCAAGGGATATCTGTTAATTCTTGTTTTCATTTCAAATTTGTAGAAACAAGTTCCTTCATTTTTCATTTTAAATTTGTGGACACTAGTTTCATTTCGAATCTCTGGATACCCTTTTTCTCATTTGTGAAACATAAAAAAAGAACGGAGAAATTATTCTTATTATAAAAACGTTCAAACATCGCCAACTGAATACAAATATACCCTTAATATGTGTGATCACCATTGGAATCATATCTTACACACATCTTACGAACAGTAAGTCTTGATTTTCTCAAGCTTTTTCATTGTCTTTTAGGCATTTAAATAAATCCATGCCTGCCTGCCTGCCATGACTCTGAATTTACAATGATACGGAAAGACAAATATAACATCACTAAATTCACGCCATCAAGATTTATGATGTCGCAGGGATGCCTTCAATGTGTAGCGAGTTATCAAAAATGGGCCTTTTGAAACATTTTTTCCGAATGGTTTGTTCCTACTTCTGTAACCGGAAGTCTTTCTTTTACGTTTGAAACGTCTCCGTCTTCTATTGTTCCTCCTCTTCTCTTTTCTGCGCTTACTCGATTTCATTGTTAACACCGGCTGAACTTCCCTATTGCATTTTCTACATTCTATTCGTAGTTTTAACGTTCGTTCTGGAGAGTCTAGTATTGACTGAACAAGTGTAATTGGGAGGCTGATTTTCTGCCATCTTGTTTTCTTAATCCGGGTTCTTATCCTTGTAAGGAAGTCATATCCACTATCGTTATAATGTATCCTGGAAATCTGTAGAAAAATCTTCTTTCCTTTTGAACGAGATTTTGCCCTTCTCCGCTTTTTAATCCTAATCCAAAGATGAGAACTGATCGCCTTTAACAAACTCTTGTCATTACCAACATCAATTTTGAATTGTAGCACGTTATCTGCGGACCGGTTTTCTGAAAAAAAAAAGAATAAAATTTTTTACGACTCTAATAATTTTTGCCACCACGATAAAAAGTTTGTACTTTGGATAAAAAAAATCTGTGTATAAAGGCATATAAAGAGGATTTCTTACTAATAATGCTAAAGCATTATTAAGGGTGTGTGACCAGAGGTACTTTTTGTACTTAATGGCTGTGTTGCCATTTCAGACATGATATAAGTTTGAATATCATAAAGCACTAAGTAATAGCTCGAGATTCAGTTACCAGAAAAGACCACCTCGGTGGCTCAGTTGTAGGACACCATCCTTGAGAGCTGGAGGTCATGAGTTCAAACCCCGACCGGGTCAAACATATCACTTTTACATTTCAGATGTTGCTTTTTCGCCTGGTGTTAGACATAAAAAGGATAGAGTATTGACTGGTTCAGCCGGCGCCAGAATAATGGACTGGTTGAGTGGTATGTCTGTGGCATGCTGACTCGGTGAGTTAGCACCTTACCAAAAAAGTCAGCCTATGTGGACGCTAGTACACGACAGACGGAAACACACACTCGCACATCACACGCATGCACGATCCTGTTCTTAGATTAATACTAAGAGATAAATAACTGCTTTCGTTGCGAATAGCTGAAAAATTGCCTGATGTGACGTTAAACAGTACTATAACAACAACAATTACCTAGGAGAAAAACAAGATCTTAGGCAAGCAACCATAAAACCTTTTCAAACTTCAAGGCAAGGATCTCAAGGTTAAAACTATTAAATATGACCCGCTCGGGTTTGAACCCACGACCTCCCGCAGTCGTAGCGGACGCTCTACTGGCGAGTTATAAGTAAAATATTCTTGAATGGGACGTTAAACACCATTACTCAACTGTACTGGCGAGCCACTAAGGCATCCGCAATCAGAATAAAAATTTTCTCTAAAAAGAATCGACGCTTATTTTTTAACAAACGCCGGCAAAATAAATAATGTTAAAGGAAAAGTGTATAAAAAACAAACAAACAAACAAACAAACAAAAAAAAAAAAAAAAAAAAAAAAAAAAAAAAAAAAAAAACAAAAACAAATAAACAAACAAACAAACCACGTTAAAAATTTTGCATTCAAGTTATTTTTCATGTAAAATGATTGAGACATAATTTTGTAATAGAATTAATAAAACGATTCTATGTGCAACTGTAACATTTTCTTGTTTAAAAAATAACCAAAAAAAAACTTAAATAATATTTTAAATTTATTCTTATAAACCACTTATCAAATCTGAAATTTTATAATGACGTATATATTATGGTTTTATCCTTAGGTAAAATTCATATTTATATAACCCAAGAACAATGTGTTTCTAATAAATTGTCTTCAAGTACATATGCACTGGCTAACAACACGTGTCTATGGTATATGGTGAATGATATGAAACCACTTATGAAACAATTTATTCGAAATATATTAATTTAAGACTAGGCAAGAAGCTGTGAGAATTTATATCCCATGTTATTTCAGCTTTTTCATATATTTTTTTAATATTTAAAAATTAAAAGGAACATTAATTTGCCGGAATGAGGTCTCGTTTGAATAGTGATTATCGTAACTGGGTGGTCAAAATAACCCCAAATATTTAAGGACTTTTAAACTCAAGGACCTGATGCGAATGTATGTTTAACTTTGTATTACTGCAATCTGATGACCGATTACAAGCACATGGTAATAAAACAAAAGGTTTGGCAATAATGTTTTTTTTTTCATTGTAAATAAATGTGATGTTGTATAAAAATGACACAATAATAGAATATAATAAATCTGTAATAGTTTTTGATTTGAAAAAAAATTATAAATTTATTAAAATTATTTTTTAAGAAAGAAGAATTATCAATTTAATGAAAATTATTAATTTTTCTGCAATAACCAGAAACTGTTGACCAGTTGTGATAATTATCTCGATATCACGACCTTATGGAACATAAGTATAGTGGAAAGTCGTGTTATTTATCTCAACTTTTTAATTTGGTATCACAACTTTCCATGATATTATCTCGACTTGTCAAGATATCAAGTCGACATGTTGAGATAATTTTATGTCGACTAAAATTATGTCGATGTCAGAAATAAGCCACCATACATGAGGGCTAGAGTTTGTTAATTTTTTTTTTTTTTTTTTTAATGACAATTTAAGATTGGGGTTGTCTACGATGTATTTACCCCCGTTAAAACATTCCCGGTCCCCTTTTTCGTATTTGAAATTCTATCACAAAGCCAAGAATTGGGACCAAGTTTAGTAACATTGAGGCCATGGTTAGGTTTTTTTTTTTTAATTTTAATATTTTTATTTATTATTTTTATTATTATTTTTATTTTTTATTAATTATTAATTTTTTTAAGTGTAAGCAACTTTAAATTTGAAAAACCTATCAGCAGAAACAAAATATATAAACACCTGTTATAATGTATGGTGGCTTATTTCTGACATCGACATAATTTTAGTCAACATAGAATTGTCTCGACATGTCGACTTATAATATCTTGACAAATCAAGATATTATCATGGAAAGTTGTGATACCAAAATGAAAAGTTGAGATAATTAACACGACATTGAGATAAGTAACACGACATGCCGCGATACTTATGTTGATCAGTCGTGATAATTATCACGATATCTCGACTAATTTTTATCGCGGCAAGTCGTGTTACTTATCTCAACTTTTCATTTTGGTATCACAACTTTCCATGATATTATCTTGACTTGTCAAGATATTAAGTCGACATGTCGAGATAATTTTATGTCAACTAAAATTATGTCGATGTCAGAAATAAGCCACCATATTAAAATGCAATTTCATTCTCCTTAAATATATAAATCGCAAAAATACATCAAAAAAATGTTTGACTTGAAAATGAAACTGTCATAACAATGGTTTATTTAAATCCTACAAATGTTAAAACTGAAATCCGATCGGACAGGAATTAGGCATAACATTAGTGAAAAACACTATAAATATCTATAACTAATTTGTTAAGTTCGCTTTGCAAGTTTTTTCCAAAAAGAAAGAAATTGAAACTTAAATTATCTACATCTTTATTGTTTAATTTGCTCTGCAAATTTTTCAAAAAAAAAAAAAAAAAAAGGTAAACACAACATAATATCTTCTTCAATACGGGAAGAGGGTAGAGTACACAGTACCTTAAAGGAATCTGATAACAATCAAAGTAATTTATGTTTAAACGAGTCAACATATCCACCAATGATAGTCATCAACGAAACGTTAAAAAGAAATGCATGAATTAAGTTATGTATGCTAAATTGAGTGGTTTAAAACTTGCATATATATCGAAATGACGTCAGAACACGATATGATATACAAACACCTGATTCTGTCAAGTCCGGAATGATCTATGACGGATTGGGGTAACTTAACACAGTGATACCTGTGCCAAGTACGAGATGACATGGAGAAAAGCACTTGTTTTGAACTGTCAAATTAGATCTTTTAGACATATTTACTCAACTATAAGAGTGCTTAACAAAAAATAAACAAGAGGCGTTGAAATAAGAATACTGATTTGTTTTCAATCAGGTATAATGAGACGTTATCAGTTTTCTACAACTTGTCAATAAATTATATGCAGGGTCTTAACAAGACAATGACAGTCAATTTCCAGAGCTTTGAAAGGTAAGGCTTCCTATTACAAATCAGAAAATTTTATATAATAACATTTTTCAAATATTATATAATATTAAATTCCATAGACGGTAATAATGGCCATGAATGATTATGTTGATTTACAGCTAGCCCAGAATTATGACTTGTCATTTGTTTCTACAAAGTTGCAAACATGCCAAATTTCCTCTGACCCTGACACACCTTATGTCTGGGGAAAGGGTAAAGGTTGGAAACTTTTCTTCAGTTCCAGTAACATTTTAGTCTGAAATATAGTGCCGCTTTCGACACCTGTTGGTATCGAAAAATCTCGGGGAAACTGTTCTAACCCTAAACACAGTCGCCAGGCATAAAATGTGGTACGGTCAAAGAAAATTCTAACTAAATACATGGCTTGCTGTTCATTGTAATAAGCGTATGTTAAAAGAAAATATATATTTCTACCATATCATCCTGTTGACAAATCCATCCTGATTTCGAAAAAAAAATTGCAGAGATCAACACTTTGATGTTTATTTCAAACTCAAATGGCTAAAGAAACTTGTGTAACTTTGGGAACATTTTTTCAATAATAAACAAAAAGGAAAATGACAAGACATTATCCTACCATTGATTAAAAATGAAGTTTAAGCGACATTTTGCCTTTTCTATTCAAGCATGTTATCTCGCCTAAAAAAACCTACAACATTTTTGCAAGTGCGAACAATGAAAACAATTTTTTTTTAAAAAACTACCCGATACAAAGAACACAACACTAATATATATATATATATATCTTACCTGCTCTCTCAGAAAAGCTGTATATTTCCTTGACTGTCGTTGTTACAGGTCTTGGAGTGGTAATTATCGGAGGTACAGGTCTCTTAGTCGGTACTGTAGTGAGGTTCCGTAAGATATTACACAAAGCATTGTCTTTCATTTTACCATTTTTGTCAATTTTACACGAGGTCCTGATTATGTTTCCTTTTATTTTCTTTATTTCAATTATATGTGTGATTGACTTGCATTTATTTGTTCTCCTGTCAGTATTCGTACAGTTGCCAGCCCGTCCATGTTTTGGTAACATTGGGAACGCTTTTGAGGTAACACACAGATATAATAGAAGACTTATGATGAGCAAGAAACGCCTCATATCTGTTTCCATGGCTACACTTTAGTCAACATCACCAAAATGTCTGAAATTAGAAAAATAATATTAAAAATCTCATAAACTAAATGTTTTTAGTTTCATTTGACAATTTAAACGCTGATATTTATATAAAAAATTAGTTTCAAAATCAACGAATTAGAAAAGCATAACAGCTAAAATTGAAATAATATATATATATATATATATATATATATATATATATATATATATATATATATATATATATATATATATATATTATTTTTCTTAATACATTTTATAAACATTTACATATGTATCTATATGTATTTACTCCAGAAAACGACAAATGCTATGGATTTATCATATTAGAAATATGATATTCACTGCCTGTGTCGTGTATTTTCAGTGGCAAATACAACACCAACAATCAGATAGTTCTAATATATTTGAACCAGAAAACGCGGTCTCTTAGCAACAAAAGTAAATAAATTCTGATTTGGTACAGAAACAGAAATTCAAACTGATTTTAAATATTTAATGTTATTAAATCTTCCTACACATTAGCATTCTACAAAACCAAGATTCGAGAAGACCAATCGTTGTCATTGTTGCATTACCCCATGCAAACAACAGGTGTGACAATTCATAAGGATTGTGCTCTGTCATCACGATTATATATATATATATATATATATATATATATATATATATATATATATATATATATATATATATATATTATAGAATAAATGAGTACAACACGATTTTGTAAAGCACTAGCACTTTATAAATATATATATATATATATATATATGTGTGTGTGTGTGTGTGTGTGTGTGTGTGTGTGTGTGTGTGTGTGTGATTTAATACAAGATGCAATGATGAATACGGTATGACATCTTTCTTTTACTTATATCAAGGCAGCCAGATAGGAAATTGTAGAGAAAACAAGAGTACCCGGAGAAAACCATCGACTTCAGCAAGCGAACTAACCAATTTTCCCAAGCTAAAACCTAGTGGAATTCGAAACTGATTTTCAATAATAAATATTATTTAGTACCTACTCAACATTAGCAAGCCACAAAAATCTTAAACTCGAGGAGACCAATTACCCAGCTTTAGACCACTCGCTCACCAGGCCCTGGGATTATGTCTTGTGATGTCTCATATGATATAGCAAGAAAATATTATAAATTTGGAGATACAGTATCATAGAACATGAGTTGAAGAAATGTTGAAATGACTTTCAAAACTAAGTATTATCAGTATATCTTTTTTTTTTTGTAGATGGCACGTGTCGGTTTCCGTAGTATAACAATAAACCTATATGTACTAAGTACATGAACTTTTCAAGCATTTTGTTTAAAAGGACGATCTTCTTACAAACAATGCGTGTAAATCATGGTTGAAGATATAGAACTTAACACGAGTAATAAAGGCTTGATCAATTTGGTTCACGAACTATAAACTGTATCTGTTCTCTGTTACAGAGAGGTTATGGGACTCGTTAATTACCCAAAAGTAAATTTTTTTATTGTTCTGTTTTTTTTCTCTCTTTTTTCATTTTTCTTCCTATCTATCTTTCTTTTTTAAATGGCATGTTTTATATTATTGTTTCACAAACTTGATACATTCGCCTGTTTCTTATTGGTTTCATTATTTGTCAATTATTACATACATGTCATTTTCTTCAAAAATTAATTTTTTCAAAAAAAGTTCTAGATGGAGATGGAATTAATGCCATTTTATCTGATGAAAATTATGCACTGAACACACAGATACGCAGCAATTAGTTATAATTAATAAATAAATAAATAAATAAATCTGGAAAAAAAAACGAAAGGCAAAAGAAAGCAACGCAAGATTAGAAACTTGATAAATTTACAAGGTCTGTTATCGCTATCTATCTAACAAAATAAATTGATTTTTAAATCGCAAATAGCGCTTTTGACCCTCTGAAAACGATTAAAAAGGGGGAGCGGGCATTTTTACTTCCCAGCACTGCATAAAAAACAAAGGTGGAATATAACATCTTAGAAAAGCTACAATACATAGTATTAGTTTGTGGAATGAAAAAAAAAAACAAAACTTATGGATGAAAAAACCTCAAATTACTTCAAATATTAAAAAAAAACATTACAAGCAGTTTCATGAAATTAGTATTAGTATTGTTACTCTGTTTAATCACTACATTGAAACTTCATATTTTCAAAAGAAAAAAAATTAATGTCTTCTGTTTATTTAAGGATAGAATCTGTTGCCATGGCAATTACCACATTATGGAATGTGCAATTAATTTAGTACAGAACATCACAATTATTGCATATTAATAACTCGTTAATTTTAAAAGTAAGACCAAGGTTAATATTAAATGCAAAACGTATAATGAACACGACTGTGATAAAACACCAGATCTCTCAATGAAGAAGTAGCTTACTATGAGGCAACCAAAGCGACTGCCTCGGTAAAAATCAGGTTTTATTAATTTTTTTTAATTATTATTATTGTTTCAGACACACAACGAAAATAAAAATGGATAAAAAAAAAATAATAATTCATACTAAACAAACGGTCTTAGCAAAAGTTAGTTTTAGGTGTTGCCAGAATCCACCATTTATCGCCATTTTTTAAATTTTTTTCCAGGGGACCCCCTAAATTAAAAAAGGCCTTGAAATGGTGCTTTCATTTTTTGCCTCGGTTAAAATCGGTTGCTATCTACGCCCCTGCTCACTAGAGCAAAACTGAATGTTACGAACGGTCGCAAACTCCGACAATGCATTGCCATTTATTATAGGCTTATTTACATAGCATCGGAACAATATGGCTAGCAAGATTTTTAAGACCCTCTTCTTTGAGGAGCGGTGCGATTATAGTACTATTTGTGGGGTCTCCAACTATTCCAATAAGTTTACAACCAGTGGTGAATGATGAGTCTTATATTTTATATATTTCTTGTGTAACTTTTAGGCAACGCGATTAGTTCTTGGATAAATGAGGGGGGAACAGGAGCGCCAGCGGAAAAACTACCGATCTTTAGCAAGAAAGTGGAGTGGGGTGGAGTGGAGTGGAGTAATGGTGTTTTACGCCCCAGTCAAGATTCTTTCACTTATTTCGAGGCGGTCAGTTCTGGGATGGTGGAGGAAACCGGAGTGCCCGGAGAAAACCACCGACCCTCGGCAGGCTTTAGCAAGAGAACCGACAAACTAATTCGCACTAGGATCTACTCAACGGAATTTTAGCCTTGGTTATAAGAGGCACTGTGAAACGTAAGCGCATACTTTAGACTATTGGCCACTGAGGCCACGCCAATCATATGATGAGTTTTTATGACATTATTATCATGCTTCCTTTAAAAACTGTTTTTGATAGGTTTCTTAAAAGAAGCAGGAAAATTGAAATCACGTTCAATTTTATCTTGTTTTAAAACAAGAGAACTTGAACTGATATTGTATGTTGAGTTGAGTTGAGTAATGGTGTTTAACGTTCCAGTCAAGAACATTTCACTTAAATCAAGACGTCGCCAGCTATAGGCGAAAGTGTAGAAATTTTGCCTGTGCGTTGCACTGATGGCATTATACAGCAGTGTTCTTTATCGTGCCACGCCAGCCATGACAGGGGACCTCGTTTGTTTTAAGTTCCCCTCCGAAAGAACCGTGACTTTCATTTCGTAATGCCGAGTGCTTGACGAAAGAACAATCACTTCCCACTTTCAAGTCTTGGGGCAGACCCGGTCGAGGTTCGAATCCACGACCTTCCAATTACAGAGCGAGCACTCTACCAACTTAGCTACCGCAGTGGTAGATATTGTATGTGTTCTGTTGTCTAATTTGATAAGCCTAATACAAATCAAAATTCCATGTGGTTTGAGCAAGAGGCGTTTATCTGAGAGAAGAAAACTAATAAATTAACACAGTACGTGTGAATGTCATGGCGAATAGTTTTATACATACATACAACAACAACAACAACACACACACGCATACCAAAAAAAAATTTTTTAAATAAAATAAAATAAAAAAGAAAAAGAAAGAAAGGGAATCAAAGAAAACAGACGAATTATACACATTATTATGGTTTCATTAAGATTCAATTCAATTATGACTTAAAAAGCCACTAGATTGTTGAAACTGGAAAATTTGAACATTTTGTCGTAATTTTTGTTTTTACAATAAAACATAGACGGTTAGGTTGATAATAAAAGAGATCTAAGCATTAATTAGCGCAAAAGCAAAGGTACCAGACGAAAAACTGAACCAGGTGCAAGATATGTCATGAAATATTTCGTCAACTGTGGTCCTTCTGACAGTTTTTTTTCAGTAATTTAAAACAATACGAAGACTAACTACACACATAACAACGGATCTTATTCAAGGAACCGAACTTAGGGTTTGCTTACCCAATCAATGTCACGCAAATCATCATGTGAAAAAAATGCTTGGTGCCCTTACATTCTTTGAAATAACATTGCCAAAAAAAAACGTATAATCTTCTCCTGCCCCTATTGATCAAAGGACCGTATCATTGTAAAATTAAGGATTGAGAACCCGTTTGTTGTATTAGAACATTGATATACAAAAGTTGAAAGTTCCCTCTAACATACATTTTGGGTAGGCCGGACAAGGAAACAAATATAGATAGTAATATTTAAACAAATCATCCGAGGTGGCTAAATAGATTCCCAAATAATTTTGTACAAGCAATTAACAACACTTTTATTGCCTATGTCATTCATAGAATAAAAAAAAATTATTACCTTTCCTGTAACTTTCAGTCAATGGTGGATATCAATATCCCAGATAGTCATGAACCTGAACTGTTTATAAACAGAATGACCAATACAACTATAAATACGGATTACTCATGAAATCGACATAACAACAAAGAATTAGTTGATCATTTGTCGTCTTAAGCGGCTTATAATATTACTATTACTTAATTCGTGCGTCTTAAGCTAGATACCGTATTTACAAATAAACAAACATAATTTTGGACTTGGTCCTAGATACAGAAAAGATTTTTGTGGAACAAGATCCGATAATTTAAAAAAAATCAAAACAGTAGGTAATGGGTGAATTTTAATTGGTTATTGAAGTTGTACTTTAATCAAAATAAAATAGAATATTAAATTACCCGAAATTTACCCTATAAACATATTACAACAGGTTTAATAAATGTACTTTTAACGGTAATCTTCTGATAAATTGATTATATAGAACAACATGTCCCGTCAGTTCAATTTAGATAACTCGAGTAATTTTGACGTTAATCCTCGTATTTGATCCCGATTACTTGAACACGTATTAGAGTTGAAGTATATATTAACCCATTAATGAGTATTGAGTTGAGTTGAGTTGAGTAATGGTGTTTAACGTCCCAGTCAAGAATATTTCACTTATATCGAGACGTCGCCAGCTATAGGCGAAAGTGCAGAAATTTCGCCTGTGCGTTGCGCTGATGGCATTATAAAGCAGAGTTCTTTATCGTGCCACGCCTTGACACGGGACCTCGTTTATTTTAAGTTCCCATCCGAAAGAACTGTGACTTTCATTTCGTAATGTGAAGTACTTGGCAAAAGAACAACCACTTCCCACTTTCAAGTCTTGGGTTAGACCCGGCCGGGGTTCCAACCCACGACCTCCCACTTACAGAGCGAGCACTCTACCAACTAAGCTACCGCAGTGGTTTAATTAGCATTTACTAATCCTCTAAGAGTTTTTAAAGTTTAGAAGCACTTGCGACATGATCGTAGAAATCTTTTCTAGATCTGGAATAAGTTAAAATCTACTTAAGTAATCCAAAGCAATAGGAGCAAATATATAAGCGCTCTCACTGCAATGGAGGCTTCGGTAGCCAAGTGGCCTAAAGCGCACTTACGGATCACATCGACTCTCACTGACTAGGTTCGCTCGGGTTGATCCTAGCGTGAGAAATTTATCACTTAACAATTTAGGTTGTTGTCTCAGGTCCTTCCGGTTTCCTGCATCATCCCTGAACCCACCGCCTCGATATGAGTAAAGGATTAGTTAACAGGACATACAACAACATTCATTCGATCCTTTTGCAGTGTATTTAAAATCAATATACGATTTCTTGTAAACAGAAAATAATTGGATTAACATAAGATTACTTGCTTCACCAACAATTTATGTTTTGTACTTGCATTTTAAATTACCGAGTACAAGTCAAAATGCTTGAAGCTACGTTAGTTGTTGTCGTTGTTGTTGTTGTTGATAGTTGTTGTTTTTGTTGTTTGTTGTTGTTGTTGTTATATTGTTGTTTAACGTCGAATCAGCAATTTTTCAGCCATTCGCAAAGAAAGTTAGGTTATTGATCTCTATGGATTCATCTAAGACACAAATTCATGTATGTTTTTAAAATGCGATTGTGTAGTATGGTCTGCCGTGTATAGCGCGCACTCAGGGAGACTTTTTGTAAGGTGCTAGCTCATCAAATCAATATGACAATCAGACAAGCATACCACTCCCCAGTTCATTATTCTTAGACAGTGTGAACCAGTCGATATTCTATCCTCCTAAGGCGAGCGACAGATCTAAAATTGTAAAGTATTTTGTAACCGGCCGGGGCTCAAACCCACAATCTCCCGCTCTCGAGACGGGCGTTCTATCACTAAGCAACCAAGGCGGCTTCGTTAATTGTAGCAACTAGTATGTAGTTTTTTTTTAACGACATATTACCTATATGAGTTTAAAAAAGCAAAAAGGACAATTAAGACCTGTAACAGCAGGTAAAAATTTAAAACTAAAAACAAAACATATTTTAGACAGCAGCCAAGTTTGGTTTCGCGGTCGTAATGTTGTTAACGTCACATCAGCAATTGTTAGCTTTTGCAAGGTTATTAATCTCGAAGGATTAATCTAAGAGCAAGTTCGTCTATGAATGAGATGTGAGAATGTACCATGGTCTGCCTCTTACTCACGATCACTCTGGACAACTTTTTGTTCAGGTAATAGCCCACTTCACCGAATCAGTATGTCTAAGAAAAGCATAAAAATCCCCCAGTCATATTATCATGCAAACGAGTGAACCAGTCAATAATCTATTCCCGCAGTGCCAAGCGCAGTATCCGATTTTTTTAAAGTCTTATGTATGAACTGACCGGGGTTCAAACCGCCGACTTCGAGGCGGACGCCATATTACTAGGTCACCGTAAAAGTGCAAGACAACCTAAACCCAAAAACAATAAAAAATGTGTGTAAATTTGAAAAAATTAGAGAGGTCAAAAACAGTTATGTACACAGTCTAATAAGTCTTAAGTATGAGCTGACCGGAGTTCAAACCGCCGACCTCCCGCTCTCGAGACAGATGCCCTATCACTTGGTCCCCGTCGCCGTGAAACGGCCAAGACAATCCACCCCGAACCAGTTGATAAATTCTGTAAATTTGATAAGATTTGAAGAGGTCAAAACATCTATGTACATAGTCTTATTCTAGTGATCTTTTTGTTTCGATTCCGTCTCCGTCACGTACAGGTATGTCAAGAATATTTTATAGGGACAACGTGCTAAACGCTAATAAAATACTAAAAGAATGTGCACTAAGAACAGGATTAAGAGGTAAACTAATTATCCATGATTATGCATTATCTCATAAACGTGGTGTTTTTTTTAATGTACTCACCCCTTTATCAACAGATCTGAGCCAATGTAATTATTGTTCCATTTTTTTTTCTTACATTGATATTAGTGTTCCCTGAATATCGTAATAACTGTAGAAATAAGCTTAATAGTGCTTTAGACCAGAATCTGAGGAGAAACCGAACTTAGACCGCTCAGCTGTTTTCAACTTATATACGCAGATGGAAAAGGTTTGTCTTTTTAAAAAGGAGGAGTGGAGTTGAGTAATGGTGTTTTACCCCCATGGTGTTTGTTACAGAAATTTCTGATTTGTCATAGTAAAAAATTAAACGTATGTGTGGCTTATTAGTTAATAAAATGACACCGCTTACATGCTGAGGACGAAATTCTCGTAAATTACAGCATCTGTATTCAAGGTCATAACAATGTCCAGGAGTGTGGTTACTTGAGACCTTCAACCATCCCATTTATTTAAAAACAACAACTCTTTATATATATATATATATATATATATATATATATATATATATATATATATATATATATATGTGTGTGTGTGTGTGTGTGTGTGTGTGTGTGTGTGTGTGTGTGTGTGTTATCGAAAACAAATTCAGATATTATTATTATTATTGTTGTTGTTGTTGTTGTTGTTGTTGTTGTTGTCATCATCATCATCATCATCACCATCATTATAATAAATTAGGTATACAACGTCTATGGTAAGCTGGATATATTGATTGATTGATTTAATAATGTTTTTTTTGTCCCAGTCAAGAATATTTCACTTACATCGAGATGTAACCAGCTATAGGTAAAATGACAGATATTTTGACCTTTGCAGTGACACGGGGCAACGGTTTTGATGTCTCTTTCGAAGGACCCCGTGACTTTCATTCTAAATGCCGAGTGGTTGGCGAAAGAACTGTCAATACCTATTTTCAAGTCTTTGTCAGACCCGACCAGGGTTCGATCTCCCGACCCCCACATACAAATTGAGGTTTAGGATGTTTATGGAAACCGGACTACCTGAAAGACAGTAAGCATGCGAACTGACAAACTTTCAAAAATTAAAATTTGTCCGAGTTTAGTAAGAACTTAATCAGCCACATATATAATACGTTAAAATTAAGATACTGTTTTTCAGCATAGCACAGGGAATTAGGAGGACAGAGTATTGACTGGTTTTCCCTGTATCCGAAAAATGTATTTTTGGAAGAGATGTATTAATCTGTCTGCAGCGAATTGGCTCTGTGAGTTTGCGCGTTAAAGTCGACTAGCGTACATCGCAAACCATAAAACACACATGCACATCTCACACATCAACAGACATGTTATTGAATAAATTCTTATAGATTAATAAACTTGCTTTCTTTCCAAACAAACAAACAAAAATAATTGCAGCATTCGACAACATAATCCAAAGAAATGAAAAATTCCAATTTAATTTTTAGTACTTACCATTTCTTAAAGAAGAATTGATCCCATGCTATAGTTTTGTCTATTAAAAGCACGTGAAGTGTAAGTGAGTGGGTGTTGTCATTCATATTCCTCATGCGTTTGTTTCTGTAGATAGAAATAGGTAAAATGACATGTTTTCATTTTGTATGCACATTTTATTCTTGTAAATAATATATACATGTCAAAATATAGAATTAACTATGGTTAATTATATAAGGTCATAGTAACGTGATGCGTCCTTGGCAACGCTAGACCTTTAAACACGTTGAAACAAAAATGATGAACTTGTTAGACGATTGAACCTCAGGTGGCAACAAAAAACGATGAATTTAACAACAAACTCCAAGAATACTAAATATATCTAACTTTTGACATGTAACCCATTTATAATTTTTTCCTCTCTCACTATTTATAGTGAAACTTTTGACATTTGCATCGTTATAAAGACATTGCTACCAAAACAAAGCATTTATTTTGTTTTAGCTGGAGGGATTAATGTATGTATATAGCAAGCTTGTGGCCAAGTAAACTTTTCTTTTTATTAAAAATATTACTATTACTGATTAAATGGACGTTTCTTTACAAAAGGTTACCATAGAGACGTGAATAAACACAAATCTATGTCGACGTGACCTTGAAAATTATAAACATTTAGATTCCTTCGAGATTTTTACTTATGTTTTGAAATCCACTAATCTCACAACTCATTAAAACGCACTAGTACTCCGCTAGGGGGATTAGGTTCACGAGTGTAACAACAAGTACTCTGCTCATGTGATAAAATGCACTGGTCTCACCAATCATTAATATATAAACGTACTCCTCTAGGGTGATGAGGTTCGTAAGTCTAACAACAAGTAATCTGCTGTATAATAAAATATACTTGCCACACCACTAATTAAAACACATTACTACTCTGATCGGGTGATAAGGTTCAAAAGTCTCACAACAAGTAATTTATTGGAGTTACAAGGTACATGTACACCAGTGTCACAACTCACTAACACACTATTTATTCGCTAAGGTGATTTAGGTTCACGGTTCTCACAATAATACTTTATTGAGTTGATAAGGTACACTAGTCTCATCACTCATTAAAACACACAAGTTCTTCGCTAGGGTGATGAGATTTACGAGTCTTAAAAGAAAAACTCTTTTGCTGTGATAAGGTTAATTAGTCTCACCACTCATTAAAACACACTAGTACTCCGCTAGGTGACGGGGTTCACGAGTCTTACAACAATTACTCTGCTGGTACTAGTCTCACCACTCATTAAAACACACTAGTACTCCGCTAGGTGACGGGGTACACGAGTCTTACAACAATTACTCTGCTGGTACTAGTCTCACCACTCATTCAAACACACTAGTACTCCGCTAGGTGACGGGGTTCACGAGTCTTACAACAATTACTCTGCTGGTACCAGTCTCACCACTCATTCAAACACACTAGTACTCCGCTAGGTGACGGGGATCACGAGTCTTACAACAATTACTCTGCTGGTACCAGTCTCACCACTCATTCAAACACACTAGTACTCCGCTAGGTGACGGGGTTCACGAGTCTTACAACAATTAATCTGCTGGTACTAGTCTCACCACTCATTAAATCACACTAGTACTCCGCTAGGGTGATGAGGTTCACAAGTCTTACAACAAGTACTCTGCTGGTACTAGTCTCGCAAGTTATTCAAACACACTAGTTCTCCGCTAGGGTGACGGGGTTCACGAATATTTCAACAAGTACTCTGCTGGTACTAGTCACACCACTCACTAAAACACACTAGTAGTACTTAGCTAGGGTAACGAGGTACACAACACTCTACTGGGGTGATGAGGTGCACCAGTGTCACCACTTAAACGCAAGTAGTAAGGTTAATAACCTGGTTGTCACATTAATCTCTCAGCTTCAAGTTATAAATAATGCATTTCTAACTCTTTAGCCTTTTGTGCCATGAAACAAACATGAATGTTGGTTTTTATGTCCTGATATTAGGTCAAAGTCAATGTATTTAGTTCAAGGTAAGTACGGTTCGTTTTCGGCAATCGATGTCATTGCTGAATACTTTTTGTGTGTCAGAATTCATTGTTCTTTTAATAGCTTTATAGTTACCAATGAATTCCACGGAGTTGCGTAAAATAAAACAATCTAATCATATATATATATATATATATATATATATATATATATATATATATATATATATATATATATATATATATATAAGCCTTACTTTAACGAAAGGTAAAGGTCAAATAACACAATGAGGTTCACATGACGTTATACATGTGTATCACGACGCGACTTTTAATTTATATGATACTATAATCAGTAAACAATTTGGTCGGACAATACTTGACACGGTACTTTATTGTGTAAGTTTATATAAACCTAAGTACTAATATTTGGCAGTAACTTAACAGATAAAATTGAAATGTAAATCTATATGGTTTGAGATTATTTAACAAAGAACGATGGATAAAACAATGGAAACTAGTAAACAAACGTTACCACGAATCTGATACTTTGTGAATGTATAATATTTTAGACAACATGTATGTATGCAGTCAACTCCAGATAAATTTCGATTCAACAGAATTTTCAAGGAGGCACATTAATTTCCTTTGATGTTTAAAGCTATAAAAATGAAATAGAGTTATGTATTAATACCCTCTCCCCGGCCAAAGATGTCTTCTTATTATTAGATTCAAATAAATAAAATCGGGGCTGTCAGTTTTAGATTAATTGAGAAAACCGGAGCATATCGATCTACGGAAAGGGAACAAATTGTCTAACACTTAGATATGTACAAATCTTAACAAACACAACAATTAGGGAGTCGCTATGATTTCTTCGAATGTTAGTTGCAATTAAGGACATTCGGCATATTTAAGCTTTTTTAAGTTAAATGTTTACATTATAGAAGAGTTTCACAGTCTTTCATCGATTTTTAGCTTTTATATTTGGAGCTTGAATTGTACAAAAAAGAATCGATTTTAGAG
Source organism: Tegillarca granosa (assembly GCA_029721355.1). Taxonomy (NCBI): domain Eukaryota; kingdom Metazoa; phylum Mollusca; class Bivalvia; order Arcoida; family Arcidae; genus Tegillarca; species Tegillarca granosa. The sequence continues at coordinate 13,143,770 of CM056608.1, forward strand.
CTGAAATGTTATAAATCTACATATCAATGTGTTGTGGTGATGAAAAACTTACAACTGTATCGAGTGTCCTTAAACTTACTTAAACTTACATTGGCACAAATTACAACGAAAATCATATATTTTACTGCTTCAAGTATACCTGGTTATGCCTTGATATAAATGACATGATTATTACATCAAACTCCAACCAATCAGATAAACAAATTTAGATGCTTTTAGATGCTTTTGACAAGGGTTGTCAAAACAAAACCTAAAAATTACCAGGTCCCCAATTTTACATTCAAACGTTAACCAAAATCATTAAAATAAGGACATTCGAACAGACGGACGAACGATCGACTTTGATTAGGTAAGTTAATACTTGATGAAGAAAACCATATCGTTAAAATTATAAGTTAAAACGAGTAATGGTGTTTAACGCCAGTCATGATTTTTTAGTTACATCAAGGGGGCCAGTTCTGAGATGGTGAAGGAAACCGGAGTACTCAGAAAAAAACCGCCGACCTCCGGCAAGCGACTTGATAATCCTGACACTAGGAGTGGGATTAAAATCCAGATGAGGTTTTGTGATCAGTGAGCCGGCTATTAAAATAACTTGACCACTGTCCACCTTTATAACACAAAGTTGACATACTAAATGATAGAGGGTTATGATAATTTTTCAATATTTAGAAACATTTTATGTTTTAGAAGCAGCATACAATCACAATATAATTTCAACAAGAGGAGTACAAAATGAAATAAGGTTCGGAGCATCTAAAATGAACAAATTTAACAAACAGATAAAAATCAACATCTAAAATTGACATATTTACCAAAATGTTAAATAAACCAATAAATGAATGAATTAATAAATCAATCAATCAATCAATCAAAACTATAATAAATAGTAGAATTGAAATCTTTTTACATTGTTTTCAAAAACGAAGTACCTTTCTCAACTCGGAATATTCATTTAAACAACCCATTAAAATTTTAATCAGTCTAACTACTTCTAAGCGTACATACTATCTACATAATTACGTACCAACTTGAGCGTTTCCCATTCATAAAATGCATAACACAAGTGTACATATATCGCCGTCCTTTTAAGTAACATATTATGTAAATACAACGAAAATTTGAGACCTATTGTCACACTTCTTCACATATAATACAAAGGATACGAATGGATTAAAACAACCAATGAATATATGCCTTAGACCGTGATTCTCAACCAATCAACTTCCTTCATTTAAAGAGACCGTTAACTGGGTTTATTAAAATTGCTGATTCATTGATCTCTGTAAAATCAATACACAATGCAGTTTTAGTTTTCAAGAGAAGTGCTGTTAGGTTATGCAATACTTGATGTAATGCACAGTTTGTTTTCTACAGATGTTTAAAGAGAATCTAGATCCCAAATCTTTTACTAATTCATCTCTCTCTCTCTCTCTCTCTCTCTCTCTCTCTCTCTCTCTCTCTCTCTCTCTCTCTCATTTACAGAATACTTTATGCAAATTCAAGAAAGAACTTACTTGTTGCTATGAGATTAATATGATTTTTTTAACAGTAATGTACGAATTCGTTATGAAAAAAAAACGTTCAATATCTGTTATGTTGCCGGTTCAGTATTTTCACATTGATGTTATGCACGCATTTTCACAGCATATCCCAAGTGTTAGGAAAAATATCGACAAACACATAGGTCTGAATAGACTTCGGACGAATATTTTTTGTATAAATAAGAAACATAAGTATTGAATGTTTCTTTTCATTAGAACATAAACAAAGTTATGGGAAACCGATTTTGTGTGTCGGTCTTATGTCATTTGGAACTTCAATATTTGCTTTCAATTCTACACTTGTTAAAAGAGATATAATTAATGTTAAAAATGAATTTAATAAATTGTTCTATTGTAACTGAAAATATATTTATTTCATGATTTAACAAATATTTTAAAGATAAAAATTCAAACAAATGTTTATATTTTAAATAACCTTTAATAAAATAAAAAAAGAGAAGTCTTAAATTCGATAATTTACACCCGTATATTTATATAAAAGAACCCGTGTGAACAGAACAATTATCTTTAAACATTAAATATTATCAAATAAATGCAAAAGGAAACTCGGTCGATTTCATTCAAGTATTTCAAACCACCGTTGAAAAGTGAATATAAATACATATGATATTACAATAGTACAATGGCAAAGTCTTTCAGTCTGAACTTCTGTTTTGACATAATTTAAACCGAAAAAAAGACATTTGACCTACAATGACATTTTAAATGAAAAGGTGCATGTTCTTTGTCGTTAAGCGGCGCAAGGTCTATTGTTCCAAATTTAATCTCTACACTTTTGTTTCATTTGAATATTAACAAGTCACATTTTAAGTGTTGAAAAGGTTTTTAGAGTGCGACAGTGTTAAAAGGTTAATATGACGTATCAGAGCAATTAATATTCTTCAGGTCGAGTAATTGTAATAAAACAACTATTTATCAAATCAAATAAATATAGATTTCTGCAATAAGTAAATAGCATCATGGTGAGTTTGTGAAAACACAGTCGAAGAGATTAAATGATTTAAAGCAATATAATAGGTTTCTTATACGAAATGCAATAACTTTGTTTAATCGAGTCAATTCACTAGTAATCCGGCAATTGTTTTAATTCTTAGTATCATCATCATCATCATCTGAGTCGTCGTCCTAATAACCGAATCATCATCATAATTATCATCAATATATCATCATCGTTAAAACAACATCATCAACATCATTCTGATCATCAACATCATCATCATCCTTGTCATCAACAATAACAACTACAATAGGAACAGCGGCATTGCCATCACCACCCTCATTATTATTGAAATCATCATTAATTAAATCATCATCGAAAAAAATCAGCACCACCACCGTCAACATCATCATCATCATCAGTATCATCATCATCACTATCATCATCATCATCATCATCATCATCATCACCACCACCATCATCATCAACAACATCATCGTCAACATTAAGTATACTCAACAGAAAATTCTGAATTCGTCAAAATTGACAACCTTGACATGAAGAGCATCCCGATGCTGGCAGCTGTATCATTTTCATTATCATCAATAAATGGATATCCGCTTAACAGTAGCTAAAACGGTGCCGAATGACACGTAGGGACAAGCTGGTAGTCGTGTCACTGGCGAAAAATTAAAACAAATCATTTTTCATTAATTATGTCGGTAGCAACAATACAACTGCATTTCAAATATACGTTAAAAATTTGTAATCGATATTTTACAAACACAACGATTCGCTTTGACTTTGTTTTAATTTAGGATGAGATTATATTTATCTTGGTATAACATCTCATGAATTTAGATCAGTTTATTACACCATTCAGAGTCGTAGTGACAATTTTATTAACTGTAACCAGTAGGGTTTGTACAGTAAATGGGATTTTAATAGGCAAACCACGCATCATAGATGAAGTATGTACAAGTTATCAAATCATTTAAATTCAAGAATGTACGAAAAAATTTACCGATACACAGGTGAAATTAACAAGGTGTCCTACAAAAACATGCCCTCTTCTATTGTGTTGTGGGTATATTGTAAAACGTTTGAACATGGAAAAGCAGAACAAAGGACTTAGTGAAAAAGGAAATTCATACTCAATTTGGAACACGTAAAACTGATTTTTATATTTACTGCATGCTACTACTATACTTATTTAAGTTTGAAACTATATTTGGAAATATCAAAGATGAGAACTATAAAGTGTTTCTCAGTTAAGAACTACAATGTATATTTGCAAATTGTTTAAATCTCAAAAATACTATATTCGCAAACAAGTTATTGTGTTTTTTCAACGTAAGTAATTGAATTTTGTCGCAATGTGCTGATCTTTTCAACTAGTGTATGTCCGAAGTCAAATTACACGAGATCGTTAAGTGCCGATTTGTTGTAGACAGTACTCTTCTAAAGTCAGAATATTGTCGCAATGTGCTGTTCTTTTCAACCAGTGTCTGTCTGAAGTCAAATTACATGAGGCTGTAAAATGCCGATTTTTGTAGACAGTACCATTTTAAAGTCAGTTACAGAATACTGTCGCTATATGCTGATCTTCGACAGTCACGGTATATAATGTTGTAAAGTACCGATTTTCAGTAGTGAGCACCCCTCTGAAGGCAGTAATTGAATACTTTTGCTATGTGCTGCTCCTCTGCAAACAGTGCTTGTGTAAAGTCTTTTGTTGTCCAAGGTCCCAATGCACTTATTTTCTAAAACCAGTGTCAATCTAAGACATTTTGTTGTCAAGATCATAATGTACCAATTTTTTACAACAAGTGTCCGTCTAAAGTCCTAATGTGCTGATCTTTTTCAACCAGTGTCTAAGGCCATTTGTTGTCTAAGGTCCCATTTTGCTTATTTTCTAAAACCAATGCTCTAAATTCATACGAAAAGGTATTCAATGTCGCAATGTACCGATTTTCAGAAGAGAGCACCCTTCCGAAGACGGTTATTGAATTACCAGTGTTCGTCTAAAGTCATTTGTTGTCAAAGGTCCCATTGTGCAAAATTTGACTTTTGGCGCGTCTTAATTTCATAAGGCAAAGTTTATAATGTTGAAATGTAGCGATTTTCTATAGAGAGTTCCCTTTTAAAGTCATATACATATTACTGTCACTATGTGCTGATCGTCTGCAACCAGTGCCCGTGTTAAGCCAATTGTTGTCAAAGGTCCCAATGCGCATAATTTCTGACCTATTGCCCGTCTGAATTCCTAAGACTAGGAACTAGTATATAGTGTTGCAAAGTAGCGATTTGCTATAAAGTCAGATACAGAATATTGTCACTATTGTGCTTATCATCTGCAACCAATGACCGTCGGACGTTAGTTGTATTTTGTCGCATCGACTTTTTTCGGATCTGTGATTGTCTGTACAAGGTCGCAATGATCCCATCTTTTGCAACCAGTACCAGTTTGAAGTCAGTAGTTACAACAAGCTCAACTTAGTTCTGTTTATTACGTTCTTGTCTTAGTTATCATATGTCATGCATATGGTCTTGATATTTTGGAAGTATCAAAAATCTGATTTAGCTAAAAATATCCGTTTATTTATTACTTAAAAGCAGACATAGTCTTAATTACTCCATGTATAAATATACATATACTGTCAACGCTTATCTTTAATTTGTATACAAATGGAACCCATAGAACGCTTCCTTGAAGAGAGAGAGAGAGAGAGAGAGAGAGAGAGAGAGAGAGAGAGAGAGAGAGAGAGAGAGAGAGAGAGACTAACCTGTCGTTGAGTTGTTTCAGCTTTGTATTTACCTTGTCTGGTAATCATTGCCAAAATTACTTCTTAAAAAAGTTAATCGCAATTTAGCCCAATAAAATGGTCAAAATGACCCATTTTCTTTTTAAAATATCTAACCGTTTGAATAAACACGTTGTATATATGACATAGTTTCCGTGGCTTTTACACAGGCCAGATCAAAATTAAAGTATATACTGTATATACTTTATAATCTTCTTTTTTGACCCAATGAACACGTGAATCTGGCTCTCACATACGTTGTATTCATATTAACATGTTGTTGCTTTGTTCATGTTTAAAGAAAAAAAAATAGAACAGTCAGAGAATTTACATTACGATACTAAATTTATCTTAAAATGTAAACAGAAAAACTAGGTAGAAAATCTAACCATATACCAGCCCTTTCTAATGACATTAGTTTTAACTCGAGTGTGGATGTTTAAGAGGAGCTGTTTTATATTCTGTGTGTATTTCACTTGTGACAAGTTAATAAGTCAATCGGGCGTGGTAACCTGAAAAGTACAGATGTTTGCAAAAATTTAAAATTCTGAAATCTTCAAATTAAAACAATTTTAAAGTTTAAATGTTATTTACTTTTGTTCAAGATGTTTAAAATCACGATCTTTTTATTCATAAGCGATTTTATTAATATTCATTTTTAGAATACACCCATAAAACATGTAACATAATGACCCACTCCATATCCTTGCCAATGTCCTTTTTATAAAGATGGTATAAGTGTAATTGTTTTTAAAGAACACTGACATATGACATTTGTTATCTGTATATTTTTAATATGAACGGGCTGAAATGGAAGTAATTTTTCTCCATTAAAATGTGAATGATTGATTCACTTATTAATATATTCGTTTAACATTCTGAAAAGGTCCTTATTGGCCGTGAGGTCCAAAGGGCGCGCTTATGGATCACAATGCCTCTCACCGCGTAGGATGTCATCCCTCAAGGGCAGATACTAGCGTGAAGTAGTTCATAAGTTCGCTTGAAGAAGGTCATTTGTGTTCTCTGAGCACTCCGATTTCCTCCAAATCTTTAAACTGGCCGCCGTCTCGATATAAGTTTAAGAACCTGGACTTGGGCGTAAAACACAATTTACTTCACCCATTCAAAAGGAACATAATCTCACCGATCTCCAGCTTAACTTCCATTTAACGCTTTTTTTTTTTTTTTTTTTTTTTTTTTTTTTTTTTTTTTTTTTTTTTTTTTTTTTTTTTTTTTGATGAGCAACACGAATTTATAAACCTTTTTTCCAATTATATAACCTACACCTCTGTCTAAGTATATGACCTAAATAACCTATATATATATATATGGATTATATATCTATATTACTTAAATAAATATATACTTTTATACCTTATACCTTGCCTTATATTACTAACCACTGCGGTAGCTCAGTTGGTAGAGTGCTCGCTCCGTAAGTGGGAGGTTAGGAGTGGGCTCGACCCAAGATTGAAAGTAGGTAGTGACTGTTCTTTCTCCAAGCACTCGGCATTACGAAACGAAAGGATGTTAACTTAAAATAAACGAGGTCCCGTGTCACGGTAGGTTTGGCGCTATAAAGAACCCTGCTGTATAATGCCATCAGCGCAACGCGCAGGCAAAATTTCTGCACTTTCGCCTATGGCTGGTGACGTCTGAATGTAAGTGAAATATTCTTGACTGGGACGTTAAACACAATTACTCAACTCAACTTAATTTATATAACTTTACCAATTGTTTAACTACATATCTTATATAACAAGATATTAATAAGTATGTCGAAGTCCTTAAAGAAAAAAAGATTGGTTGGGTTAAAATGTTGTTTTACGTCGTATTAGCCATTTTTCAGCTATTTGCGACGATTGTATGAAATTTTCGTGTATAATTGAGTTATTCGAGCGTTTTTTATATTGACTGCTTTGTAAAAGCGCGCAAAGGGTGACATTACCGTGTTTCTTCATAGTGTCGGTACGCCCCCAGTCTAACACACCACTCCTCGCCTCCTTATTCTGACATTAAATGAACCAGCTCAACATTTTGTTTGATAAGCTTGACCTTTAGATTAAAATATCACATTGTTTTTTTGACATGACGCCTTGTTACGGCTTTAATTATGTCTAGAGCCTAAAGAAGTGGACTTCAATAGGCGTCGAAATTGTCAACGTTTAATAAATCCGAAATTTAATTTGTCCGGCGGAAATAATAATAAGATGATAGTTACCGGAATCGGTAAAGCATCTTCCGCTAGTTTATTATAATTATAATTAGCTATATACATCGTCAAATTTTATAAATAAATATACAAAATATACAAAAGTTTATACAAAGTTCCAATAAGAGTTATGGAACTTCGATAGGTCAGATGATCTTTTTCCTGACCCACTAGGACAGCGATTCTTGTAGTTTCCTTGACGGGTGCCCTAATTTTTTACACTACCCAAAAACTGAATAAAAAGTGAAGACAGTAAGTGAAAAAATTGACATTACTCCTCTCAATCCCATTTATAGTAAGAAATTTTACAAAACGATGACTTGCATCCAAAGAATCCTGTAATTAGAGTTCAATTGAGAAGCGTGGAGTGTAGTTTTACGCCTCAGTCATGGTTTTAACACTTAACAGTACAAGATGGCGGAGGAAAACGAATTACCCTTGGAAAACCGTCGTCATACGAACTGACAAACTTTTTCACACAAGGATCTGCCGTAGTGGAAATTGGACCTATCCGGAGAGAGGCACTGTGATGCATAAACGCGTTTTAGACCATTTGGCCACCAAGACGCCCTTTTTCCCTCCTACCCGCGTGATGACGTTAACCACTAATCTCTGTAATGCATAAAAAATATTCCATTTGCGTTTTCATGACGTCAGGCTTTAAAATTGCGTTAAATTCATTATAATCCATCTTTGATTAAATTTAAATACTAGTATACAACGTTTCTTTAGTTCTTTCTTAGCAGATAAAAGGATTTAACACATGACACCACGAGACTATGGGTTGTCGATCCACTTTGACCTATAATGCTAATATCGTCCTTTAAGATACAGTTTTGAAAAAAGACAACACCTGTGAAATCCATAATCCAGGTATGCATTGACGATGATTCAACTAAACATTCATACAATGTCTACACACGAAACTCATTAAAATCACCAGGCCAGCTCTTTAAAGTACCTGTATGTTAAATTGATCTTATTTCACATGTTTAAATTTTTATTTAAATACAGTGAATGATGCATTAACATTTAACTCCACGTTGTATAGACGACAAATTTTTTTTTTTTAAATCAAATTTCAATGCCATAGCAAGCGAACACAGAATGTGGCACATATTTTTAAACTAAGCAGATGTATTTTAAACAAAGACAATCCAGTTGCGACTCTTTTGTCCAAATCGAATTGAAAAAAATAATCGTCCCAACTGAAAAGTTCTTTTCGGAACGAGAGTGCTGAAATTGTTTTAACTGGCTATGTAAAAACACCGATTTATCGTCCCCTCTAGTTTTATTATTTGCGCAAAACATGAGAAGGAAGACGGAGTATCGACTAGTCCATTATGTGTTATAATTTCACTGGTAGATTTGATTTGATTTAATTGGGGTTTTACAACCCAGTCAAGAATATTTTACTTATATCGAGACATCACTAGCAGCTAATAAGTGAAGTGACAAAATTTTTACCTTTACTGTGCGCTTAGGGCTATGTCCAGGTAGGGTTTTTTAGCGTGCCAGCGCCTGCCGTGACCCGGGACATCGGTTGTAATGGTTCCAAAGGATCCCGTGACTTTAAAATATTAATGCCGAGTGCTTGAACACTACACTTTTTTAAGTCTTTATCAAGCCCGGCCAGGTTTCGAAACCCTAGACCTACCACATACGAAGAGAGCACTCTACCAAACACTGGAAAAGCGGTTTGTTCGTCTGCAGCAAATTGACTTAGTGAGCTAGCGCCTTTCGAAAAAAAAAAAAAACGCCTCGAGTTCACAGTAAAACAATAACGAACATGAAAAACACGAGCGAATCTCACACATACAAAGCTGTTATTAGATAATCCACAAAAATTAATAAACTTGCACTCGTTGCAGAAAGCTAAAAAAAATTGCTGATGTGACGTTAAATATAATTACAACCAACCAAACAATCCTGTGTTATGTAACTAAATATTGATACTTTAAACACAAATACTTTACATAAGTCAAGATGTTGATAATTTGTTGGGTCAAACCTGTAGTGACACATGGTTTTGAAATTAGTGGGATAGTTTTTATCAATCACGTATTTTAACTTTGCCATTTGAAAATCGTTTTCTCTTATGCAAATTACACACGTGCACAGACATAAGTTTTAGAATTTTATGCGTGTTTGTGCCATTTTGTTCAAAATCTGTTTTAGTTAACTTTTTTCCCTCTCAGTCAGGTAAAAGCATTTCCTATTGGCTGAAATATTTTAATAACACAGTAAATGTCCACCTTATTTTACGACAAGAGCAATGGTTTTCATATCTAAGTACTAGTTTTAGAATAATTTTGTGTATATGTGAGATGATTCGTCATATACAAGCGCGCACTCAGAGCAACTTTTCGTCAGGTGATAGCTCACCGTGGCAGCATACCGCAAACAAACCACACCACCAGTCGCAACATATTGGTAACGAGTAAGCCAGTCGATACTCTGATCTCTTGGGCCGAGCACAAGGCGATTAAGCAGTATTTTAAACTTTATTCTCATATTAGAATCGGTAAGGGTTCGTATCCCAGACCTCCAGGGTTCGAGGCGGGTGCTCTACCATTAAGCCACCAAATGATGTCTCAAGCCGTTTTAGTCAAGTAAGTTTGTTATGTTTAGCAATACATTTGGAGGCATACAATTATAATGAAACCGTTGTCGGTACTTTGGACATAGGCACTATAGTTAATAAGATGCAGCAAACGCACAGGAAAAGTTGGGGAGGGGGGGGCTCGGTGGTCTAATGGTTTAAAGCGGGCTCTTACAAACCACAGCGTCTCTCACCGTCTTGGTTCGAATCGAACTCGGGACAGATCCTAGTGTGAGAAAGTTTGTCAGTTCGCTTGCCGAAAGCCGATGGTTTTTTCCGAGCCCTCCGGTTTCCTCGACCATCCCAAAACTGATCGCCTCGAAATAAGTGAAAAACACCATTTCTCCACTCTTCTCCCAGAAAAAATGGATTTGTCATTCTCTTTATCCAAACATTCAGAACACTATCATATAATTGGTTTATCAAAAAAAGTTCTTTTTACACGGTATGTAAAAATAAGTTTTACGAACAGAATGCTAAAACTGAAGTTTCATGAACTGGGTGTAGATTAAACTAAAAATATATTTCAGGTTGTATATTTCAAGAAATTCGTTTCCGTTGTGTAATGGATTTAAATGAATCCAATTTGAAGATCAATATTCAATTGCCAAATCTGTTAATAATGTGCCAAAAATTGGTCTTAGAGCCCCTTTTTTCGAGGAAATTAGCAAAAATGACTTTTATGGCAAGAAACGTCGACTTTAAATTTCCGATTGATACAAAATGCAAATTGATGTCACCAAAATTTACAACACGAATTCAAAACATTTGAAAAATACCTATGCTAAACAGAATCCAAATATTTTCGTCTATTATTAAAATAGTATGCGGTATATAGACACATCACACTTATAGTAAAGCGACAGAAAATTTGTCATGTTCTTTTTCAGGTGTAAAATGAAAAATGGCCGGAAATAGCTGTATCCAACAAAAAAAAAACCCCAAAGAAGGAGTATAATATGTTTATGTAATTATTCAATAACGTTTTACATTAAAAAAAGATAAACTATTTTGTGTTCTCAAGTTTTTGTTTTTTTTGGGGAAGAGGGGTTTCAGTCATTTACACTGACAAACTATATGAAACAGAAAGCATGCATGGATATATTAAAGAAACGATTGTGCTATTCTCTATATACAAGTTTGTTTGTTTGTTTGTTTTCTTTCTTATTTTCGTTTCTTTTTTTTCAATTAATTTTTTTTGTTCGTCAGATTTCTCTCGCAGTTACAACTCTCTTATTTAATTATTTTTATTTATTTATTTATTTATTTATTTAGGTAAATTTTCTGGGTTTTTTTTTTTACATTTTTTTTACTGTATAAAAGTATTTTTGATCTCCTTTATTGTAAATTAATCGGTATGTGGTATAGTTATGCAAACACAAAACAGTAGTTGCAATTAAGAGAAATATATTTCAAAAAATAAAAAATGACTGACTTTGAACAGACAAAAGATTTGTTGAATGTAAGACAGCCAGTCGTGTGGTTAAGGTTTTATTAGAGCAACCCAAAACATCTCGTCTATTCAACAATCAAATGGTCCATTAATTTGAGTTTGTAGATAAAAATCACTTGATTTGACCTACATCTATTACTTTTATTTAAGCTTTTATTGCAATGAATTTAAAGTATTTATGACTATTAATGTATACATTTATTATGTATTTATATGTGACTCTAAATGGGTAGGATTGGATAAGTGGTGTTAAATAACGCCTTAGTCAGCATTATTCCACTTATATTAGGGCAGCAAATTTGGGGTTGGTAGAAGAAACCGGCGCGCCCGAAGAAAATCACCGACTTTCATCAAGCGAACTGACAAATGTTTTTACACTAGGATCAGTCTGATAGGGGATCAAATCTAGGCTTTAAGAAGCGTTTTGATCCGCAACTGCTCACTATAGACGGACCTGGCACCGAGGCCCCTATGACTTTTCATGTAGGTATATGACCCATGAATTATTTTACTTGTTTTTATGTGACTATTCTAGTATCTGCTTCCAAATGTGTATATAATTCAGACGTGTGTGATTGTACGCTATGTGTTTGTGTGCATGCATATGCATTACTTTATGAGTAAGATTTTATACATGTGTATAGCTATGTGTATGTTCTATGCATGTTTATAACTTTGTGTATGTTTCTATGCATGGGAAAATTTATGTGTATGTTTCTATACATGTGTATAACTCTATCTGTATGCCTGTATACATGTGTATAACTATGTGTATGTTTGTATGCGTGTGTATTACTTTATGTGTATGTTCTATGCATGTGTATAACTTTGTGTATGTTTCTATGCGTGGGTAAATTTATGTGTATGTTTCTATACATGTGTATAACTCTATCTGTATACCTATATACATGTGTATAACTATGTGTATGTTTGTATGCGTGTGTAGTACTTAATGTGTATGTTCTATGCATGTGTATAACTTTGTGTATGTTTCTATGCATAGGTAAATGTATGTGTATGTTTCTATGCATGGGTAAATTTATGTGTATGTTTCTATACACGTGTATAACTCTATCTGTATACCTGTATACATGTGTATAACAATGTGTATGTTTGTATGCGTGTGTATTACTTTATGTGTATGTTCTATGCATGTGTATAACTTTGTTTATGTTTCTATGAATGGGTAAATTTATGTGTATGTTTCTATACATGTGTATAACTCTATCTGTATGCCTGTATACATGTGTATAACAATATTTATGTTTGTATGCGTGTGTATTATTTACTGTGTATGTTCTATGCATGTGTATAACTTTGTGTATGTTTCTATGCATGGGTAAATTTATGTGTATGTTTCTATGCATGGGTAAATTGATGTGTATGTTTCTATACATGTGAATAACTCTATCTGTATACCTGTTTACATGTGTATAACTATGTGTATGTTTGTATGCGTGTGTATTACTTTATGTGTATGTTTTATGCATGTGTATAACTTTGTTTATGTTTCTATGCATGGGTAAATTTATGTGTATGTTTCTATACATGTGTATTACTCTATCTGTATGCCTGTATACATGTGTATAACAATGTTTATGTTTGTATGCGTGTGTATTATTTAATGTGTATGTTATATGCATGTGTATAACTTTGTGTATGTTTCTATGCATGGGTAAATTCATGTGTATGTTTCTATGCATGGGTAAATTTATGTGTATGTTTCTATACATGTGTATAACTCTATCTGTATACCTGTATACAGGTGTATAACTACGTGTATGTTTGTATGCGTGTGTATTACTTTATGTGTATGTTCTATGCATGTGTATAACTTTGTGTATGTTTCTATGCATGGGTAAATTTATGTGTATGTTTCTATACATGTGTATAACTCTATCTGTATACCTGTTTACATGTGTATAACTATGTGTATGTTTGTATGCGTGTATATTACTTTATGTGTATGTTCTATGCATGTGTATAACTTTGTGTATGTTTCTATGCATGGGAAAATTTATGTGTCTGTTTCTATACATGTGTATAACTCTATCTGTATGCCTGTATACATGTGTATAACTATGTGTATGTTTGTATGCGTGTGTATTACTTAATGTGTATGTTCTATGCATGTGTATAACTTTGTGTATGTTTCTATGCATGGGAAAATTTATGTGTATGTTTCTATACATGTGTATAACTCTATCTGTATACCTGTATACAGGTGTATAGCTATGTGTATGTTTGTATGCGTGTGTATTACTTTATGAGTATGTTCTATGCATGTGTATAACTTTGTGTATGTTCCTATGCATGGGTTAATTTATGTGTATGTTCCTATGCATGGGTAAATTTATGTGTATGTTTCTATGCTTGGGTAAATTTATGTGTATGTTTCTACACATGTGTATAACTTTATCTGTATACCTGTATACATGTGTATAACAATGTTTATGTTTGTATGCGTGTGTATTACTTTATGTGTATGTTTATATGCATGTGTATAACTTCATATGTATGCTTGCATGTATGTGTACTACTTTAAACATAATGTTTGTATAGATATACATAACTATAAATTTGTATGCTTCAATGTTTGTATCTAATACTATAGTTTTTGATATGCTATTATACATATGTGTATGACCATTATTGTGTATGCTTGTTTGTATGTGCATTTAACAAGTAAATATGTGTTTGTATGTATGTGTATGTCTCTAAATATGTGTTTGTATGCATGTGTATAAGTCTGACATCTGTAATAAACCCGTATGTGTGTCTTTATGTATGTAATGGTAATCATTATTTGTGAATAATAAAAAAAAAAAGAAAGAAATTTAATTTAAAGAAAAACACATCATAGTAATATCATCATTATCATTATTTTTTTTTTTTTTTTATTACTACTTTCATCATCACCAATATCATCACTTTATTATTATTATTATTATTATTATTATTATTATTATTATTATTATTATTATTATTTTACTACTTTCATCATCACCAATATCATCACTTTATTATTATTATTATTATTATCATCATCATCATCATCATCATCATTATTATTATTATTATTATTATTATTATTATTATTATTATTATTATTATCACCGAGATCACAATACAGAAAAACACATCTAATGATGTTAAATACAAAAACCCACGACCTCTTAAATAACCACGAAACAAAAACAAAGGACATAAATTTAGTTGTTTTTTTTTTTCTTCCCAAAATTCTATCATTTTTATAACTGGCTACTTTACAGAATGCTCTAGTAAACCATATTTGTACACAGAACAATATAAAAAGGCATATTTATTATCCAGTGTCTTGAAATAACGCAGTAAAAACGTGTGCAACAAAAAATTTACATCTGGGACACTTTAATCCAACCAGCTGTTAAAATTTAATGCACATACACAGATAGGGGACTTCAAAAAAGTGTCACATATATGATATAACCATAGGCCCATCATTAAAATATACCACAAAACACCTGTTAAAAGGTAGCGAGTGTTTTTACCTATAGGCATAATTTTTACCTGCAGAAGGACATTTCTGATAAATGACCATGTTTAAGATATTATACAGCAGACAACGATATTAAATGTTAACTTATGAATAGAGCTATGTCGGACCATATATGAATGAAATATCTCCCATAACAGAAAAAAGTATAAATAATTATCTAGACTCTCTCTCTCTCTCTCTCTCTCTCTCTCTCTCTCTCTCTCTCGAGTATTAAAGTTAACAATGATCGTGCAAATGACTATATAAACTGGTATTTATCATCAACTTATGAGAGAGAGAGAGAGAGAGAGAGAGAGAGACTATTTTGCAAAACTAAACAATACCTAACATATTACCACATTTCCTTACCAGGAAGAAAAAAACGATGTGCACACTTTATCTACTCTATCTATCTATCTATCTATCATATTTTTATATAAATAAAATATTGAAAAATTGCATTGATTTAAACGTTGGGAATTATGTACCCCCAACACACATAGATTAGTACGAAAATCGTGTTTCATCAACATTTCCATTTAGCTCGCCGGTGCAGTTTTAAATGTCCTAACAAAAGACAACCTTGTCATTACAGCACTAACAAGAAATGTAAAGTAAGTAAAAAAAATCACTCACCTGATGCTTTGTTAAAGAATCATTGTTAAGATCCATTGAATCAGACTGCTTTAACGTTCACAATCACACATACACGAGATGGGTGTAAAATTGAAATGAATCCGGTTAGTGCTATCTTGGGTTCTTAAATTTGTATCAAAATTTCACAATAGTGATGTTCTGCCTCGACGCACACCATTAACGCCACTTTTTTAATAATTTTTTTTCTGAGTAAGTTATTGCAACAGTTTTTAAAAGTATATAGTAAAAAAAAATCTTCCAAAACTAAATGAATCTTTTAAGTAAATATTTAGGTAAAGTTAAATGACTTTCCGTTACCTTAAAATGGAGGCCTTTTTTTAAAACTGTGGAACATTATAACGTGGATATAATACAAAATTTGTAAATAAATAAACCCAAGTATAAAAACACCTCTTCGGTGGTCGACGGGGACGCTAGACGATGTTATAGCGATGAGGGGCGGAGTTGACACTTGTTATATCGTACGAGATACACCGAAGCAGGTCATTGAGAAATTAAGAAGCTACTTAGCATTAACTGACATTCTTGTACATAAGGTTATCATGGCTATATAGCGGGCGATAATGTTTTTATGTTATTGCTGATTAACGGTGATATGCACCCTTTCATACCTTTAAACAAAATTTAAGGACTATCGCCATACTTGAGATTTTTAAAAGATATACTTACATTATATAGTAATTCTCCAACTTTAAACCACTTTTTATTTTAAATTTGTTGCTTTAATGATGTTTAACGTCACTTCAGCATTTTTTAGCTTTTCGTGACTAGACAATTTTTTTATTTATCTTAACACAATTTTGTGTGTTTATGAGTGTGCAAGTGTTTCTGATCTGCATTCTACTTTTGCGCACTGAAGATAAGCTCGGAAGCTAGCTTACTTTTCCGACATGTCTTTGATAATCATTGCGAACAACTCGGTTCATCATGCTGATACCGAGCCAACGAGCTAGGGTCCTAGGGAATACTTTTCTCACTTGCGGTTCACTGGGATCAAGCCCACAGCTACGAGACGCCTTCAGTTTGAACGCTTACTACTTAACCACTTGGCTTCCGCGATCCCCTTTTTCTAAAATGGGTGTTTAGTTTGACATTCGGGAAATGATTCAAGGGAACGCTATATTCAAACATAACATTTCTGTTAAAAAAAGTTTAAATGTTTCGAACGGCCTTAAAATAGATTGTGATATTCTATATATAATATGAGTGTACTTTTTAGTTAAAAGTCCCGCACTACTTGAGTGGCCCCTTAGCCGAGTTTTTTTTTAATACTGTAAAGGGTTTAACTCGCGCTTGGTCCACTTCAGGCTTGATGGTCTATTAAAATGAGGCATATTTACAGTAGTACATGAACCAGATAACTTACAAACCACAAGGTGAAAAACATAGATAATATTACTTAAAAAATTCAACAATGAAAGCGTGGATGGGAGAAATGGCGTTTAACTGTTCTTTCACTTTTATGAAGGCAATCACTTCAAGCTAAAGGATAATGCAAAAAAACAAAAAAACAAAACAAAACAAAATCAGATGTACCCGGGGAAAACCACCGCCTTCGGCATAGCGATCTGGCAATGTTTTGCTAGAATTTGCCGGAGTGGGATATAAACCTATTCTAGGCGGAAAAAGTCACTATAATCCGAAAACTCGCGCCTTAGACCAATCGGCCATCATTGTCCCCTCAACAATAAAAGAGACCGGATGTTGAATTGGGTCTTGCCGTGAATTTTAGATAAATATATACAGTGTATTTCCCCTTTTCGTCTGTTTTGTCATTGCCTCTTCGAGCTTTTCTAAACATGTCTTTGCCTATCTGGCCTCGTTAATTTTGTTATTGTGCGTTCAACCCTATCTGGTCTTGTCTGGTGTAGCGTGTCCGAGCCTATCTAGCCTTGTCTGTCTTATTTTTGGGTGTTCGAGCCTATCTGGCCTTGTCTGTTTTGTTATTGCTCATTCGAACCTTTGTGGTGTTGTCTGGTTTTTGTAGCATGTTCGATACTATATGGCCTTGTCTGTTTTGTTTTTTGCGTGTATGAGCATATATGGCTTGCCTGTTTGTGTTGCGTGTTTGAACCTATTTGTCTTTGCTTCTTGTTGTTGTATGTTCCAGTCTATCTGGCGTCGTCTGTCTTCCTAGCGTTTTCGAGCTTCTCTGGCCTTGTCTGGTTTGTTGTTGCGTGTTTGAGCCTATCTGACCTGTCTGTTTTGGTTCTGCGTGTATGACCATACATGTCTTACCTGTTTGTGTTGCCTGTTCGAACCTATTTGTCTTTGTTTCTCTGTTGCTGCGTGTTTGAGCCTATCTGGCCCTATCTGTTTTGCTGTTGCGTGTTTGAGCCTATCTGACCTGTTGTTGTATGTTTAAATCTATCTGACCTTGTCTGTTTTGTTGTTGTGTGTTTGAACCTATCTGACTTGTTGTTGTGTGTTTAATTCTATCTGGCCTTGTCTGTTTTGTTGTTGTGTGTTTGAACCTATCTGACCTGTTGTTTTGTGTTTGAGTCTATCTGGCCTTGTCTGTTTTGTTGTTGCGTGTTTGAGTCTATCTGACCTGTTGTTGTGTGTTTGAGTCTTTCTGGCCTTGTCTGTTTTGCTGTTGCATGTTTGAGTCTATCTGACTTTTTGTTGTGTGTTTAAGTCTATCTGGCCTTGTCTGTTTTGTTGTTGAGCGTTTGAGTCTATCTGGCCTTTCTGTTTTGTTGTTGCGTGTTTGAGCCTATCTGACCTGTTGGTGCGTGTTTGAGTCTATCTGGCCGTGTCTGTTTTGTTGTTGCGTGTTTGAACCTATCATAGCCTTTGTTGTGTGTTTGGGTCTATCTTGCCTTGTCTGTTTTGTTGCTGCGCGTTTAAGTCTATCTGACCTGTTGTTGTGTGTTTGAGTCTATCTGGCCGCCTTCTCTGTTTTGTTGCTGCGTGTTTAAGTCTATCTGACCTGTTGTTGTGTGTTTGAGTCTATGTGGCCTTGTCTGTTTTGTTGCTGCATGTTTAAACCTATCTGACCTGTCGTTGTGTGTTTGAGTCTATCTGGCCCTATCTGTTTTGTTGTTGCGTGTTTGAACCTATCTGACCTGTTGCTGCGGGTTTGAACCTATCTGTCCCTCTATTGTGTGTTTAGGTCTATCTGGCCTTGTCTTTTTTGTTGTTGCGTGTTTGAACCTTTCTGACCTGTTGCTGCGGGTTTAAGCCAATACAACCTGTTGTTGTGTGTTTGAGTCTATCTGGCATTGTCTGTTTTGTTATTGCGTGTTTGAACCTATCTGACCTGTTGTTGTGTGTTTGAGTTTATCTGGCCTTGTCTGTTTTGTTGTTGTGTGTTTGAACCTATCTGACTTGTTGTTGTGTGTTTAATTCTATCTGGCCTTGTCTGTTTTGTTGTTGTGTGTTTGAACCTATCTGACCTGTTGTTTTGTGTTTGAGTCTATCTGGTTTTGTCTGTTTTGTTGTTGCGTGTTTGAGTCTATCTGACCTGTTGCTGCGTGTTTGAGTCTTTCTGGCCTTGTCTGTTTTGCTGTTGCATGTTTGAGTCTATCTGACTTTTTGTTGTGTGTTTAAGTCTATCTGGCCTTGTCTGTTTTGTTGTTGAGCGTTTGAGTCTATCTGGCCTTTCTGTTTTGTTACTGCGTGTTTGAGCCTATCTGACCTGTTGATGCGTGTTTGAGTCTATCTGGCCTTGTCTGTTTTGTTGTTGCGTGTTTGAACCTATCATACCCTTTGTTGTGTGTTTGGGTCTATCTGGCCTTGTCTGTTTTGTTGCTGCGTGTTTAAGTCTATCTGACCTGTTGTTGTGTGTTTGAGTCTATCTGGCCGCCTTCTCTGTTTTGTTGCTGCGTGTTTAAGTCTATCTGACCTGTTGTTGTGTGTTTGAGTCTATGTGGCCTTGTCTGTTTTGTTGCTGCATGTTTGAACCTATCTGACCTGTCGTTGTGTGTTTGAGTCTATCTGGCCCTATCTGTTTTGTTGTTGCGTGTTTGAACCTATCTGACCTGTTGCTGCGGGTTTGAACCTATCTGTCCCTCTATTGTGTGTTTGGGTCTATCTGGCCTTGTCTGTTTTGTTGTTGCGTGTTTGAACCTTTCTGACCTGTTGCTGCGGGTTTAAGCCAATTTAACCTGTTGTTGTGTGTTTGAGTCTATCTGGCATTGTCTGTTTTGTTATTGCGTGTTTGAACCTATCTGACGTGTTGTTGTGTGTTTGAGTTTATCTGGCTTTGTCTGTTTTGTTGTTGCGTGTTTAAGTCTATCTGACTTTTTGTTGTGTATTTGAGTCTATCTGGCCTTGTCTGTTTTGTTGTTTCGTGTTTGTGTCCATCGGACGTTTTGTTGTGTGTTTGAGTCTTTCTGGCCCTTTTTGTTTTGTTGTTGCGTGTTTGAATCTATCTGACCTGTTGCTGCGTGTTTGAGCCTATCTGACTTTTTGTTATGTGTTTAGGTTTATCTGGCCTTGTCTGTTTTGTTGTTGCGTGTTTGAGGCTATCTGACTTTTTGTTGTGTGTTTGAGTCTATCTGGCCCTATCTGTATTGTTGTTGCGTGTTTGAGTCTGTCTGACTTTTTGTTGTGTGTTTGAGTCTTTCTGGCCCTATTTGTGTTGTTGCTGCGTGTTTGAACCTATCTGACCTGTTCCTGCGTGTTTGAGCCTTTCTGACCTGTTGTTGTGCGTTTGGGTCTATCTGGCATTATCTGTTTTGTTGCTCCGTGTTTGAACCTTTCTGACATGTTCCTGCGTGTTTGAACCTTTCTGACCTGTTCCTGCGTGTTTGAACCTATCAGACCCTTTGTTGTGTGTTTGGGTCTATCTGGCCTTGTCTGTTTTGTTGCTGCGTGTTTGAACCTATCTACCTGTTGTTGTGTGTTTGAACCTATCTGACTTTTTGTTGTGTGTTTGACTCTATCCGGCCGCCTTGTCTGTTTTGTTGCTGCGTGTTTGAGCATATCTGACTTTTTGTTGTGTGTTTAGGTCTATCTGGCCTTGTCTGTTTTGTTGTTGCGTGTTTGAACCTATCAGACCCTTTGCTGTGTGTTTGGGTCTATCTGGCCTTGTCTGTTTTGTTGCTGCGTGTTTGAACCTATCTGACCTGTTGTTGTGTGTTTGAGTCTATCTGGCCGCCTTGTCTGTTTTGTTGCTGCGTGTTTAAGTCTATCTGACCTGTTGTTGTGTGTTTAAGTCTATGTGGTCTTGTCTGTTTTGTTGCTGCGTGTTTGAACCTATCTGACCTGTTGTTGTGTGTTTGAGTCTATCTGGCCGCCTTTTCTGTTCTTTTGCTGCGTGTTTAAGTCATTCTGACCTGTTGTTGTGTGTTTGAGTCTATCTGGCCTTCGCTGTTTTGTTGTTGCGTGTTTGAGCCTTTCTGACCTGTTGTTGTGTGTTTGAGTCTATCTGGCCTTGTCTGTTTTGTTGCTGCGTGTTTGAACCTATCTGACCTGTTGTTGTGTGTTTGAGTCTATCTGGCCTTGTCTGTTTTGTTGCTGCGTGTTTCAACCTATCTGACCTGTTGTTGTGTGTTTGAGTCTATCTGGCCGCCTTGTCTGTTTTGTTGCTGCGTGTTTGAACCTATCTGACCTGTCGTTGTGTGTTTGAGTCTATCTGGCCTTGTCTGTTTTGTTGCTGCGTGTTTGAACCTATCTGACCTGTTGCTGTGTGTTTAAGTCTATCTGGCCGCCTTTTCTGTTCTTTTGCTGCGTGTTTAAGTCATTCTGACCTGTTGTTGTGTGTTTGAGTCTATCTGGCCTTGTCTGTTTTGTTGTTGCGTTTTTAAGTCTATCTGACCTGTTGTTGTGTGCTTGAGTCTATCTTGCCTTGTCTGTTTTGTTGCTGCGTGTTTGAACCTATCTGATCTGTCGTTGTGTGTTTGAGTCTATCTGGCCTTGTCTGTTTTGTTGCTGCGTGTTTCAACCTATCAGACCCTTTGTTGTGTGTTTAGGTCTATCTGGCCTTGTCTGTTTTGTTGTTGCGTGTTTGAACCTATCAGACCCTTTGTTGTGTGTTTGAGTCTATCTGGCCTTGTCTGTTTTGTTGCTGCGTGTTTCAACCTATCTGACCTGTTGTTGTGTGTTTGAGTCTATCTGGCCTTGTCTGTTTTGTTGCTGCGTGTTTCAACCTATCTGACCTGTTGTTGTGTGTTTGAGTCTATCTGGCCGCCTTGTCTGTTTTGTTGCTGCGTGTTTGAACCTATCTGACCTGTCGTTGTGTGTTTGAGTCTATCTGGCCTTGTCTGTTTTGTTGCTGCGTGTTTGAACCTATCTGACCTGTTGCTGTGTGTTTAAGTCTATCTGGCCGCCTTTTCTGTTCTTTTGCTGCGTGTTTAAGTCATTCTGACCTGTTGTTGTGTGTTTGAGTCTATCTGGCCTTGTCTGTTTTGTTGTTGCGTTTTTAAGTCTATCTGACCTGTTGTTGTGTGCTTGAGTCTATCTTGCCTTGTCTGTTTTGTTGCTGCGTGTTTGAACCTATCTGATCTGTCGTTGTGTGTTTGAGTCTATCTGGCCTTGTCTGTTTTGTTGCTGCGTGTTTCAACCTATCAGACCCTTTGTTGTGTGTTTAGGTCTATCTGGCCTTGTCTGTTTTGTTGTTGCGTGTTTGAACCTATCAGACCCTTTGTTGTGTGTTTGGGTCTATCTGGCCTTGTCTGTTTTGTTGCTGCGTGTTTCAACCTATCAGACCCTTTGTTGTGTGTTTAGGTCTATCTGGCCTTGTCTGTTTTGTTGTTGCGTGTTTGAACCTATCAGACCCTTTGTTGTGTGTTTGGGTCTATCTGGCCTTGTCTGTTTTGTTGCTGCGTGTTTGAACCTATCTGACCTGTTGTTGTGTGTTTGAGTCTATCTGGCCTTGTCTGTTTTGTTGCTGCGTGTTTGAACCTATCTGACCTGTTGTTGTGTGTTTGAGTCTATCTGGCCGCCTTCTCTGTTTTGTTGCTGCGTGTTTAAGTCTATTTGACCTGTTGTTGTGTGTTTAAGTCTATGTGGTCTTGTCTGTTTTGTTGCTGCGTGTTTGAACCTATCTGACCTGTTGTTGTGTGTTTGAGTCTATCTGGCCGCCTTGTCTGTTCTTTTGCTGCGTGTTTAAGTCATTCTGACCTGTTGTTGTGTGTTTGAGTCTATCTGGCCTTGTCTGTTTTGTTACTGCGTGTTTGAACCTATCTGACCTGTTGTTGTGTGTTTGAGTCTATCTGGCCGCCTTGTCTGTTTTGTTGCTGTGTGTTTAAATCTATCTGACCTGTTGTTGTTTGATTGAGTCTATCTGGTCTTTTCTGTTTTGTTGTTGCGTGTTTGAGCCTATCTGACCTGTTGTTGTGTTTTTGAGTCTATGTGGTCTTGTCTGTTTTGTTGCTGCTTGTTTGAGCCTATCTGACCTGTCGTTGCGTGTTTGAACCTATCAGACCCTTTGTTGTGTGTTTGAGTCTATCTGGCCTTGTCTGTTTTGTTGCTGCGTGTTTGATTCTATCTGGCCTGTCGTTGTGTGTTTGAGACTATCTGGCCTTGTCTGTTTTGTTGCTTCTTGTTTGAACATATCTGACCTGTTGTTGTGTCTTTAAGTCTATCTGGCCTCGTCTGTTTTGTTGTTGCGTGTTTGAGTCTATCTGGCCTCGTTTGTTTTGTTTTTTTGTTTTTTTTTAGCTTATTTGACCTTGTTCGTTATGTTGTTGCTTGTACTTGGTGCTACGATTAAAATCTGATTGTAACAGTGATGTAAATTCCTTTCCAATTTCTTTTTAGAAATATAGTTGCAAAGTCACAGGTTTTTTATCTAGAAGCAAACAAAAATGATTTTATTTTTTTCAGTTTGTTTACTAAAAACAAGTAAAACTACAATTTATGTATTTATCTAATGACGATTTCTTTTACAAATACGTAATTGATAAATCATAGCAAAACGGATGTAGTGACAAATTCCAACATAAGAGGTTTAGAAAGTGACAAAGCACTCGCCGCTGATAACTAGTTTTCACGCTTATTAAACTAGAGATGATTAATTTATAAAATATGAGAATAATTCAGATTTTAGAGTTACAAGATAATCGAGCAAAAAAGATATGGAGAATTTCCTATAATTCAAAATTATTCGTTAGCAATATCAAAACAAAAAAGCCCACACAAACCCTATCTTGGACTCAAAACCAGAGGCCTTAGAATCAGAAGTCGCTCGGGCTTTTAACGTACGATTCTGTAGGCAATGGCAGATATTTATTACGTGCTTAAACACAAGTCATTAAGAAATAAAGTCACGGGGGTCTTTCGGATGAAAACCTTAAAAACCGATGTCCCGTGTCACAGCAGATGTGACACGCTAAAATAATCATGCACATTGCCTCTATGCTCACTGCAAATGACAAAATTTCGGCAATATCGACTATAGCTTGTGACGTCTCGATATCAGTGAAAAATTCTTGACTGGGGCGTAACACCCCATGAAATCAATCATTCACAAGTCACTTTCTCAAGGCCAGTATTGATAAAACTAACATTTGTTTCTCTTTTGACTTCTAATTCTGAGCGATAATAAAATACATTGTTTTGAATATATAACACAAATACCAGTTAAATTTTGATGTGCCGGATGTGCACATTTCGGAAATTCATTCCTCATCAGTGACACTAAGACCGAAAAGTTTGATAGATAAAAAACATAAGTCGAACAGTTCAAAATGATGAATCTAAAGTTCCAAAATTATATAAATCCAAATCAAGCTAAGAAATGCTTTGCATAAGGAAACAAAACTTAGTTTTAAATAAATTAAAAGTTTTAGACGGTTGAAAATTTCGCTTAGTGGTGCATTTTCTGACAGCACAAAGTACTGCCTACTGAGTTATGGAGACCCTCGAGGAGTTTTACTCCACCAGCAGCGGTACCCGCTCAAGGAGGTAAAAATATAACAGATGTGCACATTTCGGAAATTCATTCCTCATCAGTGACCCTAAGACCGAAAAGTTTGACTAATGTTTAAAATATCTTGATTTACAATGAAAATTTCTTTGGAAAAAATAAGTGAATTCTATTCAATTTCTATAATACGGCGTTTTTCAAGGGGCAAACATTTTACAGTTTTTAACACCGAAGCAGTTTTAACTACAAGTTGTTTTTTATTTTCAATCCATGACGCTTTATTTTAATTACGTTATTAATATATATATATATATATATATATATATATATATATATATATATATATATATATATATATATATATATATATGAAGCATAAAGTTAATAGTGATAATCAGATTAAAATCCAACCAAAAGAGGGTTAGATGGTGAGAAATAATTATACCCTATGATAACGTGTTTACGTTAATTAGCTTTGGTATTGTCAGTGGATAAAATGTGAGAATAAATCGCTAGGAGTCAAAAGTTAACGTCCGGATAATCTAAAAAAGATCTATAGTTTTTGATGATATTTTCAAATAGTCAGACAATAAACGAGGCAATGTAAAAACACACACAACCTAATTCAAACTACAACAAAAGTGAAAAAATCACAACCTAGCTCAGACTCGAACAAATGTGAAAAACTCACAACCCAGCTCAGACTCAAACAAATGTGAAAAAAAAACTCACAACCTGCTCAGACTCAAAAAAATGTGAAAAAAAACTTGCAACCCAGCTCATACGCAAACAAAAGTGAACAAACTCACAACCCAGCTCAGACTCAAACAGATGTGAAAAAACTCACAACTTAGCTTAGACTCAAACAAAGGTGAAAATAAAATCACAACCTAACTGACACTCAAACAAATGTGAAAATAAAATCACAACCTAACTGATACTCAAAGAAATGTGAAAATAAAATCACAACCTAACAAACTAGCCCATGCTCAAACAAACGTGAAAATAAAATCACATCCAAGTTCATACTCATACAAATGTGAAAAAAAATCACAACCCAGCTCAGATTCAAACAAATCTGAAAATAAAATCACAACTTAGCTCAGACTCAAACAAATTGTTTTTAAGTCAAAAGTCCCAAAGATTTTGTCACCAATATCTTGAATACAAAGCAACTAAATAACTCGGTAAGAATTTCACCAAAAAAAAACCCCGTAAAACATGTAATTTTACGTCAAAGTAAAATTTTTAAAAAACGTCATCCGAAAGCTAAATTTGGATGAAAGTAATACTGTTTTTTATTCAATGTCTAATACTGTTTTTTATTCAATTTCCTAAATACGGTGGCAGAGAGGTGACATGAAATATATTTTTCATATTACGTGTGCACGTATTACCTTGTACGTGCGCACTTATTAACCTTTTACGTGCGCACGTATTACCCTTATCACGTAGAAACCAAGGTTAATACGTGCGCAGGTAATAGGTTAATACGTGCGCACGTATTGGTTACTACGTGCAAACGTAATACGTAATAGGTAATACGTGGGCACGTACTATGAAAAATATATTTCATGTGACCTCTGTGCCACCATACCTAAATGAGATTTTTTT
The DNA here is from genome assembly GCA_029721355.1 of Tegillarca granosa. Lineage (NCBI taxonomy): Eukaryota > Metazoa > Mollusca > Bivalvia > Arcoida > Arcidae > Tegillarca > Tegillarca granosa. The sequence goes on from CM056608.1 coordinate 13,169,946, forward strand.
TTTCTTTTGAAGAAAGCACTAAACAAAAGGATTTGTCACCTTTATCTTACCAAAAATGTTTTGTTTAATGTCTAACTTTCACACACATTTTTCAGTTTTTGGTATTCATATCTCGTTGATGATAATGATTATGTGTGTGGGTTTTTTGGGTTTTTTTTTTCAGTGACGTAAATGAAAGTTAAGAAACAAAAAAGTGTGTATCAATAATCAGACTAATTCGAACAAAAGAGGATGAAATGGTCTTTATAATTATGATAAATCGAAAAATACGTATTACGATTTTTCTAATTAGCTAGATTACGGATGGTCAGTGGATCAAAATGTGAAATAATCCATAGAGTTTTGAGTTAAGTATAGATGATCCAGCTTACCAGCTTACAGGAGGAGTTAATGTTATTTGGCAAAATCATGCGTCTCTTTTTTCACGTAGACGTCAATTCATTTTTCAGCATTTTGGTCTGGAAAAATTTATATTAATAAAACTGCTTTTTATTCAAAGGCATCCAGCATATTTTTTATGCTTATTTCCTACTTTGATTCAAAATACAGATTATTACACAATTTTATTGCTGTCCTGAAAAAAAAAAAAAACCATACATGCAGAGAAATTCCACTCTGTGCATTAAACCAAGTAAAATTAAAACAATATGTTGCTCCTTAGAAAGTGTACATCGTCCAGAACCCGGAAAACCAATTCGGACCAGCATTATGTCCTTCAATAGTTTTTGGTTAACAATTTATTTTTTACTGTTAAGACACATAAAACGCCCCCAAAATTCTATCTAAAAAATAAAGAGAATAGCGATATTGTATCTCAATTAGAACTCTGAAATATAAAATTAGAGTGCTTATATTTTTAATTTTTTATTTTATTATTTTTTTTATTTATTTATTATTATTATTATTTTTTTTTTTTTTGTAAATAGTACGTTAATCATAATGATTACCAAAATTTACTCAGTTATCCCCAGTATATGGTTATACGGTTATGTTTTTCAGTTCTTGTGAAATGTTTATGCTTTTTATCTTTATTTTCAATTAAAATGTTAAAATAAATTTGTTTAAAAAATGATATCATAAAACTTAAAAAAAAAAAAAAAAAACAATCAGTAAGAAAAAATGCTTTTTTTCCTAAAAACACTGTTACTTTCACAACACTCGTGTCCGTTCATAGTTAAGAGTTTTACATTGTTAAGAACTATGACTGAAGAAAAACAGTAAATAAAAAGTTTTGAAAATGATGAACTTATACTTAAGGCATTTGCTATTTATCCGCTTACATGTTTGAACTATACAAGGCTAGGGTGTGTCTAATTGTTTGATCTGGGGTTCACTTTTGTATGTAAAATTTTATAATATGAATTATTTGATTACTTTTTTTTATATTAAAGCATTTTATTTTTTAATTTTTTTTATAAGTTAGACAATTAAAATACACATATCAGCTTCACTTTAAGGATCCTAGTCCAAATATTATTGGTTTTTAGCTGTTTACAATGTACTTTTATCTAGGCGCCCTCAATATTTAGGGTGTATGAACCTATCATTGATTCTTTCCTTATCAAACCTTAGTCATAAATTTTAAAATGTAAAAAAGAAGTCAACATTTGAGATAAAGGATTTAAATTATCACAAAAGTAATTGAAATATAACACGATATTTGTGGATAAACCACGCTAAGGAGGAGTATTTATGAGGAACAGCCGTATTTATAGTAAAATCGTGATTATTGCTTAAAGCGAAATTTCCCAAAATTCAACAAATCATACAGTTTTAAAGCTGAACATCCGGTGTCATTAAAGTTATGACAGTGATAACCGTTATTATTGTAACTTTTAGGTCACGTAATAATACCTAGCAATATAAGAAACAATTATCCTTTTAAAGGTCATTATACATTATATAAAAAAATTAGTACCATCTACAATGACTTATGAGGAAATAATTCATGTAACATTCCTCGTGATAAATAGTGTTTTAAGTATTAAATGAATGGTTACTTGCATATTGTTTACATAACACCAGTATGTTTTCAGCTTCTCGACGATTTTATACGTTATTCGTTTCGTTAAATTTTCAAATACTTATTTAAAACATAATTAATTTGGTTAGTTGCAAATTGTTTTTTCCATAACACTAGTATTTTTTCTGCTTCTCGACGATTTTAAATGTTATTTTTGTCTCGTTAAATTTTTCGAATATTTATTTAAAACACGATTTATTTCTTAAGTTTAGAATTGTTTTTACATAACACTGGTATTTTTTCAGTTTTTTGACGATTTTAAATTTATTTTGTTCCCTAAAAATTTCAAATACATATTTATAACATAATTTAATAAGCGAAGCGAAGCAAATTACGCAAAAGTGTGTACAGCGTCAATACAGGTTATTTTTCAATGACCCTTTAGAAAATCAGATTCAATGCTTATACTAAAATTTTTTAGACAACTTTAGCAAATAAGAGAATAACTTAATACAATTTTTTCACTGAAAACAAGGTAAAATGACGCGCATTAAAAGTAGTTCGTTTCAAACACTTAGACAGGTAAATATCATTGAGAAATGACCTAAACGTATATTTGTATTCCAACCAATGAAATCGTTAGAAATTTTTCAAATTTTAATTATAAGTTGACAATAAAAATGTATGTTTTGTTCCTATGGCTAAACCTTTGTTATGGTAATTTTCTTCATAACCTATTATTGTTTCACAAACAGCTGTTGCAAACTACATATTGTATTTTATTACACAGGAGGTGCTTACTCTTCCGGAGCACCCGGCCTCACTTCTTTGATTGGAGTTCACTTAGCCAGTGTTCATTTTTTTTTACGGGGGGGGGGTGTGAATTGGACTGGTATATTTGTGTTTCATCACTATATATAATTATTTTCATGAATAAGTCTTCATAATGTAAACATAAGTTTATGTTTCAGCAACTTATAGAAGGGTTTCTGGTCATTGTGTTCCAGTTTCAGTTTAGAATACTAGTTCACATGTCCATATTTAGCAAAAGTGCTGAATTAAATGACCTTACTTCATACGGCTATACCCGAGTGAGTATGGAACGAAAGTAGTATACGGGTTGTGATTTAAAGTGACAAAACTACTTTTGTGTCTTCCCGAATAAGTACAAAACGCAAGCAGTGACAAGCACAGCGGTCTATAGTGACAAAACTACTAATGTGTCTGTCCAAATAAGTACAGAATGAAAGCAGTGACAAGCACAGCGATCTATAGTGACAAAACTACTAATGTGTCTGTCCGAATAAGTACGGAATGAAAGCAGTGACAAGCACAGCGTTCTATAAGTGCAAAACGAAAGCAGTGACAGGCACAGCGATCTACAGTGACAAACCTACTAATGTGTCTGCCCGAATAAGGCAAAACGAAAGCAGTGACAAGCACAGCGATCCATAAAGACAAAGCTACTAATGTGTCTGTCCGAATAAGTGCAAAATGAAAGCAGTGACAACCACAGCGATCCATAAAGACAAAGCTACTAATGTGTCTGTCCGAATAAGTGCAAAACGAAAGCAGTGACAAGCTAAGCGATCTACAATGACAAACCTACTAATGTGTCTGCCCGAATAACTGCAAAACGAAAGCAGTGACAAGCACAGCGATCTATAATGACAAAACTACTTATGTGTCTGACCGAATAAGTTCAAAACGAAAACAGTGACAAGCACAGCGATCTACAGTTTCAAAGCTACTAATAAGTCTGTCCGAATAAGTGCAAAACGAAAGCAGTGACAAGCACAGCGATCTACAGTGACAAAGCTACTAATGTGTCTGACCGAATAAGTTCAAAACGAAAACAGTGACAAGCACAGCGATCTACAGTTTCAAGCTACTAATAAGTCTGTCCGTATAAGTGCAAAACGAAAGCAGTGACAAGCACAGCGATCTACCGTGACAAAGCTACTAATGTGTCTGCCCGAATAAGTTCAAAACGAAAGCAGTGACAAGCACAGCGATCTATAGTGACAAAAACTACTAATGTGTCTGACCGAATAAGTTTAAAACGAAAACAGTGACAAGCACAGCGATCTACAGTGACAAAACTACTAATGTGTCTCCCCGAATAAGTGCAAAACGAAAGCAGTGACAAGCACTTCGATCTATAGTGACAAAACTACTTATGTGTATGTCCGAATAAGTACGGAATGAAAGCAGTGACAAGCACAGCGATCTATAGTGACAAAGCTACTAATGTGTCTGCCCGAATAAGTGCAAAACGAAAGCAGTGCCAAGTACTGCGATCTATAATGACAAAACTGCTAATGTGTCTGCCCGAATAAGTGCAAAACGAAAGCAGCGACAAGCACTGCGATCTATAGTGACAAAACTACTAATGTGTCTGTCCGAATAATTACGGAATAAAAGCAGTGACAAGCACATCGATCTATAGTGACAAAGTTACTAATGTTTATGCCCGAATAAGTGCAAGACGAAAGCAGTGACAAGCACAGCGATTTACAGTGACAAACCTACTAATGTGTCTACCTGAATAAGTGCAAAACTAAAGCAGTGACAAGCACTGCAATCTAAAGTGACAAAACTACTAATGTGTCTGTCCGAATAAGTACTAAATAATGACAAAACTGCTAATGGGTCTTCCGAATAAGTGCAAAACGAAAGCAGTGACAAGCACAGCGATCTATAATGACAAAACTACTTATGTGTCTGACCGAATAAGTTCAAAACGAAAACAGTGACAAGCACAGCGATCTACAGTTTCAAAGCTACTAATTAGTCTGTCCGAATAAGTGCAAAACGAAAGCAGTGACAAGCACAGCGATCTAAAGTGACAAATCTACCAATGTGTTTGTCCGAATAAGTACGGAATGAAAGCAGTGACAAACACAGCGATCTATAGTAACAAAGCTACTAATGTGTCTGACCGAATAAGTGCAAAACGAAAGCGGTGACAAACGCAGTGATTTATAATGACAAAACTGCTAATGTGTCTTCCGAATAAGTGCAAAACGAAAGCAGTGACAAGCACAGCGATCTAAAGTGACAAAGCTACTTATGTGTCTGCCCGAATAAGTACAAAACAAAAGCGGGTACAAGCCAAGTGATTCATAGTGACAAAACTACTTATGTGTCTACCCGAATAGTACGGAACGAAGGCGCTGACAAACGCAGTGAACTATAGTGACAAAACTTCTTTTTGCTTTTTACTCGTACGTATTGAAAGAAGGCGGTGTCAAGTGCTGGGATTTATAGTGATTAAATTTATCACGGATCTATCCGGGTAAGTGTTAAACGAAAGTGGGGACAAGCGCTGGGATCTATAGTAATTTAATTTATCACAGACTTATAAAAAAAAAAGGTTTGAAACGAAAGCGATGACAAGCGTTGTAATCCAAAATGACCGAACTGTTTAAATTGGTATCGTATTCACGCAGGGAAACGCGCTGATAAAAGTTATCAAACTGGTTATGACTATGCCCGGGTGAGTATAAAACGAAGGCGGTGAAAAGTGTTACATCTATAGTGACATCCCGAATTATTTCTTTGCCTAAAAGGGAAAAAAGAAAGTGGTGAAAAGCGCTGTGATCCATAGTGACAAAACTAATCATGGTTTTGTCCAAGTAATCGATTTGTGTCGATGATACACACTGTGATCAATAGTGACTGAAATCATAACAGTTGTGCCCTGATAAGTATAGAACGAAAGCGATGAGAATCGCTGTCGTCCACAGTTATCAAACTTTCAAGTTCAAGCTTGGTGACCAAACTATCGAGTTCAAGATTAGAACGCACTGTGACTCATAGTGATCAAACTAACGGTTTTAAACTTAGAAAGCGTGCACGTGTAATTCATAGTGAACAATCTATCGAGTTCAACGGGGTTAGATTCATAGTGAACAATCTATCGAGTTCAACGGGCTTAGATTCATAGTGACCGAACTATCGGGTTCAAGTTTAGAACGCGCTGTAATGCATAGTGCCCGAACTATCGAGTTCAATCTTAGAACCCGCCGTGATTAATAGTGACCAAACTACATATACATGTTCCTTATAGATTACTGGTATCATTTGTCAGAGTCACCTTAGTAAATTTACCACAGTATCAATTTACTATTTAAACTAGATAATGATTTAGTCGGTGCGTCAAGGTAATGGTTCATATTTAAGTAAAAGTAAACAATGATGATATTTGTCCTAATTTTTAACTAACATTTATACCTTAGTCCTATAATTAACTAGTTAATTTGTCAAATCACTTTAAAATGCATAATTTGACACTTGTTGACAACTAAAGAATATCCTCCGAATATCTGAGTATAATTCTTAATTTCATAATAAATTTTGCGATCGAAGGTACAACATTTAATTATCATAAATTTCCTACAAGTAAGATAATAGATTGTCTTGTAAAATGATACAAGGAAAATGTTTATAACTAAAATAATGTACTTGGCAACAGCCAATAAAAAAATTAAAAAAAAAAAAAAAACAAAAAAAAAAAAAAAACCGCATAATAAGTTAATGTTACGTAGATACGTGATTTAGTTAACTAATTAATTGATTGATTGATTGATTGATTGATTGATTTTAAGGGGTTTTACTTCCCAGTCATGAATATTTTATCGAGACGTCACCAGCTATAAGTGATGTGGAAGAAATTTTGTTCTTGGCATTTGCGCTTAGGCCATTATACAGGAAGGGTTCTTTAACATGCCACGCCTGGCGTTACACGTGGCATCAGTTTTTAAGGTCTCATCCGTAGGACCCCGTGGCTTTAATTTCATTTCTAAATGCCGAACGCTTGGCGAAGGAACAGTCACTACTTATTTTTAAGTCTTAGACAAACCCGGCCTGGGTTCTAAATCTACCACTCTACAAACATAGCTGTTTCAGTGGTACGTAGGTACAAATTAATAAGACAAGATCAGAAAAAGGCAAACATTTTGGCATCACGTATGTAAATTTAAAGCGGCCGAGTTATTCTTTTATCCTGCAATACAGCTTGTAGATAGCAAAATAATAATAACAAATTTCAGGATATTTAAACCAAGTCGAAACAGGAAAAAGCTATCTTCATTACTAAAAACTTATTCTATAGGAAGAAAAATGTTGCTGGTATGATGGAGCGTTTACATGTTTAAAATGAGAAAACCTGAAATAATGTCTTTTTTTTTTTATTGACGGATTACAAAAATAAAAATGCCTGGTTCGGGTATGTTAATTCGCCATAGCGGTAACCGTTTCTCTATGTAGAAATACTTTACGGTAGAAGCAATTTCCTGTTCAAGTAAGTGAGAAAAAGAAAAAAAAACGTCTCTTTTTCAGTTTATTTGGGTCAGTGACAGAGTTCTTGTTTAAAGCAGCTTTAGCTTTTGAAGTTTTTGGAGTTAGTAAAAGAAAAGAAACAATAGATAAAATATATGTAAAATTAGAAGATTGAAATTATAAAAGAATATGTTATATTGATAGATAAAAATAATATTCAAAATAGATTTCTACTTCTCTTGCCTATGGTGTATATGTTTCACAGTTAATACGGTATAGTTGAACTTGTTCCCACTACGGGGAATTTTTTACAAGTTAGTAAGCTACTTAGGAATATAGGTTCCTGCTTCTTCTGCCTATGGTGTATATGATTGTTTCACAGTTAATACGGTATAGTAGAACTTGTTCTTACCTCGGAGACTTTCTACAACGAAGCGAACTGCTAACAATTAAATTGTTAACTCGGGGATATTGCAAGCCTAGGCTATTTAAGGCCCTTAAAAGTTTTCACGGCCGTCATCTTAATATGAAGTCATTGACTGTTAAAAAACTTTCACATAAAATATTTGACCTACCACAAGTTCCATGTTCCTTTTATTCTCAAATTCAAATTTGATTATGTACATGACAGGTGTAGCTAACTATACAGACGTGTATAACTGAATTGGCCAGTTTTCAAAGTTTTACTTTGTTTTTTGTTTTGTTTATTTTTTTATTTTTTTAAAGGGATTGTGATTTGGACATGGACTAAAATGTTTGTTTTTAATTTTTTGAATTACATAAAGATCATGGAGAAATTTATAATTAAACAATTAGATTACATATTACATTTTAATGCAAATCAGGCATCGTTATCATTCATTCATTCATAAATACAGCGTATTCGACAATTCAATGTTTTAAATAAAAAAACATCTACGCTGCCAGAATACTCTAATTTATTCTGTCAATTCACTTAATAAGAAACTGGCCTTAAAACAACAATGTATATAACAATAGATATTATTTTATTCGAGAAAAGTATTTTCGTTCTCTTCGTATCTTCATTTTTTTATTCCTAAATTGCAGAGTAAAGACGGGTTTTATTGTTTCGTTTTATTATTGTAATTCTCCTTATGTGTATCTAAACTACTGTTTACATCGTCATATAGTACCCAGTTTTTTAAAAACTCTAACTTGTTGGTTAACTTTTAATTTCAATATTTTGTAATAGTTTAGTTAATGCATACAAAAATGTTCTTATGTAACAGAAATAATAAGCGAGTCAAAACCCAATCTCAATTTTTTTTAATAATTATTTTTTAAAATTTTTTTGACATCACCGCGGTAGCTCAGTTGGTGAGTGCTCGCTCCGTTAGTGGGAGGTCGTGGGTTCAAACCCAGGCCGGGTCTTACCCAAGACTTGAAAGTGGGTAGTGACTGTTCTTTCGCCAAGCACTTTGCAAAACGAAATAAAAGTCAAGGCTCTTTCGGATGGGAACTTAAATTGAACGAAGTCCCGTGTCACGGTACGCGTGGCACGATAAAGAACCTTGCCGTATAATGCCATCATCGCAACACACATTCAAAATTTCTGCACTTTCGCCTATAGCAGGCGACGTCTCGATATAAGTGAAATATTCTTGACTAGGACACCATTATACCACTCAACTCATCTTTTAAAGTTACCTTTACAACAGTTTTGTCGTATGCTAAATGATGTAGGCAACAAAACAGAACCCTAATCTGACGTATCCTAAGTTATGTTTCAAAGCAAAAAAGACACCAATGCGAAATTTTTAAAAGTAGTCTATTCTGAGGTAACTAAAGAGTTTCAAGTAAAGTTCAAAACACAGTAGGACAAGATTACGCCGTATACTAACTGATGTAGGCAACAAATCAGGACACTGTTTTGACGTATCCTCAATAATGTTTAAAACACCAAAGGGCACAAATGTTACATACGTCCATTCTGATGTATCCTCTATCACTATATTTTACCATTGTTGTATGGTTAAAATCGTTGCCTGCAGAATGGGTCTTCTTTCTGGTATATTTTAAGTAACGAAACAAAACTTTTACATATCATTTAGACGTTTCTTTTAAAACTATATGAAATCAGTTTCTAGTGTTATTCAAGATGTCCATGCAAAGCAAAAGAAATCATAACTGAAAGTCTTATTTTTTTTCTTTTGACAGTTCTTTATTACGTCATAGTTTAAATAGTATTGAATTTTTCAGGGAACATTTATTCATGATCAGCTGCAGGGGCGGATCTAGAATTTTATGCAAGGGGGGGGGGGGGGGTAAGGAATTTAATCATAAGATATTGCGAGCGTTGAAGGTTTAAGGCCAAAAGACGAGTAATCTTAGGGCCGCTAAAGAATCTCATCAGGTTTATGACAGAGCCCTGTTGGGAGTCCAGGGCAAAAATGAGTTTAAATATTTCTGCCCGTTTGGTAACATTTATCTTTATTTCTTTTTGAAGTTTTCAAAAGGGGAGGGGCGCACCTAGACAACCCCCTCCCTTTAATCCACCAATGAGTTGTTAGCTATTTAAGAATTAACAAATGTCTTTAGAACGTGTAATTAAAAAATAGCCATATTCCTCGCGTGGATTTCTGCAAAGACGCTTTTTTTTTGAAATACATCATTAGTATTTTGTTTTGGGTAACATTGTTCCTTTACGGAAGGGACCTAGGTGTGCGAGTGGTATAAAGGCTGTTTTTTTTTACCCATAACAACGCCCCCTACCAACTACTCTCCAATCCAACTAAGGTCGATCCAATTTCACTT